>JAJHSJ010000001.1:121993693-122224734 GCA_021015155.1 Magnolia officinalis
TTTTGGTAAGAGGCCATCCATCCGTCCCGTGATTTTATATAAGATTAATGTTACTGTTTTAACTTTTAAATACGAAAAAATTAAGGAGAATTCTTTTCTACATGTTCTGAGAACTTTTACGTGCAAAAAAAAGAAGGCTAAAACAAGGAGAGTCCTTGCTTTTGAGGAAAGTGACCTCATGGAAGCCTACCTTAGGAAATGGACACAAATTCAAATGGGCCCACCTTAGTAAATTGTTAATATAAGGCCATGGGGGCGTTCATCTACGTAGCATGCATGGATATGCACTTATCAAATCATCATCCTGTGAAACTCATGGCAAATCGACCACGCCATTGCCGTCGAGATCGAAAACCAGAATCATGGCCTCGCACTCCTCATGTGACCTGTTGTCGCCCAGGCGGTTAAACATCCGTTGCAGCCCTTTGGGTGTGATGCACCCGGACCCCTTATCGACCTCGAACATCTCAAACGCCTTCCTCAGTTCATCTTCCCCATGGTCCCTCTCCATTAGCCGCATGAAGTCCTGCAAGTCCATCAAGTTGTCGCCATCCGTATCATGTTCACTGATGATTCCAATGGCCTCATCACTCGATATGTGGTCACCCAACGATGCAAAGAGCGTTATCAGCTCATCGCTAGAGATCGATCTTCCCGTCACCGTCCCTGTCAAAGTATCGGAAAGCTTCATGGAACTTGTGGGCCTGACCGTTATCCTGCACCGTGGGTGAAGACACAGGTGGGCTCGGCACGTCGGATGGTTTGCCGCTACGGCGAGGGAGGCTTAGGTTGAAGGACTTGTTGGAGAACCATTTGGATGGCACTAGATTAGCCATTGTTGTAGTGGTGGCTTGAAATGTAATGGGCTTTTATAGGGCCCACTACTTTTAAGAATAAAGCATAAGAAAATGAAAGAGGAAGTTGCGTGAGAAACGATTAGGAGAGGAAGGTTCGTGGGAGTTTCCAAATGTCCCGATTCGCCCAAAGCTAAGGTTAGATAACCGATGTTTGTGTCTGGAAAATGACTGGAAAGCTTCTTTTTTGTTTTGTTTTGTTTTTTTTTTTTTTTTTTTTGGTTTTTAATGTATTAATAAGGCCCATGTTGCTTGGCTCCTTGCTCTGGGGCTGTGGATGTGGGCCCAATAGGATTTTTAAAGGCCTATCCTAGTGGGACATAGTCATGTAATAGACTTTTTTTATTTAAAAAATAAAAAACAAAAAAATTTAGAACATTTACTACTCGGCTTTTATCGTCCATTCGATGCTTGATCGATTTGCCATCGAATTTGGGATAATATGGGCCGTCTAAGAACCAGTTTCCATTTGCATCACACACCTAGATAATCAAAGGCTTATTTTCTTTTTAGAGACTTCTGGTAGTTGATTTATTATTGACCTGAAAAGCTTACATATGTTTTCAAAATATTTCTCAATCCAGACCATCCAAACTGTGAGCTCCATTAAGGATGGATTGTTGACCAAAATTCACACCGATCAGATTATCCTAATCATTGAATGGTTGTTATGATGAAAATGGCTAGAGGTCCTAATTAAATAGGAAACAGGTTAGTTGATGATGTAGAGCGGGTCGCAGACAATTACATGGCAAAGATGGATCGGAAAAGGCCCGGTCGGTGACAGAAGTGATTTGGACCATCAGACCTTCAATCAGGCGTATCTCGCAATCCGGGATGAGTTAGCCGACGTAAAATATATGATTTTGGGGTAGAATGAGCTACTTTGGCCAACCAACCCTGCTATGCCGGGTTGCGAAGCTCGGATTTGCGAGAAACCCCTGACTCGACGGTCGTTTCCTTGTTTCAATTTCGTTTTTACTATAAATAGTAAGTTTTAGTTTGACTATAACTCTTCATCCGTCGGGCTTTAGGAGTTGCGCCCAACGTGAAAAGAGCTTAGAATAATTAGGGGAACGGTTTGGTGAAGCCAAATAGGACACTTACTATTTTTGGCTGAAAACCTTGCGCACTAGTAGACATCACGACCGTCTATAAATAGTAAGTTTACTATTTATAGTAAGTCGCGAATTCTAGGAGTTTTAGTTGTAGTTTGATTATGATTTCTTTCCCATTACTTAGTACCCTTATTTAAAGGGTTGTGAACTCATTTTTATGCATTCATTAATCTATTTCGAATTTATTAAAATTTATTTCTATTTTCTGCTCTCTTTTCTCGTGGATTCGAGAAAGTCTCTGTGAGGAGTCCAGAGAAGTTCCGTGGATTCGGAATAGTTATCCTCTTGAGGAAGACGGTGCTCGACCTCACGTCCTCCCCTGCGTCAACATATCATCAATCTAATCGTCGTAAGTGATCGATATAATCGACATATCATCGATATAATCGACGTAAGTCATCGATTATATCGACAATTTGTCAATAATATCGAAACTGGAATACAATTATCCAGCAAGCGTTGATGACTTTTTATGTAATGTCGATATATCGATAGTTTGTCGATATATCGATCTATCGATATATCGATAGGTTGTCGATATCATCGATGACACCTTCAAACTGCATTAACTGCTTTCACCTACCAATCTTTATTACCCTCCATATCCCCATTTCTTTAAACTCCATCTTTCAAAATCAAAGAATCCTCTTCCAAAACGTTGCATCCTCTTCCAAAACATTGCATCCATCTTCCAAAATGTTGCATCATATTCATCCCCAACGGATTTCTCCGCGCAAGCAACCATCTGGTTCGAAGGATTTCTTCTATGACGATCTTCGTAAGATTTTGTTCATTGCAATTTTCATGAAATGCCGAGTTTGTGCATGAAGGAAATCCCATTTTTTCTGCTTTCTTCTATTTTTCAACCTATCATTCGAATTTTAGATTCTTTATTCAAGTTGAAAACGGAAATAGAGTTGTTGAAGTAGAGATGATTTATTTGACGAGCTCGTATTAAGGCTTAAGACGAAAAGTAAGACAGATCTAGCTATCACCCAGATCCATAGCTCAACTGGCAGACTGAGTGAAAATACCTCATTTCAACACTTGAGTTGGTATTGATCCCAAGAGCGGGCAAGCATGAAAAAGAGCGGGACAAACATGAAAAACAGCGGGGGAAACATGAAAAATAACGGGGGAAATTAGAAAAACAGTGGGGGAAACATGAAAAACAGCGGGGGAAACATGAAAAACTATGTACATGATTTGAGCCACAGTCCATGATGGGTGTTCAATCATCCCTTTTTCTTATTATATTTTCTTATGTTATGGTTCACCTGATATTTGGGTTTATTTTTTTATTTTTTTTTATTTTGTCAATATAATGCCACACGAGCCATAGTCCATGATTTGAGCCTGCGAAAGGGATGGACGGCGTGGATATAAAACAAATACATCAAGTTAGGCCCCACAGTCACTGATCCACGGACATGAGTGATTCCCTAGATCCACCGAATCCTCGTTCCCATCCCAACATGGATCGCCGTAGTTTAAAATTGGATTGATCAGATGCTCCTAGCCTTTGATTTTTGGGTTTATGGGGCAAGGCCCACCACTCCACACATGCGATAAAAAAAAAAAAAAAAAAGAGAAAATAGATCATATCCACCCAAGGCACAAGGACCCCCTTAGCTCTTAGGTTTCCCTACCGTCGAGTCCTCGATCTAGATGGGCCAATAGGGGAGTTGGGCCGAGTATGTAGTTTTCTTTCGTTCTATTTTTAAATTATTTTTTGATTAAAAAAAAGCATGGTGAGATATTATTTCAAACAATAGAAAGAGACAGGCACCAGTTAGCACCGAAAGCAAGAGATGTTTCCTGTGATTGACGCATTTCAGGAGTGGTCCGAATTCGCTATTTTTCTAGTTTGCCCCACTGTTTTTCGTTTCCCCCACTGTTTTTCTAGTTTGCCCCGTTATTTTTCATGTTTCCCCCGCTGTTTTTCTAGTTTCTCCCGCTGTTTTTCTAGTTTGCCCCGCTGTTTTTCATGTTTCCCCCACTGTTTTTCTAGTTTCCCCCATTGTTTTTCAAGTTTACCCCGCAGTTTTTCATGTTTCCCCCGCTGTTTTTCATGTTTCCCCCGCTGTTTTTCATGTTTCCCCTGCTCTTGGGATCGATACCAAGACCTCAAGTGTTAAAATGAGGTATTTCCACTTAGTTTGCCAGTTGAGCTATGGATCTGGGAGATAGCTAGATCTGTCTTATTTTTCGTCTCAAGCCTTAATACGAGCTCGTCAAATAGATGAACGGTTTGGATATAACACATACCTCATAATGGTACCCACAAAATGCCGTGGGGATTACAATGGAAAAAAAGAAGAAGCTAGTGAGTTAGGGTCAGTGGGACCCTATAGCTACGGATTATAACCGTAGCCATAATTGCATCGATATATCGAATATCTTTCAATATTATCGAAAAAGTCCCGAACTATCTGGCGAGTTTGCCTAAATAGGGTAGATTTCAAGAAAATGAAATTTAGGACATTTTCTACATAGTGGAAAAAGGAAATTGCAATCTCATATGTTTCATTTGTTACATAGTGGAAAAGGAAATTGTAATCTCATATAAAAACTAGTGATATGGTTACAATTCTCATATGTTTGGATTGCAATAAATAGGGTAGATTTCAAGAAAATGAAATTCAGGACATTTTCTACATAGTGGAAAAAGGAAATTGCAATCTTGGTAGAATTGATTTCTTTTACCATGAAACTCTCTTATCCAAAATCAGTAACCAGTTTGATAAAAAGATTTTTGTGGTAAATCAAATCACAAAAGATATAATTACCACACGATCTTTGTTTGCTTGGAATGTAAGCGATGAATTAGATATAAGGAAAAGAGAATCCAACACATTTCCCACATGGTAAAAAAGAAAAATGTAGTGATTGCAGAATTTGATTTAGGTGAAAGAAATGGACAACTAGGGTTGTCTTATATTGTTGTTTTTATATCATAGCCTGTTTGGCTGCCAACCCAAAACCATTTATCAACCACCCGCTGATTTTCTAGTTTGCCCCGCTGATTTCTTAGTTTGCCCCGCTGACTTTCTACCATGCCCCGCTGACTTTCTAGTGTGCCCCGCTGAATTTGTAGCATGCCCGTCTGATTTTATAGACGATGTTTAGGCTATCTTGTGATTTTATGTTTGTTTGATATGTTTTTAAATTCATCTTTGCAGGCGATGAAAATTCTGCCGTCATCTCCAAGCCAACATGTAGGTGTACACTGACATGGTGGTTTGACAAGGTGAAGGGTGGAGTGGAGAAGCACGATAGTCGCCTAAATCTGTTTAGGCAATTACCATGAAGCTCAGACGGGCAAAACATTGCCTTTTAAGGTTACATTCTCTATGGTGTCCTAATGCTTTGTTTCTTTGTTTCTTTTTTTTTTTTTTTAATTATTTTGTTTTGTTTTGTTTTGTTTTGTTTGTTTATTTATTTTTGTATTAGGTGTGAAGAAGAAAATTGATAAAGTAATAGTACTTGTGGGGAAAAGAGAGGAGAAAATGACCATAGACCTATGGCTACGGATTGTAACCGTAGCCATAGATTGTGGATAATATCGACCAAAGTTCGATAATATCGAAGATGAATGCCAAATTGTCTAGCAACAAAACTCAAAAAATGAATGAATTGTCGATATTATCGACATATGTTCGATAGTATCGAGCATAAGTCATCAATAATATCGAGACATGATCGATAGTATCAATAACTTAAATCAAGTCATTACCGGACCTATGGCTACGGATTATAACCGTAGCAATAGGACGGTTGCCGATTTGGCATCAACTGCAATAGGAAAAAAACAAAATTTCATATACTCTTACTTACTACAATTATGGCTACGGCTATAATCTGTAGCCATAGGTTCCTTTTTTTTTTTCGATTGTAACCCCCACCGCTTTTTGTGAGTCCTTTTATGAGGTATGTTTATATCCAAACTGTCCATCTATTTGGCGAACTCATATTAAGTCTTGAGACGAAAAATAAAATAGATCTAACTATCAAGTGGACCACACTGAACGTCTACCATTGAAACCCTTTTAGGGGTTACGGAAGTTTTGGATCTTTATGAAATTTGTTTTTCCTCTTCATCCAGGTCTTTGTGACCTTATGAATGAACTTAGACGTGGAGGATTTCTCACAAACATCACAGTGGGCACCCAAAAAGTTTTTAATGGTCGACGCTCATTCAACACTGTTTCCTGTAATGTGGTACACTTGAGATTTGGATATACCTCATTTTTGGTCTCATACCATAAAATGATCTGGAAAAATATATGAACGGCATGGATGAAAAGCATACATCATGGTGGGGCCCATAGACCACCGACCATCCGTCGTTAGCTGGTGGTAGGGGGAGTACTGAATCCGTTTCCGTCAAAAGGTGGGGTATTTTTGTCCTGAAATTGTGACTCCGTACGAGGAGGTCCAAGTGCGTATTCTAAGTTTGTATTGCCTCCAAAAAACCGCTGGATAAAAGGTGGGGTCCACAATCGTAAATTTCTCGTGGGGGATGGGCTTGGGTTTTTTTTTATTATTTTGACCCAGTCCTGCTTTGCCTATCTGATATAACACAAGTTTACCACAAATAAAAGAAAAAGGCAAGGATACAAAAACAAAGGCAATGGCATTTGGTAATTTTGAGGTGCTCCATAAGACATTTTGGTAATTTTCAAAATGATTCCAGTATCCTAAACAATTTCATTACGCCACTTGAACGCAGAAATGTGAGAAAGGGACTTTCATTCAAGTCTTTTTTTATTTAATATTTAATTTAGCGACAGCGACCAAAAAAAAAAATGTATATATTTATGGCTTGCTTTAAAGTGTTAGTGGCCCTGCATTAAGTGCCGGTGGCCTGAACTATCGCTCAAACTCAGACGTTGATTTGGTAGTGATCCCTCCAGTACTGGGACCCCCTGCTAGAAAAAGCGCTGTGAACCTAACCTATCTACACTGTCCATTCATTTTTTCAGATCATTGTATGGTATGTGCTCGAAAATGAGATGGATCCAATCTCAGGTAAACCAAACCTAAGAAAATAGTGGTGACTGAATGCCTGCTAATTTTTTTAGTCAGCATTGAGTGCCAGTAACCAAGTAGCCTGTACCTCTCAACTATACCGGTAGGTGCTGGGAAAAGCTCTATGGGTCCCACCTTATCTACTCCTCATTCATTCATTTTTTTCATATCATTGTATGGGCATGAGCCCAAAATGGAATAGATTTAATCTCAAGTGGACCACATCAAAGAAAATAGTGGTGATTGAATGCCCGAGCTCCACTGGTGGTTGCTGGGAAAAGCTCTGTGGACCACATCAAGTACCATCGCTAAAGCTGATTCAAGAGAGACCCCTCTGATACCGAGCTCCACTGGTGGTTGCTGGGAAAAGCTCTGTGGACCATATCAAGTACCATCGCGACGCTGATTCAGTAGCGACCCCTCCAATACCGAGCTCCACTGGTGATTGCTGGGAAAAGCTCCGTGGTTTCCACCTTATATAGTCCATATTTTTTTCAGATAATTTTTGTTGGTGCAAAAAACTGGTAAGCCTTCTTCCGATCTGTCTCCTGCACAAGAATGAAACAAAGGGGACCCTGGCTAGAGCTGGGGACCCTCCGATGCTTAAGTCAGTGATAGGAATGCGTAGGAGGATTTTTTAGAAGGGTTTTCTGCGTACCTTTCAACGTGGAGTTTTCTTGTATTTATAGGAATGAGAGAATCCCATCGTACAGGGATTCTCTTCCTGATATCATAGAGATTTGATTTTGACCATTTTTCGATCTCCGTCTGATCCCGAGATCATCGGGATCGGGGATCCTTTTATGAGATATTCGGGACAACGTTTCCATTTACACCGCCTTTCCCTTGCTCGGCCCAATTCTGACCGACTCTTATAATGAGTTAGTCTGGGCCAGCTTTCTGGGTCGGGTTGCTTGCCATCTGTCGGACGAGATGGATCCAATCCGTAATCGACATCCTCTCTTACTCCGATAACCGAACTTATAACCGACCTAATTGGATCGATTTTATGGTCGGTTAGGCGGCTTCTAAGCTTAAAGCCTTAATCGGCCTCTTAAATGTTGCTGCCTTGTCATCTAAGTCAACTTCATACATCTCTTGTACTTTGCCTTTGGCTCATGACTCTATAAGTCTCGGTCGAGGCTCATCTCCTGCAAATCGAGCTAAGTCTCTCGATTCTCTTACCTCGATTGGGCTTATTGCCTCGGATTCCCGGGCTGTGTCAATAGAGTTGGTCCATTCCATAACTGGGTCTCCGGACTTGTCATATTTTTTCTCCAATAGTAAGCCCTCTTACTCCTTGCGTCAATCTGTTGAAGCTAAGGAGTATAATTTTGGGTCGGCTTGAACCGGATACCGATATTATGATGGAGTATTTAATGCTCGTGTATCGGCTTGAACATGCATCGATTCGTTGATCGAGGTCGCACGCGCGAGAAGCCGTCAGAGCAATTCTTCGGCCAATGAGCTTTGGACGTGTGACTAAGGCGAGGCTTCCGTCAGTCGGCGTGTGCCACGCGTCGGGCGAGGGAGTCGAAACGAATCGACGATTGGACTCCTTAAATGCCCTTGCCACCTGGTAGGGCTATATAAGGAGTGGGGCGCGTCTCTCCCATTTTCGCGCCCTCTTTCTTCTTCCTTGCTTCCGTTTCCAGTCTTCCCATTTTACGCCATTTTCTTTCCCATTTTTCGCCTCCTCCTCCGCTTCTTTCTCAATCGTCCTCGCTTTCTCCGGTGAGTTTTAACTTTCTCCCTCCTTTTTATTTTACATTTTAATGGCAATGCACGGTTCTTAGAGCCCCCGAGAGGGAGTTTCAAGCGATGAGGGCGAAGTGAGACATCTCTAGAATGTCTCGGAATCACCCTCATTGCTGGCGGAAATGACTGTTAATGCCAACACTGCCTTCCAGTACTCGGAGAGGGTATCTGGGTCTTCGGCCGAGTGCCCTGCTTTTGTGGATCCCTCTCACGGAGGTGCATCATTGACTACTGCCCCTGGCAGACCTAACCCTCCTGAGGAGGAAATGGAGGAAGAGGATGAGGAGATCGAAGGGGTCAGTGAGTCGGTCCCCAAGCGGAGATCGGTGAGAGCTGCGGGGTCGGTGGCCGAGGGGGGAGAGGTAGAAGATGAACAGAAGAGTCTGGTTCCCTTGGTTTTAACCGAGGTGGACTTTGATAGGATCAGGACCGGGTACCATATCCCGGACTCGGTCATTCTTCGCTTTCCCCTGCCAAGTGAGTTGCACGACCATCCTCCTGCTGGGATGGTCGTAATTTTTAAGGTTGCTTTACAATGCGGCTTGCGTCTGCCCCTGCAGAGCATCGCTCGAGATCTGCTTTCTCGATTCTAGATTGCGCCTGGGCAGATAGTTCCGAACGGGTGGAAGAACTTGTTCGGATGCTCGATATTGTGGGCTGAGACAGAGCAGCCCCCACTGACTATCGATGAGTTCCTCCATTTGTATCAAGTACGGTCGAATCCACAACAGCCCGGCTAGTACTTTTTGTGTGCTTAACGGAACAAGGACGGACCTTTGATAACCGACCCTCCTACCTCTAACAAGCACTGGAGAGATAGATGGTTCTGGGCGTGTGGCCGCTGGGAGACTGCCGAGCCAGGACTCTTTGAACCTTGCGTTCTTAAGGCGTTCTCCTAAGCAGGTGACTCGGGTCGCACATTTTCCTTTATCTCCTTACACATATGTATCTTTTGAGTATGACTGAATGCGTTTTGCAGATATCCCTGTACGTAGGCCGAAACTCGGAGCCAGTGCCCTAACGCGGATCAAGGATCTGAAGGCGTTGGATCCGGAGGAGCGGTCTTGGAAGACACTTTTCCAGCCGGAGCGTCTTCTTCTCGCGGGTTTGGACTCGGCCGTGACATGTAACTTCTGAATGTCTGGTTACGATTTCTTCAAATTTTACTTGACTCGTCCTGCTTTTCCTGATGCAGATATGGCTGAGGCAAGGCCTATTCTTTGTCCGGCTTCCAAGATGAAGGCCCCTCCGCGGTCAGAGACTCAGTCCGAGTCTCGTCCTCCGAAGAGGCTGAAGACGGTCTCGAAGTCTAAGGGGCAAGCCGCACCGGCTGTCCCGACCGCGATCCCGATCGTAATAATCCCCGACTTGAAGGAAGGGGCAGAAGTGGCGGAGGTGGTGGTTCCCGAGTTTCAGGCGGCCCCTGAGCCAGGACCTGTTGCAGAGCGGGTCCTGGAATAAAGGGAGGAGCAGAGGGGAGAGTCCTCAAGAGGGGAGATGACTCAAGAGGAGGCGTTCTTCTAACGGGCTGTGTTGGACATGGTCCCTTGGGCGCTTTCCCAGAGGTTGACTCTCTCTCATGCTGCCAAGATTCTCCTCGAGGTAAGACTCGGACTTCTCACTTGTCTTGCTGATCCCTTCAATTTCACTCTAACTTTGCCTTTTTGCAGTTCGCTCCTTGTTTGCTCAGGGCTAGCATGGATCTGGCCGAGGCTCAGAGTTAAGTGGCGGATGTTGAAGCAGCTCGGAAATGGGTAGTGGAGGCGGAAGCACAACTTGAAGTCACCATGCCTCGGGTCGGCTTTTTGTCTGGCGAATTAGGGCTTGCTCGGAAGGCCACCGAGGATGCCAAGGCCGAGTGTGCTCATGTGGCCTCGCTATTGAAAGGGGCCTAGGAGGAGAGTCGGCGAGCTTGTCAGGCTCATGCCTCTTCAGAGGACAAGTTGGCTTGGCTTAAGGCTGAGACCTGGGCTGCCATTGAGAATGTCAAAGAAGAGATCAGGGACCAGGCCGTGAAGGCCTTTCTTGAATCCCAAGAGTACCTAGAGGAATGAGATCGTTTGTATTAGGACGATTACACCAAATGTGTCGGACTGATGAAGGAAGCTTTCCCCGACCTTGATCTCTCAGGATTTGACGAAGGTGCCCCCGGATCCGAAGGTCCGGAGGCCGAGCCAGCTGAGTCTGCTGATGTTGCGGCTGGTATCGTGGTCGATTCTGAGGCTGCTCCTGAGGCGGTGCCAGAGGTTGGTCTGAGTGGTGGCAGCAACTGAGTCTGAGGCACCTCCTGAGTTGGCTCCTGATGAACATTGGAGCTTCATTTTGGGTGTTAAGCACTTCAAGCACACTAAGCTTCAAGGCGAACTCGCGAGTATCTGCAACCAAGAGAGGACATTACGTGTTATGGCCGACTCCTTTTCACCATTATCTTTTTCCATCAATGTAATTCTTATTCTGAAGCAAAATCTGATGTAACCCAATGTAATATTTATACTGATGAATGAATATACTTGATTTTCTTTCTTATTCATTTGACTCAGTTTACATGCTTTTCATTTTTCGCTTAATTGAGTTTTCCCGAACGCTCAATCGGCCGATTCTAAGGATAATATATCTTCAAGTGCTCGGCATTTCAAGGATGGAGTAGTAATCGTCCGGTGAGATCTTCCAACTGATATGTTCCGGATTGGATGGTGCTTGAGACAACATAGGAGCCTTCCCAATTGGGTCCCAATGTGCCCGCACCAACTTCCTTAATGTTTAGGAACGTTTTTCGGACGACCATGTCTCCCGCTCGGAAGCGTCGAATTTAAACTCAGGCATTATAAAACTGAGTTACTTGGCGTTGCCGAGCCATCATCCGTAGCTGATCTTTTTCTCTTTGTTCTTCCACGAGGTCGAGCCCAAGAGCTAGCAATTCTTCGTTGTCTTCTTCATTAAACGAGGTGACTCGGGCTGAAGGCAACCCGATCTCGACTGGGGTGACAGCTTCAGATCCATACGCAAGGGAAAAAGGAGTTTCTCTTGTGGTTGTTCGAGCAGTAGTTCATATGCCCATAGTATCTTAGGAAGTTCCTCAGCCCATGCTCCTTTGGCTCGATCGAGTTTGGTTCGGAGATGCTGTTTAATGATTTTGTTGACTGCCTCGACTTGTCCATTGTCTGAGGATGATGGGGGGATGAATAAATATTTCGAATTTCGAGATTATCGCACATCTCTTGGTACTGTCTGTTGTCGAACTACTTCTCATTGTCAATGATAATGGTCCGAGGTATCCCAAACCAACAGATGATGTTTTTCCATACAAAGTCCATGACCTTCTGTTCGGTTATCCTGGCCAATGGCTCTGCCTCGACCCATTTTGTGAAGTAGTCTACCGCAACGACAACGAACTTGGTCTGACCTTTCCCCAAAGGAAATGGTCCGATGACGTCGATTCCTCACTCTGCGAAGGGCCAAGGACCGGTCATAGGAGTCAGCTCCTCAGGGGGTTACCTTGGAACAGTCGCGAATCGTTGGCATTTGTCGTAGCTCTGGATGAGCTTACGAGCTTCGTGCTGAATAGTCGGCCAATAGTATCCTTGCCATAGGATTTTATGTGCTAACAATCGTCCTCCCGAGTGATTTCTGTAAATCCTTTCGTGGATCTCTCGCAACACATAATCGGCTTCATCGGGATTTAGGCATTGCAGCAAGGGAGCGAAGAATCCTTTCTTGTACAATACCTCGTTAAGTATGGTGTAACGAGAGGGTCGGATCTTCAATCGTTGGGCCTCGGCACGATCCTCGGGCAACTTTCCACTGTCGAGATATTGGACGATCGGGTCAAGCCAAGCGGGTTCCAAATCGATTGAGTGTATGGTGGAGCTAACCGGGTCGTTGATGCTTGGCTAAGCAACGTACTCAATCGGAACAGACCTGGGTATGTCGTCTTCATCGGCAGAGACAAGTTTTGCCAGTAGATCGGCCTTAACATTTTCTGTTCGAGGAATCCGAGTCACAATACATAATTGAAAACCATCGATCAACTCTTTGGCTTTCTTCATGTATGCTTTCAGCTGCTCTTTTCATGTCTGATACATGCTGGTGACTTGGCTGACGACCAACTGCGAGTCACTAAATACATTGAGATGAGTAACTCCCAGGCTGACTGCTAGTCGGAGGCCGAGCAATATGGCTTCATATTCTGTTGTATTGTTCGAGTCATAAAATATAAGTCTTAAAGTATACTGCGTGTAGGTTTGATCGGGAGTTTTCAAGATGACTCCTACCTCGCTTGCCTTAGAGTTGGATGAGTCATCGACAAAAAGCTTCCAGGGGATTGGATCGAGAGATGACTTGGGAGAAGCTGCTGTTGATCGATCGGTTGATCCATCTCCAAGCCTGGTGAGTGAATCAGTTTGTGATGTTACTTCAACTATGAAATCGGCTACAACCTGTCCTTTAATGGCTACTTTCGGCTTGTATTGAATGTCGAATTCGCTAAACTCGATCGCCCATTTCATTAGTTGGCCGGAAGCTTACGGTTTTGGAAGGATCTGACGCAATGGGAGGTCGGTCATAACTACAATAGTATGAGCTTGAAAGTATGATCTTAGTCGTCGCTCGGAGACAACTAGGACCAGGGCTACCTTCTCTAGCGGCGGATATCTTGTTTCTGCTAGTAATAATGCTTTGCTGACGTAATACACCAGCAATTGCTTTCCTTCATGCTCGCGTATCAGGGCTGAGCTTACGGCTGTGTCAGAAATCGCCAGGTACAATAACAAGGCCTCCCTAGGCTCAGGTTTCGATAAGATAGGTGGAGATCCGAGATACGACTTTAATTACTAGAACACTGCTTCGCATTCTTCCGTCCAATCTACCGTTTGTCGTCCCTTCAATTGCTTGAAGAACGGGAGGCATTTGTTGGTAGCTCGGGAGAGGAAGCGGTTGAGTGCGGCTACTCGTTCGGTCAGCCTCTGTATATACTTGATCATTTTTGGGGATTCCATGTCGAGTAATGCTTTAATTTTATCT
Organism: Magnolia officinalis; assembly: GCA_021015155.1. NCBI lineage: Eukaryota > Viridiplantae > Streptophyta > Magnoliopsida > Magnoliales > Magnoliaceae > Magnolia > Magnolia officinalis. The sequence continues at coordinate 122,007,474 of JAJHSJ010000001.1, forward strand.
GGGTTTGCCTCAATTCCTCGCTGGTTGACCAAAAATCTGAAAAATTTTCCTGAGCCGACTTCGAAGGTACACTTGCTCGGGTTCAACTTTATTTGATATTTGCGAAGGATGAAAAACATCTCTTCTAAGTCAGCAACATGATCGGACACATAAATACTTTTGATGAGCATGTCATCAATGTATACTTCAATGGTTCGGCCGATCTGTTCAGCAAACGTTTTGTTTACTAATCGCTGGTATGTCGCCCCTGCATTCTTCAAACCAAATGGCATCACTTGGTAACAATAAAGCCCTTTGTCGGTGTCAAGGGTAGTCTTAGATTTATCAGATTGATGCATTACAATTTGATTGTATCCATAATAAGCATCCATAAAACTAAGAAGTCCATGTCCAGCCATGTTATCCACCAGCTGATCGATCCTCGAAAGAGGGAAGCTATCCTTTGAGTAGACTTTGTTTAAGTCGGTATAGTCAATACAGACTCGCCACTTCCCATTGGCTTTCTTCACGAGGACGACATTGGCTATCCATTTCGGATAGTAGATCTCCTCGATGAATTTAGCCTTGAGGAGCTTGTTGACCTCTTCTTCAATGATGGTGTACCTTTTAGGGCCGATCAGACGTCTCTTCTGTCGGATTGGCCGGCAGGTCAGATCGATATTGAGTCGATGAGTTATTACCGAGGGATCGATCCCTGACATGTCCTCATGATTCCATGCAAATACATCAGCATATCGTCGGAGTAGTAATATCAGCTTGTCTTTCAGAGGCGACTGCAGAGACGAGCCAATCTGTGTTATTTTAGATTTGTCTGTCCTGAACAAGGGTACTGGAATAAGATCTTCTACCGGCTGACCTCGCTCTTATGTCTCGACCCGCGGGTCCAACGATTCAATTGTAGTTACTTCGGCTGGAGCCTTTACGGCCGTCACATAACAGCGCCGTGAGTCCTGTTGATCGCCTTTCACGACTCTTACTCCTGACTCAGTTGAGAATTTCATGGAGAGATGGTAGGTTGATACCACAGCTTGGATAAGACTCAGAGAGGGTTGGCCAAGTATAGTGTTGTAGACCGATGGTTGGTTGACTATCAAGAAATCGACCATCATTGTCATCTGGTGCGGATAGTTACCAGCAGTGAGTGGCAATGGGATGAGTTCTTTGGGGAGAGTTCGTCCACCGGAGAATCCGATTAATAGGGTGTGAACAGGCCATAAAGTTGATAGTTCGACACCCATTTTATTGAATGCTTGTGTGAACAATACATCCGTGGATGACCCTGTATCTACCAGAATGCGGAATACCTTACGATTCGTTATAATGAGGGTGACGACCAATGTGTCATCATGCGGATGATAAATGCCTCGAGCGTCTTCATCGGTGAACAATATGTAATATTTTTCTCTTTTCTTCTCCTTCGGGGGGCGAGCCAAGATTAGGGTTTTGGACTTAGGCCGATTAATGCTCCTGACATGGTTTTTTCGAGCATTATTTGAGTCGCTCCCGCCTCAGGGACCACCGATTATAATTAGGATTTCCTCCATGGGTCGGTTATTGCCCGGGCATTCTTCCGTTGTCCAGGTTCTTTCAACATGCTCTCTGAGACATCCTTCTCGGATGAGTCGTTCGATCTCCTCTTTCAAGTTGTAGCAGTCACTCGTATTATACCCATGATCACGATGGTCATGGCAATACTTGTTTTTGCTCCGCCGGTTCGGGTTGCTTCAAAGCATATCTGGCCAGTTGACGAATCCTTCACCCTTAATTTCCATTAGAACCTGGTCTTACGACTTATTGAGAGGGGTATACGTCAAAAACTTGTAGTCTAGCTGTTTACCCAACTTACGCTCATCACGTATCTGATCATCTTTACGCTTCTTCCCACTGGTCGAGTCAACTTCTTTTTTGGATGACTCTTTGACTGAGACTTTTGCGTTTTAAGCGGCTTCGCCAGGTTCCGAGTTTCTTCGACATCTGCATACTTGTCTGACCGGGCCATGAATTCTGCCAGAGTCATCGGTGAATTTTTATCCAGGGACACTAGAAACGGTTTGTCTCTAACACCTTGCATAATCGAATTGAGGGTTGTTTCGTCTGAATGTTTTCGGACTTGGAGTGACTCGAAATTGAAACACTTGATATAATCTTTTAGTAATTCTCCCTCTTTTTGCATTATGTTGTTCAGGTGCGCAGGCGGCTTCAGCTTTTTCTTCCCACCAATGAAATTGGTGAGGAAGGCATCACTGAGTTCTGCGAAAGAGCTAATGGACTTTGGTTTCAGCTGGTTGTACCAAAGTCGAGCTACGTCGGCTTAAGTGAGAGAGAAGGCTCGGCACATTACGACGTCCGAGGCATCGTGCAGTTCCATCTATTTTCAGAACGATACGATATGCTCTATTGGATCGGTCTTGCAGGTGAAGGGCATAATCTGCGGAAGACGGAATCGTTCTAGTAATCAAGCTTGCATTATCTTTTCTATAAATGGAGACGCTTTTGCCTCAGGCCTCGTCTGATGAGTAACTCAACCCTGTTTCATATCCGCAATTTCTTCCCACACTTTTCTCCTAAAGTCCTGGAGGTCGGCTTTCCAGGGTTCGTCACTATCTACCATTCCTTCGACTGGAGGCCTGCTGTGTCTCCTCCGATCTATTTCATGTCGTAGGTCGGAGGCTGACAGCGGGGCAGTCACGGAATGAGCGGGCGTAGGCTCGATCGGACCCTGGTGCTGACTCGGCTGAGGGATAGATCGCGGAGCGACAGGCTAAGGGTCGACGAATTATAGTGGAACATTCACCCGACCGCTATCACACTAAGGCGGAACTTGCTGGCGATGGATCTATTCCAGCATCTGCTTCATGTAGTTTAGATCAGTCCTTAACTCTTGGACTTCCTTATCTAGCCGACCATTTCCTCAGTTCCGTCGGTTTTGCCTGGTTGAAACGGAGGATGTTGGTCGGGGGGGCAGGGCCTTGTCAGTTGTCGGGTTGGTTCTGAGCCCCTTGGGCCCAGTTCGTACCCGACGGACTTTCAAGTACTGGTGGTGCAGTAACGGCCTCAGCAGGCTCGTTCTGAGCATTTTTTCTAGTCCTTGCCATTAGAACTCATTTGAAGCTACTGGATAGAGCTTGAAAAATGACTTTTCGTATCGTTTCCCACAGACGGCGCCAATCTGTTGGTGCAAAAAACTGGTAAGCCTTCTTCCGATCTGTCTCCTGCACAGGAATGAAACAAAGGGGACCTTGGCTAGAGCCGGAGACCCTTCGATGCTTAAGTCAGTGATAGGAATGCGTAAGAGGATTTTTTAGAAGGGTTTTCTGCGTACCTTTCAACGTGGAGTTTTCTTGTATTTATATGAATGAGAGAATCCCATCGTACAAGGATTCTCTTCCTGATATCATGGAGATTTGATTTTGGCCCGCTTTCGGTCTCTGTCCGATCTCGAGATTATCGGGATTGGGGATCCTTTTACGAGATATTGGGACATCGTTTCCATTTACACCGCCTTTCCCTTGCTCGGCCCAGTTCCGACCGACTCTTATAACGAGTTAGTCTGGGCCAGCTTTATGGGTCGGGTTGCTCGCCATCTGTCGGACGAGATGGATCCGATCCGTAATCGACATCCTCTCTTACTCCGATAACCGAACTTATAACTGACCTAATTGGATCGGTTTTATGGTCGGTCAGGTAGCTTCTAAGCTTAAAGCCTTAATCGGCCTCTTAGATGTTGCTGCCTTGTCATCTGAGTCAACTTCATACATCTCTTGTACTTTGCCTTTGGCTCATGACTCTATAAGTCTCGGTCGAGGTTCATCTCCTGCAAATCGAGCTAAGTCTCTCCTTTAGGCTTTTGATTCTCTTGCCTCAGTCGGGCTTATTGTCTCGGATTCTCGGGCCGTGTCAGTAGAGTTGGTCCATTCCATAACCGGGTCTCCGGACTTGTCATATTTTTTCCCCAACAATTTTAAATGGCATAATCCAAAAATTGAGTCAGATTCAATATCCAGCAGACCACACCAAAGAGAATAGTGGTGATTGAACGCTCTTCATTGAAAATTCTTAAGGGGCCACCAAACTTTGGATCAAGTTAATATTTGTGTTTTTTCTTCATCAAAGTTTGTGTGGCCTAATCGAGAAGTTGGATGGCAAATAAACATTAGAGTGGGCCAATCCTAAAAACTTTTTAATGGTGGCAAACAATCACCACTGTTTCCTGTGGTGTGGTCCACCTCAGATTTAAATGTCATAAGCCCAAAAATGATTACTAAAATGACTGGACAGCTGTGTAGAAGACACATACATCAGGGAGGGGGCCAGAAGGCTTTTTCAGCACCACTAGCATCGAGCTCAGAACTGGAGAGGTCACTATCGAAGCCAGTCCCTTGTACTCAAGCATGTATAAGACTAGTCACCATGTTGTTTATGTGACATCCGCTTCGTCTGTAATATAAGATTCCTCCTTCCAGCTGTCAATAAAATGATGTTTCCAAAATGATTTTTGCCAAAAAAGTTTAGGTGGGCCACATGATGAGGAAAGAATCTAAAATCATTCCCAAAACAGTTGGTTCTCGGCCTAGGGCTTTGACTTGGGCCTACCGTACTAGGCTAACTTTGGTCTGGGATCTGGGCCTCCCCAGCCCGTCATATACGGTGAAAAGCTTTCTACTCTGGTGGAGTGGGATCGTTGATGCAAATGCAATAAAAAATTGCACACGTGGCATGAATTTAATTCAAACTCGACCATCCAAACTGTGAACCCTAATCAAAATGGATCATAAACAAAAATTTACCTTGATTTGATTATACAAGTAGTCTATTGGTGGACATTTATTGGATGGTTGAAGTGAAAGATATCCAATGGTCAGAATTTAGCAAGCAAGATCGTTCAACAAAACCTGATTTTCAGACGATAACTTAGCTGTAGTGGGTCCCGCAATTTGAGTTGTTTGATCTAAGTTGGTGGATTCCATGCATATAATTTCTGAGAATCTGTGTATCCACCATCACCGTCCGCCAGAGTATCAACTAACTCCCTTCTAGACGTACTACAGTTTAATTAGATGAACGATACATGATATGTGCGTTAATACTCTGGAATAACAAGGACGGTCGGTCACAATCAACTATACGTGCCGTGTTGGTGGATCACGGAGGTGCAATAATTGCATGCATGAATACCTACATCTATACCATACATGTACATACATACATACATACATAACATTTTGTGCTGGTAGATACCCATGGTCATTGAAATTAAAACAGCATCTTGCAAATTGGGATTACGGGGAAATCCAAACCCTTCTGGCAAGGAGCCATATACATGCTTTCAAATTACTAGAATAGAGCAAACTCGTCGACCCTTTCTTTAGATTTTTGGTTACTTGGGCCAAATGGACTGGGCCTGGATAGGGCTAAATTGACTGGGCCTGGCTAAGTATCAGATCCTCGTTTCGGCACGATGAATGTTTTGATCGACTTTTCATGTGTATGGGGCACTTTTCATGAGGCATGTTTTGATATAAAGAGTAGGTAAAATCATTTTATTGAAATATCATAAATTCATAGGAAATCCCCGTGAAAATTCCTGTTCTACTTTAAATGTACACTATCACTATAAGAAGGCATTTGATGGGATTGGAATGTATGTGCATCCTTGACGACTGTATTTGATAAGCTTTCAATGTATGTGCAGCTCCACGTAAAATTAAGGACGCGGATTGCGTGGAGACCCATTGACTGGGGATATCCCTGATGAGCAGACTCTGTGGGGCCACTGTGATGTATGTGTTTTATCCAGGCGGTTCATCCGTTTTTCGAGATCATGCCCTAAAATTAGGCAGTTAAAGAGTTTAAGTGAACCACATCACAAGAAAGAGTGGGGATAATGGCACTCACTGTTGAAACCTTTCTAAGGCTGACCATGATGTTTATTTTTCTATCCAACGCGTTCATAAGGTCCCACGGACAGGGATGAAGGGAAAACACAAATATCAACTTGATCAAAGCTTCCTTGGCCCTCAGAAAGTTGTAATGGTAGGTGTTCAATCCCCAGGGTTTCCTGTAGTGTAAAGCGTTTAAGCCCTGGATCTGACTTATTTTTGGGTTCATGCCCTATATGGGAAAACGGATGGATGGTACGGATAGAACACATACATCACGGTGGACCCCACAGAGTCGGGTCGGGTCTCCAGGCAATCTGCATCCTATAGTTACACATCTCATTTGAAACGGTACAATCAACTGTATTAGTTGCATAGATACAACTCAATGGAAGCGGTACAACAACCTGTACGAAATGCACAGATACATCTCAATCAAAATGGTCTAAATCCGTAAATCGTGGTTCCTATGTAGACGGGGTATATCTCAAAAGCTAAATTGAAAGCGCGTGGTTCATCGTGCCTTAATGAGACTCCAAATCTGAACTGATTGATGTCCATTACTCATATATATATATATATATATATATATATATATTATATATATATATATATATATATATATATGTGTGTGGGAAAAGGTACAGCGCTCGAGCTGATTTAAACGCCCTATGAGGTCGAGTTGCGTGGTCCCCACCGTGATGCTTTTCGAACATCTACCCCATCAGTCACATGCACCATTCCATCGTGAGCCTATGTCTAAAAAATCAAGTTAATCCGTAACTTGTGTGGGCCACACCACATACAGAAGTAGGAGGGGTCGTGCACCATTAAAATATTCATAACCATTTTTGAGGGCCCACCAAGATGTAGTTTTCAAATCCAGCCCATCCATTATGTGTGTCCCACTTGAATGAGGGTTCAGACCAAGTTTCAGACGCATTCAAAATTCAAGTTGGCCCCAATAAGTGCTTTTATATGTTTTAACGGTGTCTTCATATAATTTTAGATGGTATGGCCCACCTGAGTTCAGTATACGGCTGATTTTTTGGATATCTCATAATTTAAAGGGTAACCATCAAATGCACGGTGTTGATGGTCGAAACACATCACGGCGGGGCCCACACAACTCGACCTCACGGTAGCTTATAGTCAGCTTGAGAGCATTGTACCTTTTATATATATATATATATATATATATATATATATAACCTGAACAGAGGAGCCATGCAGATGTCTGGATCTTTATACTGCCAACCATCAACGTGTTCCTCCTCCTTACGCTAGAAACTTTGATACTCTGGCACCGAGTGATACTCTATACACACGCACATTGAAATTGGGCACACGGCATACACATACCTTTAATTAATCCAAATATACGTGGATTATAACTTGAAAGTGGAGGGAACAGATTACCATAACTCCCTGACTGATGGACACGTAAATGAACGGTTAAAATGGAAAAAGGGCAAGCGGTCCAAATTGAACGAAAACAAATAGCTAATTGGTGTCAGCCACGATCTTCTTATCGACCTAGTTTTTGAGACGATGGCCCATCTAGAGTGGATCCCAGTTTCGGACGGTCTGATTTAGAGAACATTTTAGCCACGTGTACGTTGACGTGTCACACTTTCATATGGACTTTTCCGACGCGGATTAGCTACTAACAGGTTGAGTAGGGAGACTCCACGTGCCGTTAGTAAGTTCTGTGGGCCTACTATGATGTATGTATTATATCCATACGGCCCATCTATTTGGAGAGATCATTTGAGAGCATGATTCAAAGAATGAGTCAGATCCAAAGCTGAGTGGACCCACAATAGAAAACAGTTGGGAGAGAGTGAGGTCACCGTTGAAACCTTCCTAAGGTCCACCGTGATGTTTATTTGAGATCTAATCTGTTCATGTTTTAAATCATACCGGAAAGAAAGGAAAACACAAATATCATCTTGATCGAGAACTTTGTGGCCCTTGGAAGTTTTTAATGGTGGGCGTCACTCTCCCCACTGTTTTCTGTAATGGGTCCACTTGAGCTTTTGATCTGATTCGTTCTTTGGCTCATGCATTAATATGATCTCTCCAAATGAATGAACACTACGGATACAAAACATACATCATGGTGGGCTCCATAGAACTTGGTGACGTCACTTCAGTACTGAGCTACTTATCCTGTAAGTAGCTAATCCGCGTACCTTTCATATGTCACATCACTCCTCTTTCCTTTCCTCATAATTATTTCATAATGTATTCGACGTCTGGCTGCATTCCCCAGATTCAAAGTCCCCATGAATCTCAAAATAAAAATTTAGAGAAGATCCGAATCTCTCCATGACCCCAGCGGAATTAAGTACCTCCGAAAGGGCAAGAGAGAAACTTTGATACTCTGGGAGAGTGTGATACGTGGTACGCAGGCACTTTGGAGTTGCATACGCTTCATGAAAGTAATTCAAATTAAACAGTCTTTATTGTAGGTTCCAGGTTAGATGTATCATGAACTATAAATTATTCTCATCAGATAATCTTGACTATTGGATTGGTGGGCACTTATTAGACAGCTAAAAATGAAATATATCTAATTGTCTTATTTCAACAAACTAGTGTCCACGGAACAGGTGGTTAGAATTGCTCAACCAATCTGATTTTGGAATTTTTCCACATCGAGAGTTGGTTCCAAAATTTAGCTGGTTTATCTTGAGTTAGTGTATTCTATGTGTACAAGTTATGAGTGACAGAGTATCAAGGGTAGTACTCTCCCAGAGTACCAAATGAAACCCCGGATATTATCATACGTGGTAACGTGGATCGCATCTCTGCGCTGACGTACGGATTTTCAGGTTAAGCCACTGATCCAGTAATTCAAATCAGGTTATTCCATCCGTCAATGGGATCTGACGAATTTTTACCGTTGAGTATAGGCCATTGTTGCATCTATCGTCTCAAATCTTATGCCATAAATTGAAAGGTTTAGATTGTCTCCTCAGTGTTATTTTGAAACATAGCTCATCCACTGTTGGGTATAATAGATCCATAGTCTGGATTATCAAACCATGGGCCCTACGTGTCAAAATTAATAACATGATATAATGTACAAAGATGAGAAGAAAAATTGCTGGTCCCATATTTTTCGTACGCCTATTGCATCCTGCCCTCCATGGTAGGACTCAGTCCTGGCGGGGCCTCTGTTAGTGCCCTCGGTGATGTGTGTGTGTATATATATATATATATATATATATATATAAATCTATGCTGTTCATTAATTTTTTAATATAATTTTTAAGGCATGAGTTCAAAAATAGACAGATTCAAGGCTCAAGTAAGTGAGCCACACCACAGGAAGTAGTGGTGATATTGATGCCCACTGTTGAAGCTTTTCTAGGGCTCACTTGCCATCCAAAACACAAATATCAGCTTGATAAAAACTTCTACACTCAGAGAAGTTTTTAATGGTGGGCTTTAGATCCCTGCTATGTGGTCTACTTGAGCTGTGGATTCAGCTCATTTTTTGGTTCCTACACTGAAATGATTTGATAAAATAGATGGATCGTATGGATAAAACGCATACGTCAGTGGGCCTACAGGGCCCCACAGGTATCAGTGGAGATTGAACGTTTACCATTGAATACTTCTCTAGGGCAACATAAATTTTCGATCAAGATGATATTTCTGTTATCCCTTCATCCAGGTCTGTGCAACCTTATGAACAGCTTGGATTACAAATAATCATCACCATGAGCCTAGCAAGGTTTCATAAGTAGACATCGTTATCTACGCTGTTTCCTATGAGGTAGTTTACTTGAACTTTGGATATACTTTAAATTTGAGCTCACGCCTAAAATGAATTTTAAAAATAGATAAACGGCGGGGATAAAACACGTTCATCACTGTGGGCCCCACGGAGTCCTGACAGTGGTGTTAGGTCAGCACGACAACCGCATCTTTTTCTACTCAGCAAGTGCCAAGGAGGTGCGAAGAAAGACTGAAGAGGCGATCCCGGTACATTTGTCTACGGAGAAGTGCCAAATTGCGCCGAGAGAGGAGAGAGGCGACCGCAGTACATCTAGCAGCCCAGGGACCACTACAAAAATGTGGTGCAAAGATGACGTTGGCCCACTCATCATGTCAACCAAAAAGAAATTTCAGAAAAGGAAACGGATTTTGTGGTGTGCTACACACCACCGACCTTAGTGGTGTGTTGACGTCACCAAATTCTCTCGCCCTCACCATCAACATGATGTATCTGTTATATCTAAACCGTCCATCCATTTTTCGAAGATAATTTTAGGGTTTAGAACCAAAACTGAGTAGATCCATGGATCAGGTGGACCACATCATAGAAAAGAGTGGGACAATGCTGCCCACCCTTAAAACCTTCCAAGGGCCACCATGATGTTCATTTGGCATCTAGCTTGTTCATAAGGTCATAGAGACCATGAAGACTCAGATGAAGGGAAAACCCAAATATCAGTTTGATCCAAAACTTATGTGGGCCCAAGGAAATTTTCAAAGGTGGGAATCATTGTTTCCTTTCTTTGGTGTGGTACTTTGGAGGTTTGGATCTAACTTAATTTTGGTCTCATAGTCTAAAATGATATCACTAAATGTATGGATGGTTTGGATATAATTCTTTAGATGATTCAACAACGAGTTTTGGTTTCCATCGCTACTGGGGCGGCTAACAGTGACGTGTGAAGTGACAATGGCGTGTACTAACGAGCTAACATAATAAAAATAAAAACTTAGTGACCACCGCCCAATCCGCTTCCCATCAGAAAATGGGCATTTAGATTGAGAGTCGGGATCGTCTGTTTTCGGGTCAACGGGATTTTCCGTTATCCTAGGGATTTTCCTGTTACCCTAGTGGTTGGGCGTCCAAGCCTTTTTTTTTATTTTTTTTGGTAAAAAATCTCGCGTTGACATGGACCAATGATTTTAAGGGTATTAGGAATTCTCTATTGACCTGGTAACAATACCAGAAGATCTGGACTCTTGGATTGAAGAGCCTCAACCAACTATGAGTCCTGATCCTCTGTTACCCAGTTAACAGAGAATTCCTGATACAATTCATTGGTCCACGTCAACACTCATTGAAAAAATAAAAAAAAAAAAAAAAAAGCTTGGGACGCCAAACCACTAGAGTAACAGGAAAATCCTGTTAACCCGATAACAGAGGATCCCGACTCACCAACTATTTACATTCATTGGGAAACGGATTGGCTACTTCCCCTGACACTTGCCAATGGCTGATGGTTGGTGCTATGTGGGCCCCACCATGATGTATGTGTTTCATCTATGCCGTCCATCTATTTTTACATATCATTTTACAGTATGGGGCAAAAAATGAGGTATATCCAAATCTCAATTGGACCACATTACAGGAAACAATGTTAAATGTGGGTTGACCATTAAAAACATTTTGGGGCCATAAAAGTTTTGGATCAAGTTGATTTTTGTTTTTTCTCTTCATCTGGGACCGTATGACCTAACCAACATATTGGATGTCAAATAAACAGTATAGTGGGCCTTTAATGGTGGATATCCAATCGCTATTGTTTTCATGTGGTGTGGTCCACCTGATATTTATAATCCTCTCATTTTTTAAGATTAAGCCATGACATGATCTTAAAAAATGGATGAACGAAATGGATAAAACATATACATCATGGTGGGCCCTCAAGCACCAACCACCAGCCACGGAGCCGGTGGCAGGGGGAGTAGCCAATCCGTTCCCCATTCATTGTCCAAGTACACATGGAGCACACCTGATGAGTGGCCTACATCCATATATTCGCACGGGTCCCACCAATAGCCTCTTCAAAGAGCGGATTAGCTACTGACAGGTCGAGTAGGAGACTCTGCTGAAGTGACGTCACCAAACTCTTTGGGTCCCACCATGATGTATGTGTTATATCAACACCATCCTTTCATTCGGAGAGATCATTTTAGGCCAGATCTATAGAATGAGGTAGATCCAAAGATATAGTGGACCCCACTACAGAAAACAGGAGAGAGAGAGAGTGATGCACACTCGTTGAAACCTTCCTAAGGTCGACTTTGTTGTTTACTTGAGATCCAACTTGTTCATAGGTTAACACATATATTAAAGAAGGTAAAACACAGATATCAACTTAATAGAAAACTTTTGTGGCTATTAGAAGTTTTTAATGGTTGGCGCCACTCTCTCTGCTATTTTTTGTGGTGGGGTCTACTCCAGCTTCGAATCTGGCTCATTCCTTGGTTTATGCTCTGAAATGATCTCTCAAAAATGGATGGACGGTGTGAATACAACCTACAGAACTTGGTGGCGTCACTTCATAGCGAGTCTAGCTACTCAACCACCCGTCAGTAGCTAATCCGCGTCATCTCCTAATCGCGCGACATTTTGTTTTTTCCACAGAGTTGGATGATTCCCAGGCGACGTTTGAAAAGCAGGCACTAAAGAAATTGTGCAGGTGACGTAATTACCTTAAGTTAAAAATTGTGACATAGACTCTTTCCGAGTCAGTCCCAAAATCAGTTTGCTTGAACACTCTTTAGTATTTTTAAGTGCCCAACTACGTGTTCACGAATCTGACAGTCAGATAATTAAAATGCGAAATTTTCTCTTCATGGTTCATCAAATCTGAAAACGTAATTAGGAAATTTTAATTCAACTTAATGAATGCCAGTTCCGCAAATTTTCAATACCCGCGTATCATCAATCGCACTTTTTAGAGTATCAAAGCTTTTTTCCTCTTTTCCGCGCCTATATGAAGACGACTGCCTCTACCGTCCGTCACACTACCTTATCTCAGTGAGAGAGGAGAGATGGAAACAACTTCTCTCCTTCGCTTCCTCTTCGTTGTACTGAGCGGCCTTCTCGTTCTTCTCTTCACTCGCTCTTGGTTCCACCTCCCATACACCCCTTCAGAAAAAGCCGAGCTGCTCGACTGCAACAGCTTCTCTCCGTGGTGCACCTCCAAGAATCGAATCCATTCAAATTCCAATCTCCTCCCAAACACCCAACGACCCAAATCGCAATCCCACAGATCGGAAACCCCGCACCACCCTCTTGACCCCCTCACCATCCAAGAAATCAACAAGGTTCGCTCCATCCTCTTAACCTACGCACCCTTCACCTCCTCTCCCTTCACCATCCATTCCCTCGTCCTCCAAGAGCCCGATAAGGCCGTCGTCCTACGCTGGAAGAAAGGCAATCCGCTCCCCCCTCGGAGGGCCTCCGTCGTCGCTATCCTCGGTGGACGATCCCACATCCTCACCGTCGATCTCGAGTCGGGCACGGTCACCGATGATGAGATCAGCTCGGCGTCCGGGTACCCGACCATGACCATCGAGGACATGACCATGGCCACGTTTGCTCCGCTGTCGGATCCTGCCTTCAATCGAACGGTGCAGGACCGGGGCGTCGCTCTGGCGGACCTCGCCTGCCTGCCGATCTCGCTGGGCTGGTTCGGGAAGAAGGAAGACGGCCGGAGATTGATCAAGGTCCAGTGCTACTCGACGGAAGGAACTGCGAATTTCTACATGAGACCCATAGAGGGATTGACAGTGGTCATCGACATGGACACTAAGGAAGTGGTGGAGATAACCGATCGGGGCCGTGATATCCCGATCCCGAAGGCTGAAAACACCGATTACCGATACGCGGCCGTCCAGAACGAGCGGCTCTGGATGAAACCGTTGAATCCTATCTCCATGGAGCAGCCAAAGGGTCCCAGCTTCATGATCGAAGATGGCCACACCGTGAAGTGGGCCAACTGGCAGTTCCATCTCAAGCCCGATCCCCGGGCGGGCGTCATCATCTCTCAGGCCACCGTCCGAGATTCCGAGACCGGCGATCTTAGAAACGTTATGTACAAAGGGTTCTCGACGGAACTCTTCGTGCCGTACATGGACCCGACAGATGCATGGTACTTCAAGACGTACATGGATGCCGGCGAGTACGGATTCGGGCTGCAGGCGATGCCGTTGGACCCGCTTAACGATTGCCCACGCTACTCGCACTACATGGACGGGGTGTTCGCGGCCGCAGATGGTAAGCCGTATGTTCGGTCGAACATGATCTGCGTCTTCGAGCGGTATGCTGGCGAGATTGGATGGCGGCACGCCGAGAGCCCGATCACAGGGATGGATGTAAGTAGAGATTATGATGTTTACTGCTATAATTCGTAGAAAATTAGAGATTTTTGTGCACTGCTTAAGTGGTGTTGATTCATCCCTACTACAATTGCGGCCCCCACTTTTTGGATGGAGTGTAGCGCCGCTTAGTCAAAAACCAATCAGACGATCTTAAAATTGTGGGTACAGGATGGGTCTACAACAAATTTAACGGTTCAGATTGGCGGTATATATGTGCCGTATATGCAGTGGATGAATCAACCCATGAGGCTTTGGTTGAGTGGTAAGGAATACTGTGGGCGCAAGTAAGCGGACGTGGCAATTGACTGTCGTTATTATCTTTGGCAGATTCGTGAGGTGCGACCAAAAGTCACGCTAGTCGTTCGGATGGCAGCATCCGTGGCGAACTACGATTACATCGTTGATTGGGAATTTCAGACAGATGGTCTTGTACGCATCAAGGTTTGAGTCGATTCCACTTAAAACGCATCTTTCTTGGTTTGTCCTTGTTCGCCCGGGCCTCTCCACCGTCCTTTCATGAAGATCTCCAGGATTCTCTCTCTCTCTCTTTTAATTTCTTTTTTTTTTTTTAAACAAAAGAGAGAATATCCTGGAATCCCCTTGGATTCGTGCGAAGTGAATGGACAGTGAGATAGAGGTGGGTGTTGGCTGACGTATTCTGTCCATAGAAATGCGTATATATGGACAGTGCACCTCCCGGCACTTTCTACTATGTAGAGGTAGTGTGCGTTTGATGATCTAAACCGTTCGTTCATCATGACAACCATGGATGGATCATTGGACCAGACCAGACTTACTGTGATTGGTATAATCCTATGCATTTGAAAATTGGTGTACGTATTCAATAAATTCAGTGTGTCAGGGATTTTTTCATGACATTTTTTTTTTTAACACGGTTAGGATTGTCCAAAGTCAATGCGATGTTGGTTCTGTGGTTGATTTGCAGCCTTATGATGAACGAACGGTTTGGATCGGCATACAAGTATGCCACGTACTCGGTGTAAACCTGGGAAGACGAATATTGTCCTCCAAGGTGGACTGCATACCATAATATTATAAACCCAGTAAAAGATTTATAAAGAATTATAAAATATTTAAATAATTTCTATAATATTTTACCTATAAGCCTTTTATTGCTAATTTTTTTTTATTAGCATCCAAACGACTCCTAGTATTGTAGTCCACTTTACCGAGAGTAAAATAATAGCCATTATTTTTATGTGAGAATATTTGACACGGCCAGACCTACTTAGTGGATGGCGTGGATATTGCACCTTTCTGTCTTACTGCTAAGTATTTGCTCATGAATGGTACGCTGGACACGTGTTGTGTGGGCTTAGCAAAAGATGTTTGGTGTGAGGTAAATGGGCTGGCAACGGGCTGGGTTTTGGCTGCGCCAGCCGAGTTAACGCTATGAGCTTAGCCAGGGCCTAAGCGTGGCAGTCGGCACAAGATTGAGCTAGCCTTTGCCAAACCCAAAATATTTTGGTTGGTCCCAGGCCTAGTATGCGTTAGGGTTCCATGTTACACTTGGGGCCCGTTTGGATCTTTAAGTTGTTTAAGATAAGTTACTTATTTGGTGGTATCCAAACAGGCCATTAAAGTCAGCCGGGCAATCTAAGCCTAAGCCTGATATGTCCTAAAAATTGACTGGGCCTTAAAAGAGAGGTTCGATCATAGCCCACGGGACTAATTAGCAGTTCCAAGCACGGCCGAAAAGCCGGCCCGTGGGTAGACTGTCAAATTTGTGCGTTTTTGCACGTTTTTGCATTGTAAGAAAGGTCAAAGTATTAAATTGCGGCTGGCAACTTATCAATGGCATACGCGATATGTACGGACGCCAATCCGGACAGACAACAGCTTTGGCTCCACTATGGATGGATCGGATTCACCATCCGTGTGTGCTGCAATTTTAGTGTTTACTAATTATACAGTAACACCAGTACTGTATACAGTCGATTATCCACCGTCCATTACCAAAAGTATCTCTGGGTGATACTATCATCTTGATGGGGACAACCTTGTGGGCCACCACCTCGAGATTTTTTGAGGAAAGAACGGTGGTTGATCGATCATATCTTCTGTGACATTATAATTGTCGTGATAGTCTTGACATTATTGAAGGCAGAAATGTTCTTCAGTTGGTGAATGACAAAGACCGCCTCAAGAGTTTGAAATCATTGAGCTCCGATTTTTTAAAGACTATCAGACCGGAATGCTCTGTAGCCCCTGTTTAACCTTCCGCGTGAGGCATTCAATATCTTTGGGCCCACCATGGTGTATACGTGAAATCCATACCGTCCATCAGGTGATTGCCTTTATGTTCATGGTGCATACGAAAGATGTGCACGATAAATAACTCATAATGGGCCATACCAATGGGGGAAAAAATGTAAAATTGCAGCTAAAACATCTGAGTTCATTCGTTGTGGCCTGTCTAGATTTTCGATCAGGCCTATTTTTTGTATCTTCCCTTCGTCCTGTTGCGTCACAGATGATGAACGGGTTTGATGAAAGATGCACGCACATCATGTATGTGCAAGATTCGGACCATTCAACATGTCCTGGCCCGAAAATTCAGATGGCTCTTCCATCAGGCGAGCTGCAAGCGTAATTTTGAATACAGGCAGTTGGTCATACACATGCTGCCCGCCTGATGAGTGGACCTATCTGATCTGATGAAGGGCCTGGTTCTAACACGTGCATCGTTGGCACATGTGGAGATGACTGAAAGTCGTGGGTGATAACAGGTTGGGCTGAGTGGAATACTAATGGTGAAAGGAACCCCGTATGAGAACCTCAATCAGGTACCCGACCATGAGGAGATGTACGGCACCATCTTGTCCGAGAACGTGATTGGCGTCATCCATGACCACTACATCACATTCTACCTGGACATGGACATCGACGGCTCGGATAACTCGTTCGTCAAGGTCAATCTTGAGAGGCAGGACACATCTCCCGAAGAATCGCCCAGGAGAAGCTACTTGAAAGCTAAGAGGAACGTCGCCAAGACAGAGAAGGATGCACAGATCAAGCTCAAGCTCTCCGAACCGACCGAATTCCATGTGATCAACCCGTCCAAAAGAACCCGAGTGGGGAACCCGGTCGGGTATAAAGTAGTTTCAGCCGGCACGGCCGCATCCTTACTTGATCCTCAAGATCCTCCGCAGTTGAGAGGCGCATTCACAAACAATCAGGTGACCTTAAATACTCATCATCTGATTCAGTTACACTTGTTGAAATTACCTTGTCTTTCTTTAACTTAATAATACTCTCTCTCTCTCTCTCTTCATTAGATATGGGTAACTCCATATAACCGGAGCGAGGAATGGGCCGGCGGACTTTTTGTATATCAGAGCAAAGGGGAAGACACTTTGGCTGTTTGGTCTGAAAGGTAATTGTGAATTTAATTTATTGCATTTGAAGAATTAGGGTGCGTTTGGATGAGTGTTCAGTTGAATTGCATTTTTAAGTTTCGTGATGCATAAATAACAGATGATTACTTCCCCCATAATATTAAGCATGGTGGGCAAATTGACGAGTTAGATGCGACTCATCCAAGTTGGCTCGAACGCGATCGGTCAAATCCGGTCCAGTTCGGCACCACCAGGAGTCGATATTAAGAATAGAAGGTGACTTGGTCCAACTCTGCTGAGTCACAACTCCGATTCGGGAACAAATGAGTCTGCCAGAGTGGCTGAGGCCTAAAAAAAAACTAAATTTTATCAAGTGTATGGTCTTCAAATTACAGTTGCATTTCCTTCAAGATTGACTTGAAAGAAATGTATTTGCAATTTGAGGACTCTTCCCCCACATTACTTGTACTAGGAAGTCTCCTTAGACCTCTTAATTAAATTGAATGTTTGCAACTTAATTTACTTGTGCAACCAAAGATAGCCCTAGGTCTTTTTTTGAAGTACCCACAAATCAACCATTCATTCAATTTTCAATGGTTGAATTTATACGCGTGTTTGGGTGGCATAAAAAATTAACCCCCACACAATCTCTTCTTTGTTTCAAGTCGTACTAAGTGTATATTGGATTGAATTGCAGGAACCGACCAATCGAAAACAAGGACATTGTTGTATGGTACACATTGGGATTCCATCACATCCCTTGCCAAGAAGACTACCCCATCATGCCCACCGTCTCGTCGAGCTTTGATCTGAAACCTGTTAATTTCTTCGAGAGTAATCCCATTCTTCGGGTGCCACCCAACCTTGAGAAGGACCTTCCGGTCTGTGCCGCAGCTGCTTCTTCATGATCTAGTTCAAGCGACGATTGATCCATCTGTACATGCACATAAGTATGCACCGTGTGGATGTATGTATGCATGCATGTTGGCAAAGGTTTCACAAAGCATTTTAGAATGTGGGTGGGATTGTGCGTAGATAAGCAGAAGAGGTATGAGTGTGGAGTGGGGTACTGCAATAATGTGTTGCAATGGACTTGTGTTAAAATGTATAAAGATGTTCAATAAAATATGCAAATATGTTTTACTTATAATTACATACAGAGGAGCTTTCCATTTCGTTGGTTACTAGCCAATTAACAGCGCATGTGTGCATGTACCATGATTTATGACCGTCCAAATGGTGGGCCAATACTTCTGTTTGATCGTGGTAGGGAAGCCATTCTGATTAAATGATTCTAGAATCTGATTAAGAGAGTTTTCTCTTCTAAATCTCTATCATTAACAAGCTTTCAGTTTGTGTTTTTTTTTTTTTCACTCTCCATTTAGAAGTACCACAAGCAAAAGCCAGGATCGCATGTCATCCACAGTAGGGTCTACCACATGGACAGTCCAGATTAAATCACTGTACTAGCATGTCTACTGCGGTTTGGCACCAAAGCATGATTGGCTGATGGCATGCAACAGGGCCCCAACAGAGTTCCGTGGTTGGGCTAGAGTGGGCCATTCTTAGAAAAGGAGTGGTGGATAATATCTGCGTATGAGAAGTGGTCCCCACCCTCCGTAGCATCAGAGAAACAGGACAGATTTGATTTTTGCAAAGCGTAAGAAGCTGCAACGACAATTTCAAATCATTGCCAACAACAGAATCTCCAACTTTTGGACTTGAATGCTCCACCCAAGATACCTCTTCTCCGCAGCATCCGGTCCCCACAGCTCATAGTTTGTTCAAGATCGGACGGCTATAAAAAATGTTATGAGAAGATCCGAGCCCCTTATAATTCCGATGGCCGGCTATAAAAAATGTTATGGGAAGATCCGAGCCCCTTATAATTCCAAGGGCCGACACCATCGGACAAACGACTGCCCTATGCGATGTCCACAACTAAAGGATTCACCAATGAGTAGCAGAGTGCCTCGGCTCTAAGACTAATGATCGATTCGACTCGAGACAATCTGAGACCAAAATAGGAGGAAACCGGACTCGATAAGATAGGCCCGACACTTTACCTCGGACCTCATGAAGGAAGTATTTCAGAATGTCCGAACGGCAAGAGGCTGAGTCCACCAGCTTGGCTCGGATTGCAAATGCGGCCACTGTTCGACGAAGGCTTGTAACCGTTGATTGAGACCTCATCTGCCAAAAGGACCGAGTCGAGGCCGGATCTCGAGGTGGGCGCTCAATGAGCTAAGCTTAAAAAGTACCATAAGTGGACATGACCGGTTACTTCACTCGCGGATACACACAACATGCATAATATACTACGCGATCCTTGAATTGCGTACAATATCCCCACGATCCGAAAATCCTCCTGATTGAGTGAATCGTTGTTGAGGGTCAAATATTGCATATTAGACCCCAGTTATTACCTAGATTTATGAACATGATATTGCTTAATGGTTTATTTTAATCGTGTTTGTGGTGCAAGGTGAAGTTAGGAGCCTGGACCGAAAAGGATGCTAAAAGCATGGATTTAACGCTCAGAATTCACCGAGGCAAGGGACGGACGCCAGGGGATCAAGATCGACGGATTTACACACCAAATATTCGAGAAAGCCGAGAAACTGAGGCTCAATTGGCCTGAAATATGTCTAGAATGCAAGATCACAGAGTTCTTATCATCTGTTCAGCTCAAAACTCCATAAGTGGCCTGAGGACCATAAATGAACTATACACGTCAATTCTGAACTATTAGATCCTTGTGAAAGTGGCCCAATGAACACATAAGACCCTAAATATGGGGCCCACCTGCTGTCTAGATACGCTTTAACTTCGGACCCCACCGTTAAGATGAGATGGGGAACAAGATGGACGGTGTGGATTTCATAGATACATCAAGGAGGGGCCACTTTGCAGGTCAGGAGTGCACCACTGACTGTGCACACGCGATGTGTAGTGAACCAACGCATGGGGTTAAACCACGTTTAACCGCAATTGCCGCCCGCAACAAAGAATGCTCTGTTTCAACAAAACGGACGACTGCAATCTTGTAGTGGGCCACCATCTGAGGTCTTCAGGTTGATCTGGACCGTTCAGTAGGCTCCAATGGCCCAGTTAATGCAGACCTAGGAGAGCGAATTTGAAGAGAGCAGCATGATCGGCTTTTGACCGTACAAACTCAATTCGGACGGTTTATTGGAAACTCGGTGGGCCACACTGAATACAATAAAAAAAATGGTCATTTTCAAACGGTTTTTCGACGTGAGTCCATTGGACGGAGTGGATCTCTTCTCTAGAGATGATCAGGGGTCATCCGACATCCCAGCGTAACTCCATACGCACATACGTGCGTAACAGATGACCGACGGCCGTGGGCCATACGGCTTTCTTGATCATGATCGACCAGCCAATTCGGACCGTCCAGGAGATAGAGAAGTAGGTCATGACCCTAGCCATGAAGACAGATGCAAAATCTGGGACGATCAGCATCCCGATTAGCCCTCCAAATGCAAGCGATTTGCGTTTTTCACTGCGAAACGTGCATATGTCTTACGCACGATTTCTCTCCAGTCTGTTGCTGCGTAAATCTCCAAGCCAGTGTCCTCCTTACTCTATAAAAGGAAAGGAAAAAGAGAGAGCAAGGTATTCAATTTCCAGGGGACCGTCTGCACAGGAGGGAGAGAGGGTGAAGGACGTCTTCACACAGTGGTTCTTTCTTCTTTAATCCTTGTTTTTCTTGCTTTTATGCTTTCTTTTTCTAAGGGATTTCAGCCTCATCACCACCATGTGTGGCTAAACCTCTTAGCTAGGGCTAAGAGGTGAAGCTTATAGCGTGATGGAGACTTTTTGCTGTGCTTTTTGTTTAGATTGAACTGATGTTGATTTTGGTTTAACTAAGGGAATGTTTTTTAGTTTTTAATGGTCTGTTGTGACTAAAATTACAATGGGTCTGCGATAACTTTAAATATGTTCCTTCCTTTTTATGTTTATGACGTCAGAAAGCCCCGTTGTTCACCATCGTCTCCTGGGTGTGGTCGGATGATGGTACCATTCCTAACCCTCATGCATTGTTGATTGGTTGGTAATTAGTTTAATTTTGTTATTTACTTTGTCTCCTGGGCATAGTTTGGTGATGGAATCCATTCTAATCCATATATCTTTCATATCTTGAAAACTAGATCAAAGTAAGTTCAGTTCAATTTTCATGGTTACACTCTTCAACTGGATGAAGATGAGACTCTATGTCCAGTTGAGTTCTTGAAGCAGGCATAAGATCTCCCTGATCTCTACAAGTGGATCCTCTGAATCCCTAGTTTTTTTCCTTTGAATTTTATAAAATTTAGTTCCCTATTTCACCATTATTCTTCAAATTACAATCGATTAGATTTCATCTTAGTCTAGTTGTAGTTCTACTTAATTTCAGATTACGTACAGGTTTCAGTCCCTTGGGATTCGACCTCGGTCTTGTTGAGGGTCAAAAATTACATATCAGACCCCAGTAATTACCTGATTTTACGAATATGATAGTGTTTGATGGCATGTTTTAATCGTATTTGCAATGCAAGACGTATTTACAAGCTTGGATTGAAATAGGAGGCTAAAAACGTGGATTTAACATTCAGGAATCACCACGACAAGGGCCAGACTCCAGGGACCAAGATCAACGCTAGAGATCCGAGAAAATCAAGAAACTGAAGCTCAAGTGACCCGTAGGACGTCCAGAATGCAAGATCACAGGGTTTTTGCCATCCGATTGACACGAGACTTCATACGTGGCCTGAACGCCTTATATTAACCGTACACGTCAAATTTCAGCCGTCGGATCCCCCTGGAAGTGGCCTAACGGACAGATCAGCCTAGCATCGTGATTCTGGGCCCACCTAATCTCCGGATATGCTTCAATTTTGGTCTCAACTGTTTAACTGAGGTGAGAAAGAAGATGGATGGATTAGATCTTTCAAATACATCAAAATGGGACCCCACCTTGCATGCGCGTGTGTACAGCCCGTGCGCAGCCGCCGCCCACCGAACCACCAAGTTGGGTCAGCAGGCGCTGACCCGACTTTTCTTTAAAAACAGAAAATTCTGTTTTCTTCACCACAACAGGGAGTTGCGGTCCCTTCCTCTGGGCCACCATCACTGATCAATGGTCCGATCCAGACCGTCCATTAGCTCCATGTGGCCCTTTTCACCCCTGCCTAGATGGCAGAATTTCAGACTATAGCAGAGGATGGTTTTTCAACCGTTCAAACACGGTTTTGACGGCAGCAAGAAAAGCTCGGTGGGCCACACTGAAACTAAAAATAAATCGACCCTTCCCGACCGAAATTCCGAGGGGAATACGGTGGACGGCGTGGATTTCTCAAATCAAGCAATGAAGTGGGCCCCATCGCACATCAGCACAACTCTGCTACAGCGAACGGACGCTGGTCGTCCGTTTTTCACTAGCAGGGCCCACTCATCATCCAAATGGATGATCCAGACCGTCCATTGCATCCCTGAGGTAGGTGTGACCCTCTCCTAGGTGTCCTTTTAGACCCATGCTCATGTATGTACGTGGATCGTGATCAAACGCAAAACAGACGGTGAGAATATTTGGTACAATGGGCCACGCTAAACATGAAACAAACCCACCTTTCCTGCACGGTTTTCGCTGGGAATAAAAACGAACGGAGTGGATCTTCTATCAAAGATCGTCCGTGGGGGGCCACCAACACATCAGCGTAAGTGATTTATGCAGACTTTTTTTTTCTGCGAACGATCAAAGTTTCGGGCCGTTTCTTTTCAACTGTGGAGGATCGGACCAGCAATCCCTGCCCCCAAATTTCTTCCCTGGACGGCCAATCACTTCCAAGAAGCTTGACGGATCAGATTTCATGATGGGGTCTCCGATTTCTGCTTTTGCTGCGTAAGTGCCTGCGTATTGTAGAATCCAGCTCTGTTACGGACTTCCCTTGCTGATTGTTATAAAAGGAAGAGAGAGGGGAGTTGAAAGGGCATCTGGACGGGGAGTGCAGCTTGGAGCTCGAGCGTGAAGGTGGCTGTGGAGCAGAGAGAGAGAAGTTTTGGAGTTAGTTAATTTCTATGTTTTTATTTTCTTTATAATTTATGTTGAGATTTAGCTTCATCATGTTGAGCTAAACCCCTTAACTAGGGCTAAGGGATGAAGCTTGTAGCGTGATGGGGGAACCTTTGCTTGTGCCTTTTTATTGAATTGATAATGATTTAGTTTATTTAAAGGAATGTTTTTAGTTTTTAATGGCCTGTTGTGACTGAATTACGATGGGTCTGCAATAGCTTTGAGCATGTTCTTTTTCCTCTTTATGCTTATGATGTCAGGAAGCCCTGTTGTTCACCATCGTCTCCTGGGCATGGTTGGATGACGTGGTACCCTTCCTAACCCTCATAGCATGTTGATTGGTTGGTAATTAGTTTAATTCTGTTGTTTACCATCGTCTCTTGGGCATGGTGTGGTGATGGAATCCATTCATAATTCATTATCCCTTCATCTCTTGAAAACTATATCAATGGCAGTTCAGTTGATTTCGTGAATCAAGAGTAGTTCTCCCTGATCTCTACAAGTGGATCCTTGAATCCCTAGTTTCCTACCTCCGAATTCTTAAGTTTTAAATAATTATTTCACAATTATTCTCCCATTACAATTGATTTAATACATCTTATTCTAGTTCTAGTTTCTCAGTTAATTCAGAGTACGTACAGGTTTCAGTCCTGTGGATTCGACCTCGTCTTACCGAAATTATTACTATCATCACACACCCTATACTTGGGGAGTGAACACGGTCTCACCGAGTTTCATCATATACCCCATACTTATACCCCCCTCTCATTGGGGAGTGAACAATCGTGCCGAGATTAGCAGACCCAGATCATCCGACAGTCAGGTATAAGTACATCGAAACCCCATTGCTACAGGTACGCAATATCTTGCACTCTTCCTCTACCTTTCAACTTAGACCCTGATTCCCTTGACCTGACTTAAGCATCGGAGGGTCCCCTATCTTAGCCAGGGTCTCCTTTGTTCACCCTTTGTACATGACCAGGGTCCACCTAAGGAGCATCACAAGGAGTAGAGGGTGATCCAGATTTTGTTATCAACATTTTTGGCGCCGTCTGTGGGAAACTGACACAAAAGGTCGGGTTCCTATCCTGAAGCATAATGGCAAAAGGAAAGAAGAAAGTAGTAGCTGCGGAACCGGAGCCAAATGAGCAAACTCGCTCCTCCTCACTACTTTATGCCGAATCAACCCCAGGGCCTTCCCAGTGTTCTCGCAATCGGGCAAGTAAGTATCGCGCCATGCAGAGCGAGATACAAGCTCTACGTGACGAAGTGAACAGGATGAAGCAACAACAGGAGCCACAATCGTGCCCGGCTCGGGAAAATCCTGTTCCTGATCGGTCGGTCTGGTCGTCCTCCCAAGGGACCTGCCTTTGATCGTCCAACAGGATCTCTAAGAGTCCTCTTGGGCCTCTTGCCTCGACTTTCGGCCCTCTGACCTGCGGTTCTTTGGGCCAGGGTTGAAGTACTAAGGGGTACGACCTCGAGAGGACCTTCATACTCTCCGGATCCCGAGGCTGTAGATTCTGGTTTAGATTCTGGACCAGATCCTCGGACTTCATCCATTTCATCAGAGTTGCTTGACATGAAGGAAAAAGATGTTTTAAGTGTGGGAAGACTCACAACGTTGTCGAGCTGAATCCCTTCTCTAATGATCGGGATTCCTTTATCCGGCGGTAAAAACCCTTTTTCCGACTGAGGGTGATTTTCGGTGAATGGAGATTTCCGGCAGAAGGTGATTCAGAAAGAGAAATTGGAAAAAGCGATGAGTGCGCGTGCGAGAAGTGTGAAGGATGGGAACGAGAGGGGTTTATATAACCACCTCATTACTCGACGTCATGATTGCAGAGCGGCCGCTTCCGAAATAGAGGCGAGTCGGTACTGACACCAGAGGACACGTGGCAGAAAATTATAGGTCCGAACCCGTACTTCGAGGCGCAAGCGCCTCCTCACTCCTCTGATACACGTGGCACCGTTTCCTTCGCTCTGTCATCTACGAATCATAACCGTTGCCACGCGTCCTTCGCCAAGGGGATAAGAACTGAAGGGATGCAGCCGCTATACAGCACGCGGGATCTAAGGCGTACAAATCGCATTAATTACACCCCGATCATCCTAATCACCATCAAGAGCAGGGGAGGAAAGAGGGCGTTTCATTTCCCCAAGTATTTACTCTCCAGGTCCGCACTCGAACCTAGAGAGTAAGGGGCTTCTGTTATAGGAAAATTTGTACAAGGATAATTAGGATCAGCTTGAGTTACGCGCCTCAGATGATAAAGCCTCGGAAGGAGGATACAACGTTAGGGGCCAACTCTCAAGTCGCGACTTGGAACTGCCATTCTGATTCGCCAACATTAACCCTCGTCCTCATCCGAAGGAGAATGGTTGAGCCGAGCTCTGATCTTTGTTCTCAGCATTAAATAGTGAACTCCAACCTCAGTGACTTACCGATAGAGTCTAACCTTTGGAGTTCGACTTCATGTCTGTACGATCCTAAGTCAAGTCAGAGTACAAATATTACATATGTAACAGCTCGAATTTTCATGGCCAGAGTATGTACTCATGCCCGAGGAAACCGGGTGTTAATAATGTACAAATGGATGCTCTAAAATCGCACCCTTTTTTTCCATTTGTTTACATCTAGATACATTCATGAAGGTAACATTCACAAGAATAAAATCAACTGTAATGATTATATATCATTAGAGTAAAAGAAATTGTCAAGGCCTCATAATGGGAGGTTTATTACAACATAAGAGTTCACAGCGAAAGTATAAAACTAAATAGTAAAATTGTCTTCTTAGTCTTTCAAGGTAATCTTCTATAGGGAAGTAGTCCTCTAAGTCTTCAATCTGTACGTCGCCTGCATCAACTGTACGATTGGGAGAGGGTCAATGCCCTACTCATAGTGAAAGTTATTTTTTAAGATTAACAATAATTCAAGAGATACATAACGGGTAAAGTAAGGGTCTGATATGTCTCGTGCTCCACTAACACGAGGGCATCAGCATGCGCAAACAACCTACATGAGATGCATGCCTAGCAAAGTATGTGGGGCTCATCATACGTAGTGATCATCACATTGTGGAATACGATTTATAGATAACCGGATCGACCCGCATCCCATAATTACGGATATTCGCCAGTATGGCCGACGCTACCGTGGATTTACGAGAACACCTCAGAGTGCACAACACATGGGCTGAGTGATTTACATGACACGACTTGTTCATGGAGCGACTATTTGCGACATCCAATTCCGGGGTGATGTGATGCTGTTGCGACTTACACACATCGATTTGTGCACAACTGCCTGAAGGCGCAAGGACTTACGTGCCCCAAGAGGGTCTCTACCCAGAGTGCATTACGTCCATGATAGAATATTTGAATCACTAGTTGTGATACATCTTACACATCACTTGCACTTACATAGAATATAACTGAATCATAACGAACATAGCTGAATCTGAATCATAAAGAATATCAACTAAATTATGGAGGTTCTGGAATAACAAGACACATGCTCAAGCGGAAAAGATAGACAGCACGAGGCCAAAGTAATAAAGAGAAGAGTGACAATGGTAAACTCAACGAATGTGGCAATGGCCAACGTAATAACAAGAAGAGTGACAAGGGCCAATTCAAATAAAGAGACGAGGCAGGGGCAAGGCTTGCATCCATGACCTCACATAAATTTAGAGAAATCCCTTATATTTGACATCATGTCGTAAACCCAAACGGCCAATAATGGTAATGATGATAGCTGAACCAATTGATAGGATAATTCCCAAAAACATATAAACAAGAGAGGCAGGATGATTCACATCATGAGAGGCATGAAAAAGGCAAGATAATTCACATCATTAAAGGTAAGAAAAGGCAGGATAATTCTCATCATCAAAAGGCAAGATAATTCACATCTTCAAAGGCATAAAAAGGCAGGAGAAATATAATAACTTAAATTAGTGTAAGCTTAAAGGATAAAACCCTCACCTTTAATATTTTGGTCGTCTATTAACAAGGTCGTCTTCCTAGGAAGATCTTAAGGTTAAACCTGTTTTTCCTTTATCCACGGATTGGAGATGGTTAGGATTAGAATTGAGTTGCTAATGTTGCTAGATTTTATCTAAGCTTAGGGAAGGTGTTTTACCTTAAGATCCACCACTTCTATTGTTGTGGGAAAAGGAGAGTCTGCAAGGGAATGAAGAGAAATAGATTTTGAACCTGGCTGAGCTTGAGCAGCGATCCAGAAGCCGGTGAATGGCCTGATGGAACGCTGACTCCCCTTCTTTCCTCACTCGTTCTTCCTTTCTCTCACTCTCTCTCTCTCTCTCTCTCTCTCTCTCTCTCTCTCTCTCTCTCTCTCTCTCTCTCTTTCTTTCTCTTTCTTTCTTTCTTTCTTCTATCTTTTCCTTCTTTCTTTCTGGCTGTGACGTCCAGCAGAGAGTTGACGTCCAGCGAGGGAGAATTCGGACAGTTTCTTTCTCTCCCTCGCTGCTGGATGGCCGATTCTCTCTCCCACGTCTTGCTTTCTTCTTGTGGGGTGGTAGAGCTTTTTATAGACTGTCCGAATGTAACCTACGCAGCAGGCCTATCTTACGCAGTCCTTACGCAATTAGGACTGCGAAACTCCTTTTACGCAACTCCTTGCGTGCACGGCAAAAGGAGAGAGATACCCCTGCTTCTTCCCTCCTTATCAACATAGAGGGGATCGTTTTTGGACTAGACTCCATCTGGATGGTTTGGATTAGCCATCCGATTACAGGTGGTGGGCCACAACTTCGACCAACGGACGGACCGGTTTGATTTGCATAAGGTTTCTAACTTCCGCTTCTTACGGACGAATTCAGGACTAGGTTTAGTCTGATTTTCTTGGTCAGTTTGGGAGATGAAAACCTAGGGTTTGATCCTCTTGACCTTCCAGCCATGATGAACGATGTGGATTAACCCATAGGATGGTGACGGTGGCCCACAACAGTCCTCAAGACGGACGGTATCCGTCCGCTGCGACAGAGGAGGAAATCCCTCTCCTAGCGGGAGTTTACCGGTTTTGTCGTTCACAAGATGGTGTCAGTGGGGTCCACTAGTGGGGATCTCTCGGCGGATCCACACCATTCATCTGTTTTGTAGGGTAGTGTTAGGCCATGGGCCAAAATATGAGGTGGAACTGAGTTTTGGATGGACCACATGATCAATCGGGGTACGGGTGGTGCTCACCACTTAAAATTTTCACTCTCACTCACGTTGGATTGTTTGAATTGTGTATGGCCCACTTGCGATGATTTTCAGAGGAATCCACTCCTTCTATCTAGTTCACCGTACTATTTTAGGACACGAGGTTGAAAATGAAGTAATTCCGTAAATCAGGTGAGCCACAGACTCCAATCGAGTATCGAGAACATTCATCGTTAAAAACTCAATTGAAATTCTCTTCATCACACTGCCATGCATATAACATATTTTATTTACAAATTTACCCTTTATTTTTATTAACTTCGTCATCCGTAACTCTCAACTTTATTATCCAAACGAGGTGAAATTTGACAGGTGATCATTATTTTTGACACCCTCTCAACAGGTTAAATTTAGGTCCTGATCCATCAAGATGACTAAGATGCTCTTTTAGTGGCTAACACAATCCGTAATTCAAAATAAGATTTATACAATTCTGATTGATAAGTTACCGGGTGGTTTGAACCTAGAACCTAAGATCTTCATGATGATTGGTTTATTGTGATGTTCTTGTGGCCCGTTTGGCGGATCCGAATATGACGGAGGGTCAGATGACTAGCTAAAAATAAGAAAACTTGATGGTTAACACTCTTAGTATGTATGTATGTGGATATACGGTCAGTTTCGTAAACGGATATGTAAAGCGGTTTTCTGGAGGATTAGGGTAAAGCATGTGTATCGTCAGATTAGAGTGTCTTATTCACATGTGTGTGTTTCTCAGATCGTAGTTCTGATGGTAGATTAAGCATATTCATAGGTGATGAACAAGATGATCGGATCAGAATCTTGATCCGATAAGTGTACGAACGGATGTAGAAGTCAAATAACTAATTTACTACGATCTAAGGGCTAAAATTTGACGCGTATGGTTAATTTATGACAATTAGGACTGGTATAAAATTTCACATGGAATGGATTGTAGGAACCATGTGATTTAGAGTTCAGGGGTCTAGGTCAATGGCATTTTCGTTATTATTGTTGATATATGAGTTTTGGGAAATCCAATGGCTCCACATGGTTATAGACACGTTTTTAAGAAATTCTTATAGAGGAATGTATATCTAAATCACCACGGACAGGGAGTTATTCGTCGTGCCCTTCGTGGGAAGGTACTTATGTCAAATCATGTGATGGATGGTCTTGCCTGAAAATCAACGGTCAGATGGCTTGATCTATGAATGAGGGTCATTCCTAGCGGTTAGTTTTGTGTTAGGGCGAGGATGTAAGGCTAGGATTGTCGGATTGGTATCGTACACATGCAAATATAAGTAAAATTTCAGGTAACGCTTGAGAGCTTTCAATACTCGAGTATTGAAAAGTTCGGGGCGTTACAACATATGCGAGGTCGAGGCCGAGTTAGAACATGTATATGGCATGTGCAGAGGCCAAGGCCAAGTCCGGGCATGGGCATATTATGTGCCGAGGCTGAGGACAAGCCAGTTATGGTACTTCGTAAATCCAAGTCTAGAGATCGACCTGATGCGAACGTGACCGACGATCTCGCCCAAAGATACGCCCCATTAAGACACGATACGCCGCGCGGTCCAAAGATTACAAATAATATTTCCACGATCATAATATCCCGCTGATTGAGTGAATCATTCCAAGATTGATGGACGTGGATCGTCTAACCCACAAGTATAAATACCAGGGGACTCCATGGCTACAGGTACACAATATCTTGCATCCTCTTTCTACATTGAACTTAGACCCAGATTCCCTAGCCTGACTTAGGCATCAGAGGGTCCTCCGGCTAAATCAGGGTATCCTTTGCTCACCCTTTTGTGCAGGACCAGGGTTCGTCGAAGGTTCGCCACATTAAGTAGAGGGTGGTCCGGATTTTGACCTCAATAGTTACTATGAGGCTTTCATAGAAATGTATATCCTATATATGAAAAATAATCTCTATATATATAAATGAAAATTAAATATAATATCCAATTATATATGGGAGGGAAGCATGCTATCACCCTAAAGATATTAATAGACTGACAAACGTCCACAAATCAATAAGTCCTCGTCTCAAATTTAAAAAATCAGACGGTCTTGCACTGAATATGGAAAACTTCCATGCTATCGACATCATTGCAGCACCTATTTCATATGAAGACAGAGTATTGCTATTGCGTGTCCCACCAGCTGTGTCTGAGGCGTTTATATAACACTAAACTCCTCCAACAATTTCGTCCTAGCCAAAAAAAGAAAAAAAAGAAAAAGAAAAGCCAGGAAGCTTATAACACCAGGTCAATGAAATCATATGATGGGTGAGATCATAGAAAATAATGGCCAACCACCCGAGAAAGAGTGGGATCACATAAAAACGTAATGATTGGGCCCCACTTACACCTAGATGTATGTGTGCGTGCACGTACTGCATACGATGAGACAGCTTTGCTCAGGACGTGGATTGCGTCCTACCCCCGCCCGGACGGTAATCCGTCCAGGCAGGGCTCTGTGGGGCCCACAGTGATGTGAGTGTTTTATCCACGCCGTTCAACACTATTTTCAGATAATTTTAATATGCGGACCGAAAAATGAGTTGGGTCCAAGGCTTAAGTGGACCACAAAGTGGGGATTGAACGTACACCGTTAAAAACTTCTTAGGAGCTGGAGAAGTTTCGGATGAAGCTGATATTTGTGTTTTCACTTCATCCACGTCTACACGACCTTATGAATACTTATGAATAGGTTGTATGGTAAAAAAAACATCACGTTGGCCCTTAGAAAGGTTACATCGGTGGGTGTCATTATCAGTGCACACGTATGAAACTACATCTAGTGTATATGCCACATATGTGCCAGCATGTCACTGCACTGCATGCTAGCTCTAATCCATCCATCAGGTTGTTCCTACCTTGTCTATGTTTTTTATTTTTTTCATTTTTTAATTATATATATTTTTTTAAATAAATAAAATCTGACCTAATAAGCATGTGGGCACCAATATCGGATACAGGTGGGTGGGTTAGAAAACTTGAGCCAAGTTTTTCAGAGCCGTACATTTTTTCTTGCAAACTGTAGCAAACCTGACCAGTGGATCAAACTGATTCCTAGATTAGTCCATCAATACAGTGGTGCTGTTCCCATGGACGGATTGGATCTCGGACCTATCATGCCGTGCTGGCATATGCGTGGCATATACACCAGCTTTATTCCACACGTCAGTGGGTTAGCAAACCTCTTGATGAGATATAAGATCAACGGTCTAGATCACCAGACCGTAGCTCACCGCATGTCCAAACCACTCATAAGTCATAAGCAAGAAGAGGAACTATGTGGAATCCTCGTGAATCATAACGAGAATAGTGCCCTGATGTATCCTTGTTGGTAACAAAGGGTCCACTGATTCAGGTGGCTCATCTTACGGGACCAACCACGGATGGGGAATAATGAGCCAAAGTACTCACCTAGATTAGAAGAAGCTAGCCACCCAATCAATGTTACTGAATATTTGTGGGCCATTTGAAGATCTCTTATGTTGGGAGTTTTTTTGAGAACCCCATCCATAGTAAAACCAATCAGATCAACGGTCCCGATCACCGAACATGGACCCATTTGTACATAATGGTCGGTCCATCAGGACAATATTCATGTTCTGATGCATACAGACTACAGACCCTATATTCCAGGAACTATGCAAGCTCTGTTCCAGTAGGTTCCCACGGAACGGAAACCTCTGCAACACCTGCTCAGATATAGCGTGCAGCCGCAGAGCTCTGAGGGTCCACCATCAGATGTGTGACATCTACTCCGTCCATCAATTGTGAAACTTCATGTTAGGTTCCAAGTCCAAAAATCAGGCTGATCTAATTCTCAGGTAACAGTGCGGATGGGGTGCCCCCCATAGTTAACTTCATGGACTAAATTTGCTCTTTATATGCCATCCAGTCCGTTCATCAGGTGAGTCCGACCATATTGAAGAGATATCTAAAATAATAAACTCACAAAAGTGAATTTAAAGAACTCAAGGAGTGATTTTACACTGTTCCCATTGTGTGGCTCACCTAAGCTTTGGATCGAGCTGATATTTGTTAATTACGGTGGGAATGAGGTGGCTCAATGGATGGACGGAGTGAATTGTACACACACATATTATGATGGGCCACAGATATCGTTATTCCGGCCGCTTATAAAAGCCATATCCTCAAAATTCAACATAGTTTTACATAAAGCATCCAGTCACTGTCATATTAAGTTATAATAATATGCATTTAATCATGCGCATACAAATACACACTACATCTCTTTTCACATATAGCGTTGGATGTGAACCTTTCATACAACATCGGAGCCGTGCGAAAGGTGGGCCGTGTCATAAAAATCACCGGTGGAAAAAACCAGCTTGGTCCATCGATCAGGTGTGCTACACCGTTTGAAATCAATGGACGGCCGAAGATCTGACTCAATTTATATTTGTACCTAATGAGTGGATCGTTCCAATTTTCACTTCAACTGATCTTCATCCCATGGCTCACAATTTTCACGGCTCGGATGCTCCAACGAAATGAAACATGAAATAATATGATTATAGAAAGCAGTAACCGTAGAGTGAGTTTGCCACGCCATACGGAAACGAGCAACACCACTTGTTCTATCTGATCCTTTGATTACTAAATATCGAAGGTTGCATCCGGAACATAGAGCTGAGGATTAGATAATCTCGGAGAAGGGATGGCGATGAGCGGCGTGGATTTCTTGATAACAATCCCAAAATTCTCCAAAAGATCGAGCTCCGTCCCCTCTGGCAATGCCCACTCGAATGAATGCAGGAGCGATGCCAACACATGCATTAACATCTTCTCTGCTAAAGGAAGCCCGGCACAGATTCTCCTCCCAGATCCAAACGGAATGTAACGGAAATCGTTACCGTTAAAATCCGATTTCGTAGCCTCCGTCAAGAACCTCTCCGGTCGGAACTCGAATGGACGGTCCCAAGCATCTGGGTCCCTATGTATGGCCCATGCATTAACCAAGACACGGGTGTCCTTGGGGATCGTATAGCCACCCACATTACACGAAGCGCTTGGACGGCGTGGAATGAGTAACGGGAGCGCTGGGTGTAGTCGGAGAACTTCCTTCAAGACCGCATCTAAGTAGGGTAGTTTCCGCAAATGAGACTCTTCTATTGTGTTATTTTTGCCTACCACTTTCTCTAGCTCGTCTTGTACTTTTCTCATGATGTGTGGATGATACATGAGCTCGGACAGGGCCCATTCGACCGTGGTCGACGTAGTCTCGGTCCCGCCAACCACCACGTCCTGTTGAACCGTGGTCATGTACAATTAGGTTGCATGCATGTGAATTGAAAATAGTAGGCCCACATACTTTGATTGTCTAGGATTGAAGAAGCAGAACAAAGAAATGGAGTGGGTTTTGCCTCGGTCGCGGCTCAGTGAGGCCCACATGCTTAGATGGTCTATGATCTCAACCGCCCACGTTCTGTATTCCATCTTTTTACTATGTGGATGAACTCAATGGCTCACATTCAACTCTAAACTTATTTTATGGAATTATAAAAGAACATGGACGGCTCAAATCGCCATATCAGCATGTGGGCCCCAGTAGGGAGAAACATG
Source organism: Magnolia officinalis (assembly GCA_021015155.1). Taxonomy (NCBI): domain Eukaryota; kingdom Viridiplantae; phylum Streptophyta; class Magnoliopsida; order Magnoliales; family Magnoliaceae; genus Magnolia; species Magnolia officinalis. The sequence goes on from JAJHSJ010000001.1 coordinate 122,041,732, forward strand.
ATGGGATACTAACCCCTGGGTCCGACTTGGAGTGATGGATGGATAATCAGAATAATCCATACTCATGAGCCATGATCTGATAATTACGCTTTATATGTGGGACACAGATTGTGTGGCAGGAAATTCCTGTGCTGAGAAGCTAGATAGGTCCACTTGTTTGTGAGAAATTCATACTGTCTATGTTGCTAGATTTTGTTAGGACTTGATCGAAAAAAATGAGCTAGATCCAAAACTAAAGTGGGCAAACTACAGGGAAAAAAGTGGGTAGAGAAATGCATAGCATTTGAAACCTCCCTGGGTCCATGGTGATGTTTATATGCAATCTAAACCGCTCTTAAGATCATTCCTAATGAGATAAGTGAAAAAACACACACACAAATCGCTTGAACCAAAACTTCTGTGGCCCAATGAGTGTTTCAACTGTGGGTGTTCAATTCTCACTCTTTCCTGTAGCGTGACTCACTTGAATTTTGGATGGCTCATTTTCAGAAAAATGGATGGATGGGGTGGATTGCTTGGTCCCACACCTGGCTTATGAGTGCAGGAACTTATGAGGACAGAGCGTCGCAGGCAATCCGCGTCCGTCTAAGAGGGAGGAGGATTTTTTTTTTTGGAAGTTCCTGCTAGGGAAGCTGGGTGGGGCCTACCTTGATGTTTGTAAGAAATCCACATGTCCATACGTTTTTTCAGATCATTTAAGAACGTTCAACAAAAAAGGAGGCAGATCTAAAACTCAAATTGGCCGCACAACAGGAAACAGTGAAGATTGAATGTCCACCGTTGAAACATTTGCAAGGCCACATAATTTTTGTATCAGGCTAATATTTTTGTGTTTTCAGTTTATCGCAGCAGGAATGATCTTATGAACGGTATGGATTGTATATACATATCACGGTGGACCCAGGGAGGTTTCAGCGGTAGGCATTTACCTATCCACTCCCATTTGAGTTTTGTATCCGCCTCATTTTTTGTTCCATGTCCTTAAAATAATATGCATAAACAGATGGACGGGGTGGATTTCTCGAAAACATCAAGTGTGTCCCACCTAGCTTCCGCTAGCCGGAACTCTCCGCCAAAGGCTTTTACAGGAAATCCGCGTCGGTAGGTAGGGACAACCATATGATGGGCTCTGATCTTTGATATCGCGGCCCTTTTGTTATGTAGGAAAGAAAGATATACCATAAGAAGGGCCCTGAGGTGGGTCATAGTGATGCGTGTCTTCGGATTTTCATCGTCCAATAGCTGCATCAGTAATTGCAGGAAATCCTTGCTTTCCTGGCTCTTCCCATTCCCTTCTGCTTTCACCGTTTTCCTCCGTTGATCTACGACCGAGTCAAATATCTGATCGAACCACAACGACAGCCTCTTCATCCGCCGATCCAAGCCTTGCAAGTCGAACCGTGCTATAACCGGGAAAATATCGGAAATATTCGGTTTTCCCATCAGCTCCACGCATTCGTCCACCACCCTCCGAAACTCAGCACCCACCCTAATCCTCTCCTCGCCCTTGAGTGTCCCACCCCACATCATGTTCATGATCACATTGAGAACGGTCAGGAACATCTGCTCACGTATGCTGATCGGCGTCCCGATTTTTGTGTAGATGTCACAAACAGTCCGACGGACCTCCTGCCGACGGAGACTGTAGTATGACTCGAGTATGGTGTTGCTCATCATCTCGCGGACGAATAACCTCCGTTGGATGCGCCAATCATGACCGTACGCACTCCATGCGATGTCCATACCACCATAAGAGATGGTCAGCGCTGTGATCGGCGAATCTCGGTTGGCGAAGACTGCATCGTGGTCTCTCATCACCTCCTTTGCGAGGGAAGGTGAATTAATACCACACAGAGCTTGTTGCCCAGCTGAAGCCTGAAGATCGGACCGTATATCTTTGTTAATCTGAAGAAATAGAGTTGTAGCTCAGGTTCTACGAACGGAAGGTTACCGATCAACGGCAACCCTGGTGGGCCAGGAGGCAATAACCACAACAGCTTCTCCTTTCTTGATTTCTTGATGACCCATGTGTACCACGAGACTGCGAATGCCGTGACGAAGATCGTGAGAATGAATTTCGCCCGTCCATCTTTCTCATCAGTCTCTTCCAACCACCATGACCACATCCGTGATATTGTGCCCATGATCCTTCCACCATGATTAGAAATCATAACTTCTCTCATCAAGTAGAAAATATGCTGAGTGCAAAGTATAATTAGCTTGCTTGACCTTAAATAGATTGTGTTCTAGGATTTTAAAAGAATTAACACTCCATCAGGTGAGCCACACATGATCATTGGTTTATATAAGACTGTTGGATTATTCAGATTAAGCGATTCAATGGGCTCACTACGGTTGTAATAATTGTAAATAGGCTTGGGGCGGGATGCTTGAACGATGGTCTCTATACATGGTTATTAAGTCAGGAAACTCTAGAGGAGATGAGTGTAATCTGAGTAAGCTTCTAATCATCTTTCCTATCAATACATGTTTTGGTCCCCTCACCAACTCAAGAGAGAAAACCCTAATCCTATTGAAGATTCTCCTAAAGGCGTGAGATATGAAAGATCAAGATTCCCGTTGGCGACATTGAGGGATCGGGATGTCTTCCCAATCAGGTACACCTTAAGATTATTGTGTTTAATCTCCAATATTTATACATATGCGATCCGTCAATTTCGCAATATAGATCTAAGAGGGCCTTGATTCCACCATTGGATAGTATGGTTGTCCAAGATCCGTACCATTCATCAGGTAGATCAAGCCTTGGACCAAAAACAATATTGTTCCTTTAATCAGGAAAATTAAATCCATATTAGAAAAAATGATCCTGTAGAGACGTAGTCCAAAAGTCTATATTCACCAAAGATGCTATCGGTGCAAAGTCATGAGTGTGCTATCATTTTTATAGTCCATGTAACAGAGACAATGTCCTATAGCCACACGGCTCATCACATGCAAAATCATGTTTGATTTTCTAATTGTAGTGGTAAATACCCATAAATAAGTAATTATGGCTCACTTCACCTGTTTCAAGTCCGCATGAATTACATCTTGGAACCGGTCCACAAAAATCATGTTATTAAAGATTTAAACTTGGGGGCCATCATGATTTTTGTGACTTATCTGCACCATCCAACCTTTTTAACAGCACATGTTATGGAATGAGTTAAAAAATGAGGTAAATTCGAGTGAGCCACACCTTATCAATGATTGAAAACACTTCAATGTTGAAAATTATTTTTTACCTAGGGACCACATTGATGTTTATTTTTCATCCAACATGTTCATAAGGTCATAGAGTTATGGATAGAGGAAAAAACAAAAACATCAGTTTGATCAAAAACTTCCAAGGCCTTCAAAATCCTTTTACTGGTATATATAGGAGCTCAATTTCCATTGTTTCCTGTGGATATGTCTCATTTTTTTGGGCCATACCCAAAATGAGGTGACTAAAAAGGGATGAAGACCGGTGTGGATTAACAAGCATATCATGGTGGACCCCACTAATGTAACATTTTTTTCCTACCTGATGTGAGAATGCTGTAAATAAGTCAGCAATCAATGTCACCTCGAAAATGCAGCCGTAAATTTAAGATAATGATTATTACCCGTTTACCTTGAATTACAAATTACAGTGCAGTTAGAAAATCAAACAGCTCGTTACTGTAGTTTTGAAAATTATCCCAATCATGTACGTGTTTTCAGCCATGCGACGCATGTTTCTAGAAAATTATCATGACATGTATGGAGGTAGTTTTGGAAAAGTACCATGATATGACCTTGCATGTGCCGTTTGCCCCGTGGCTGGTGGTCGGTGCTCTGTGGGCACTACCTTGATGTATGTGTTTCATCCATTCATTTAATCCATTTTTAAAGATCATTTTATGGCTTGATCCAAAAAAATTAGAGTTGTATAAATCTCAAGTGGTCCACACCACATGAAAACAATAGTGATTGGATATCCACCATTAAAATTCTCCTAAGGCCCACTGTACTTTTTATTTGATATCCAATCTGTTGATTAGGTCATACAGGCCCAGATGAAGGGAAAAAACAAAAATCAGCTTGATCCAAAGCTTTTATGGCCCCCAAAATGTTTTTAATGGTCGAAACTCATTCAACACTGTTTCCTGTAATGTGGTCCACTTGAGATTGGGATATATCTAATTTTTGGTCTCATACTGTAAAATGATCTATAAAAATAGATGGACAGCATGGATGAAACACATACATCATGGTGGGGCCCACAGAGCACCGACCACCAGCCATTGGCTGGTGTCAGGGGGAGTAGCCAATCCGTTTACCCGTTTGCCAGTATAAATCAGCAGCAGATCAATCACGGTGTGCCAGGCCGACGCCGATTTCCTGCCAAAGCCTCTGCAGGGAGTTCCTGCGCAAGGATGCTTGGTGGGGTCTACAAAGATGTTTGTGAAAACTCCACTCCGTCCATCCGTTCTGAGGACCAATTATACGATATTATACCAAAAAATAAGGTGTATCCAAAACTCAAAAGGGCCACACGAGAGGAAAAATTAGGGAAAGAAATGTATAAGGTTGAAACCTTCCTAGGCTCCACCTTGGTGTTCATATGATATTCAAACCGTTAACAAGGTCATTCCCACTGGATGAAGTGAAAACACAAATAATTTTGCCTGATAAAAACTTTTATGGTCGTAAGAACAATTCAACAGTGCTTACTGAATCTCCACTGTTTCCTCTCGTGTAGCCTACTTGAGTTTTGTATCCGTCTAACTTTTGGTGTGCAGTCCTAAAATGAGCACTCAAAAATGATGAACTGGGTGGATTTCTCACAAACATCTCCGTGGACTCCACCCAACATCCATGCGCAAGAACTTCATGCGAAGGGCTCTCGCAGGAAGTCCGCGTCCGTGCCAGGCCCGACGTGGTAGCGGTGTTGTGGGCACCACATTCTATCATAACCGATGTTTTTTAATTGCTGATTATGTGACTGTTTAAAAGTGGGGTGAAGCTTGGACCGTGAAAATGACATTACTTAAAAAATTGACTTAAAAATGTTGATTTTATCCGATTAGGTAGAAATCCATGTTGAATCGTCATTTGGAGATTTCTGTGCCGCTCCATCTCTTTTTAAAGAAGTGGGACATGATACTGATGGAGGATGCCTGGGAAAAATATATTGAAATTTGAGAAGATTTCAAAGAGAATCCTTCACCGAGGTGTTGTTGGGTTAGAATTCGGTCAATTGATGCATGTGTGTAATTTATAGGTGTGTTAGAATTGATTGGAGTCTAATTTAAAACTTAAAACTTCCTTAAAGTCATGTAAGTTTTGTATGAAGAGATATTTGTGTTTTCCCTTCCTTCTAATTTATTCGATTTCATGAACAAGTAGGATGACCAATAAACATCATTAGTCCTGAAAAGCTTTCAAGAGTGGACATTATTGTTGTGGGGAAATTCAGCTCGACAAATCAAACCAGCTACGGACTTCAGAGCTTGGAGGGGAGACCTCGGGAATGTATGAAGGAGAAGTAAGGCCGAGTCCTCGCTTGGTCCATCCCGACTCCGAACAGCCATCGGTTAAGGACTCAACGGTTAATCTACGTTCCAGTCTTAGTCCGAGATATGGTGCCGATGCCATCTTAATCCGAGGCCATGAGCTGAAGCAAAGGCTATACGACTAGCCTCGACTACTAACACTCGGCCTCAGCTTAGATGCGGCTGAAGCTGAGGCCAGATGTGGTTATTCTGAGTGCCGAACTAGTAAGTTACCTAAATGCGGACATGACCGAAGATCTCGCCCAAGGATACGCTCCCTTAAGACACGATACGCTACACGAATCCATGGATTGCGGATAATATCTCCATGATCATGATATCTTGCTGATTGGGCGAATCGTGCTGAGATTAACGGACGGGATCGTCCAACCCACATGTATAAATACTAGGGGACCCATTGCTATAGGTACACAATATCTTGCACCCTCCCTTTACATTTAATCACTTAGACTCAGATTCCTTAGCCTGACTTAGGCATCAACGGGTCCCTCGGCTGAGCTAAGGTCTCCTTTGTTCACCCTTTTGCGTAGGATCAGGGTTCATCGAAGGTTTGGAGCATTGAGAGAAGGGTGGTCCAGATTTTGATATCAACAATTATTATATCTGTTGTTTTTGTTTAATCCACTTGAGATTTAGATATGCTTTAATTTTGGACTCTTTACCTAAAAAAATGTAGGAAAATAATATAGAACATGTCACATATACATTTCTAGCATGATTGGGTGAAAAGGTGGACCATAAATTGATCATAACTTTGATTTGGGTATCGTTACGGGACGAACAAACCATCAATCTTTACTGAAATAGGTTATCCGAAATTAACCAACTCATAATGTGAGTTGCATTTATCCGTTTCATAAAAAAACACGCACATTCAACTTTAAAATGAAAATTTTAAAAAAATTACTAATTTTAATAATTTCAAAATTTTTAATAATTTTTTTATTTTTAGAGTTTTAGATTTCCTTCTTTTTAGAAACAACTCTAAATCATGTTAGACACTTCTATTAAAAGTTTATTTAAAATTTTTATTTTTAAAAATTAGACTTTACAAGAATTTTATTAGAACTAATATTTTTATTAGAGTTAGGATTTCACAACTTTTGATAATTTTGATTTTTTATTTATTTATTTATAAAATGGTGTAACAAGATCATACATATCAGACAATCATCGTTAAATTATTCTAAATATTTTAGAATTATTTTTATTTTCTTTTCTTAATAGATTCGAGGTTTCGCGCGAGCATTTCGGGGAAGTTCCGTGCATTTTGAATTGATATGACGTCGTGGACAAAACACTGTCTTGCACGGTGACCACGCAATCCGCATCCGTCGGCCATGGGCTGTGCTATGCACACGCTTTTGGGGTTAGCAAACCTCGGAAATACATTATAGCGAAACTGTCCTGACATCAATCTGGATCTTTCATCTTATGGTACAGCTTATGAAAATCACAAAGAAGATATTCTAAAGGCTTACCTTCTCATCCGAAACCGTTCATTTTGCGCGTTGACAGGTTGAGATCTTCTGATCCGACCCTTGAACAAAATGGATGGTTCAGATTGACAATCAGACCTTTCTTTCGTAGCTTACGGAATCAGATTTACTGCGTAAGCCTTTAGCAGGAAGTTCCTGCGCTCGAAACCTATGTGGGCCTACCGTGATGTTTTTGAGAAATCTAACCTGTCCATCTGTTTTGTGACCTCATTTTAGGATTCGAAACAAAAAATGAGCCGTTTCCAAGACTCAACTGGTCACAAAACGGATGGACGGGGTGGATTTCTCACGAACATCACGGAAATCCGCGTCCGTAGCTTACTAAAGCAGTGATCCGATGGACAAAAGCAGCCTGCACAGGACAGGACAAACGGTCCACATCGTCGTTTCCAATCTTTCCTACTGCGGTGTACATATCTGTATGGTCTTTCCTCGTGGACAGTGATACCTGCAGAATCCGTGTCAGAGATCCAGACGGATAGTGCAGAGATCTGGACGGTTCATTACACTGGCTGCATCATGAAGATGCCATGAGCCAAAAATGATAAGTACATCTGGACCGTCCTCCATCTGATGGACCATGCAGATCGTTCAGATTGAGAGAGGATTTAGTAATGATGTATTTGCGAGAGAAGAAAAGACCAAGAAGTCAAGGTACATCGAGGATCTTCCAATGGAGCAGATGTCGCGGACACAGTGTTGTAAGCCCCAGGACTAGGGTGCTGGACTTGTTAAAAATTCTAAGATTTCTCATTTCAAAATACCTCCTTTCTTGCCGACGTAGATAAGACATTAAACTTGTTTCTGACTTTTGACTTTTGGTGCAATATTCGCTATCATATTTAGGGCCCCACCATTTGGCCATATGATCTCTGATATCAGTACATAAAATATAATATGTTATTGATTGATTGATTGAGTGAGTCACAGATTAGTAGATTGATTTTTGGATAGTTTTAGACATTTTGGTCAATCCACTGGAGGATCGAACAATCAACCATATTCTGAAAATATCGATCGATGGATGTTTAGATTGACAGTGCGCGATTCTACATAATTTTGTGATTAGTTTTCTATCATGTTTACTATACTATACTAGACGTGTGTAATTACAGAATTAAGGTATGATTAATAGAGTTTAAATGTTTTTAAAGAAGTTCTGAAGGGATGCAAGGGTTTTATGAAGGCTTTTGCTTTTGTAAGTTCTTTATATCTTGTAATTAATTTATTATAGTTGATTTTATTGTTGCTTAGTGTTGTGGTTTATTTTCTATAATAATTTTTCACGTAAAATTTGCATGTCATTTGTGCATGTTTTGCTGTTTTCATCTTTGGATTGTTTGATTCGAAAGCAAATTGTTTGATTCGAATCCAAGGTCTGCTTCCGCGGATTTCCAATGCATTCTGTTTATAATTCATCCGGTGTGCATCATCAAGATGAGAAGACATTCTGAAAATCAGACAGATCCCAACTCGAGCGGTCCAATGTAGGTTAGGTGCGATATTGGTTGGTGCGGATGGCACATCACAACATTGTGGGCTCCATAGTTCTAGGGTGGAACGTTAGAGAGAGAGAGGTAGCCGCGAGCAAAACCCATTAGGTGATCTCGTCAATATTAGGCTCTGATACCAACAACTGGAGCCCAAACGCAAGCCATAGGTTTGTGCGGTCTACATAAGTTTGGATGGAGTAGATGTCACACACAACATGATGACACCTGCGACCAAGGTGTTGTGCCCATTGCGTACCACAGGCATTGCTGAGAATATGAGGTGGGTTTAAATGATAGTCATGTAGCATATACTACTCGATGGGTTGTGAGAGTGCGGCATACAATATTCTGAGTAGAACTTAGGCCTCTTTGGACGTACCCTTAAAACACAGATTGGGACAAAACCCTTAAGCGTTTGGATAGGCAATAGCAAACCCCCATTAACCTCAATCAACAAAACAACGAGTGCTGAAATGGCAACTTCATGAAAATGAATCTGCTTGGTTTTGGGGGAGAAGAAGAAAGCGTGAAGTGTAGCAGTGAAAAGCAAATTTGTTCTCATTGAAATAATAATTTTGTTATTTCACCGTGGCTCATTTCACAGGTGCATATATGCTTTTCTTTGGGACACACCAGAATTACAAAAATTTAGGTAAAAAGAGCACCCAAAAATGCTAGAGTGAGTCACATGAGGAGAGATGGATGAGATGACTCTCCCATGTGTATGTAGCCATGTGTTAGGAAATCAGTACCATATAAATGATAGGCCCCTCCACAGGGACCGCCTTTTTTGAAATTAAGATTAATTCACGGGCTAGATGGGCAAACATGTGGTGTGATCCACCTAAGATTTAGATCTGCTTATTTTTTGGATCACACCCTAAAATGAGTGTTCAAAATGGATGGACTACATGGGTGCAGGCATATAAATCAAGGTGGGCTGCACAGTCATGGATCCACCTAAGCAATGCCCCATGTATGGTGCACGAGAAGATGGCCAAATGGGGTTGGACATCCAAGAGGTTTGACTTGGTTATAACTATGGGGTTTTGACCTCGCTGGCATTGTTGTATGGTCAAATTCTCTAAGGAAATTTAACCTTCCAAATATTCAGATTATAGTCTTCTGATAGGTTTTGAGAAGTTTTTTAGACCAAATTGCCCTTATTCTTTGTTCAATAGTTGTATGTTTTTTTTTTTTATTTTGTGAATAAGAAGTTACAATATATTTAATGTTGATGTGGAAGGAAGCCTTTTTGGGCATGGGCAAAGCCCAACTCGTGGGGCCCACATTGATGTATGTGTATAATCCTTGTCACCTATCCTTTTTGTTGTGTCATTTTAAAGATAGGGCCCAAATATTAGCCTGATCGAGAGCTCGTGTGGGCCATATAATAGAAAATAAAGGTAGCAATGGTACCTACAGTTGAAACTTTCTAAGCTCTTTGTGATGTTTCTTAGAAGTTGATACTGCTCAAGTCAGGACTTTTTGGGCCCACTGTCACGCACCGAAATTTGGTACCCGATTGGCCAGGCCCGAACCCGAATTCTAGGACTGTGAGTTGTATTTAAATAAAATATACGACGTAACCCACATTATTTTCATGCATTTTCAAGGCAATTAGAGCAACTAAAAGAATACTAATCATTGTCATTAAATATTGTCCACTAATCAATCTTTAAATCTTTAATTACATTGACATTGAAAAATAAGTAATAACAACATACATTGAATTTTAAGAAATCCTCAAATAAACAAAAGGAAAAGTCTTCGATTTTGCCCAATTGGCTCTTCATACACGGACCCTGCAAAATAATCTATAAGGGTGTGAGTGCGACGGCTCGTAGGGTCGCATCATTCCCAAAATTCATGAAATTTCTACATCAGCATGTAACGAAGAATAAATAATGAAAAAGTTCAAGTTGTAGTGAGTAGTATCGCATGCCGGTAGGGATCTCGCACCAAGGGCCATAACTCGCGTTAGTCGCACACCTAACGTGAGAAGTGATTCTAAGATAATAGACTCGTTATCCCGAATAGTCTCATACCTATTGGGGATCGTGGCTCACGAATGTGTGCACCAAAACTGTATTTACACATCTACAACTTAAATATAAAAGGACATTAATATTCCACTAATAATAAATGAAATTCTGAAAATGAATTCAAAAAATAAAATAACTTTTGATCCGTTTTTGAACTTTACCAGGGCAGAGGACCCATGCACCATTTTAGGGACTAACCCAAGGCAGAGCACCGTGACCATTTTGGACCTGACAGAGCAGGGCACCGTGCATCCAACATTTTAGGGAGTCCGGGCAGAGCACCCACATGTACATTCACTTAATTTTAAATAAAGAAAATACGACTTTCATCCTGGAACATGGGCCAGGAATATAATATTTAGATATGACACATCATGGAATACAGGTCAGGGGTCGAATGTCCACAATTGCTAAAATTTAAAATGCGGCACAAAATAAACATTCTTTTCGAGAATGACCCGGGCAGAGCACCCATATAACTTGATCCTTTCTAGGGCAGAGCACCCATAACAAAGGGCAGAGCACCCATAACAACTTGATCATTTCTAGGGCAGAGCACCCATAACTTAGTCATATTTAAAAGCATGTAGCAATAATCAATTGAATTAATTTCATATATTAATAATCAAATAAATGCATTTTATTTTACATGCAACCAAAATCAAATAACTTAAATTAATAATATGAAATAAATAATCAATAGAAATCAAAGTACATACTAATGTAGGCTTTTCAACTGGGAAGATCACCTACCTGATTTAGTGTTTTAAATCTGATATGATGTTTTGTGTAATCACCACTAGAGTTATAATGTAATCGGTTAATCCCTTAAAGATTCAATTTGGCGTTTTGACGACGATAATAATATATCATTCGGTTGATTTATGACCCGTATAGATCGGCTTTCCTGTAATTGATAACAAGATAATCTGACGGTGCTTAATGCATTGGATATATGAACTTATACCTGGAGGTAACTCGCACACTGGCTCACTGAGTTGACTCAGTGAGTCGTTGTGCAATGGAAGAGCTAATGCAACAGTGCAATGAATGAATTGTATGTTGAAGTGGTGTAAAAGAGAAGTTGGTCAGTAGTGGGGAGATCACTACCTGAGGGTCTAATGTGGGATGCTTTCTATAGTGGTTCGGGATCAACCAACACAACGACGGAAACGTTGGATAGGCTCACTGGAACATTAGTTGATGCAGTTGAGCTCTCTTTCTCCTTCTATTCTTTGGTGTTAGGTTTCTCTCTGGCGACGACTTACTATACTTTGGGTCGGACGGTGAAGATTTCATTAATAATAGTTGGAATCAGAAGAAAATTAATCCAAGGTTTCCATAACCTGACTGCAAGGATTTGAGGATTAGTTGGGTTTCCAAGTCGAGAAAACATATTAGAGAATGAGAGTTGATTGCAGAAGGCATGTGGAAGTTCACAGAGTTTAGTTGTAAAACAGAAGCTAAGTGGGATCCACCATGATGTGTAGTGAGAAATCTACGTCGTTCATTTGGTTTGTAAGACTGATCAAAGGTAAGGCCGAAAAATAAAATAGATTGAAAGATCAATTGAGCCGCACAAGCAGATTTAATGTAAGAGACAATAATGGCTACGGTTTCTACGAGCTCCGGTCTGGATGCGTGGTTCAGATCAGCGGGCTAGTCCCATTTGGATGGTGGGTTGGAGGGTTTAGATGACTCTAGTGCCCTCTGTTGTGAGACAAAGAAGACGGAGTGGAGAGAGAAATTTTGGGGCTGGGCTGTTAACGTGGTGACTTGCTTACGCACGTCATACAATTCTTTTTTTTTTTTTTTTCAAAAAACGACGATGGGCCCCACATAGATGTTTATGAAAAATCCACTGCATCCAGCCATCTTGTCGAGTTAAGTTAGGGCAAGGGCCCAAAAATGAGGCTAATAGAATGATCTGTAAAAATGGATGAACGGAATGAATGAAATACATACATCATGGAGGGGCTAATAGAGCACCGATCACCATGGCTAGGGGAGTAGCCAATCCGTTTCCGTCCGGTCTAGGACGTGGATCCCCTGTGAAAGCCTTCCGCGGGGAGTTCTTGCGCTGGGAACCCAGGTGGGGCCACTGGGATGTTTGTGAGAAATCCTCACCGTCCATCCGTTTTGTGAGTTCATTTTAGGACATGAGGCCAAAGATGAACCGTATCCAATGCTCAGGTGGGCCGAAAACATGATAACTAAACGTCCACAGTTAAAATATTTGTGGGGCCACTGAAGTTTTGAATCATGCTAATATTTGTGTTTTCAGTTCATTCAGTAGGAATGACGTTATGAACGGTATGGATGGCATGTAACTGATTAATTTCTCTGTTGGGTATCATGTTCATTGGATCTCCATCAATTTCCCTGTTGGGTATGGACAATTGATTAATTTGTTTTGTAATTGACTAGTTGATGCCCTCTAATTGAAGTGTTATGATTTTCAAACATGGGCTTTTAGTGGCTTTGATGCCAACAACGGGCCCAATTTGAATGAAATGATAGAAATAGGAGTAGACCAATGCATGTTAGGCTTCTAATTCACAGCTATAAAACCCTTGAAATTAGTGCAGTTCTTCATCTATGGCTCGAGAGAGGTTCTGTCTTGATTTGGTGATTCAGGTATGTAGCGGAGTGCACCGGTCGAGTACTTGTTGCACTGGGTCAGGGCATAGTTCAAGTCCAGCCCACGAGCTTAGGACTCAAGTGCACACGAAGGAATCAATTGATTTTCCGTGTGGTACACCGGGTGCGGATTGGATGGACGTAGATTTCCTGCGAAAGTTGTTCGCAGGAAGTTCTGGTGCAAGGATGCTAGGTGGGGGCCACCACCATGTTTTTAGGAAAACATTTTCAAACAGGAGATAGGGGCAAATGTGTCAAATTAACATATTTCAGACATTTTAGATGTTGTTAACAAACAGATTGTTTCAAATTCAGTACTTAATTTCAAACATTCAGCCACAATTATCAAACAAGTTTTTGACTTCAGGTTTCATATTCAAGCTTCAAATTTCATATTCAGATTCAAATTTCACATTCGGGCTTAGACTTCAGATTTAACAAACGGGCCTAAGTATCCCCATGCAATTATTAGGAGCACTCTAGCGTATAGTACATCTCTCTGTAAATAATGGTAGTAAATATTAATAATTTAAGTAGTCTAGATGGCCTAGATGGCCCATAGGTACTGGTACGGTGGGCCCAAACAGCAATCATGCCAAAAATCCAGGAACAAGGCGGATCTACGGATCTAGTCATGAGGTGTTTCATAAATATTGCACATTGAATTAGGTTGCTTGTCAATTTCATCTTATCATTCATTTATTTTATTTTTGGCCCACCTGATTATTATAAAATCTTATTTCTTTAGACGTGATAACACGGTACACAATGAGAATGACAACTCCAAGCTCAGTGGTGTTGGGATGATGTAGTGGAATTTGATTGGGCCAGGGGTCAATGTTAGAAATAGCTATGGTTGACCACATGCTTAACCTAACAACTTTACATCACAACGTGGATCGTTTTGGTCCTTGGATTAAATGGTATGGAATTACATTAGATGGAAGTAACACTCTTATAACACAATGATTGCATGTCAGGATATATATATATATATATATATATATATATATATATATATATATATATATATATGAGAAGCGCTCACCTGCGAACCAGTTCGTACGTAATACGTACGAACTTTTTGAGAACCCATCATACATGGTGGGATCCAAAATCTAAACCGTTCATGTGAAGCAGTAGTGAAACAGAACCACAACATACTGGTTGAGAAACCCATCCATACCATAAAAAACCAAGGTAAAAAAAAAAAAAAAACCGGCCCAAAACCAGCACACAGTGAAAACCCCCCCCCCCCCCCCCCCCCCCCCCCCCCCCCCCCCCCCCCGGACCAGGTTTTACTTTTATCTAAAACTTTTATCCACACCGTCCATAGCAAAGTGCAATTCAAATCAAGGAAAGAAACTGTTACATTTTTCACGGTCCACCAAAGTTTCGGATCTGAACGGTCCACCAAAGGTTCTGCTTCATGTGGACCGTTCAGATTTACGAGATTCATCACTTATGATGGGTTCTCAAAAAAGTTCGTACGTAGTACGTACGAACTGGTTCGCAGGTGAGCGTTTCCATATATATATATATATAATATATATATATTATATATATATATGTATGGGAAAAGGTACAATGCGCTGGAGCTGACCATAAGCTCCCGTGAGGTCGAGCTGTGTGGGCCCCACCGTGATGTGTTTCGACCATCAACACCGTTCATTTGATCGGTACCCTTTAAATTATGGGATATCCCAAAAATCAGCCGTATACGGAACTCAGATAGGCCATACCATCTACAATTATGTGAAGACACCGTTAAAACATATAAAAAACACTTGGTGGGGCCCACCTGAGTTTTCATGCACCACCGGAAACTTGGTCTGAACCCTCATTCAAGTGGGACACACATAATGGATGGCCTGGAGTTGCAAAATACATCTCGGTGGGCCCTCAAAAATGGTTATGAATATTTTAATGGTGCACGGCCCCTCCCACTTCTGTATATGGTGTGGCCCACAAAAGTCACGGATTGGCTTTATTTTTGAGACCTAGACTCACAATCGAATGGTTCATCTGACTGATGGGGTAGATTTTCGAAACGCATCACGGTGGGACCCACACAGCTTGGCCTAATGGGGCGTTAAAATCAGCTCGAGCGCATTGTACTCTCTCTCTCTCTCTCTCTCTCTCTCTCTCTCTCTCTCTCTCTATATATATATATATATATATATATATATATATATATAATGTCACATGTAAAAGGCATACATGGGTGGATGGCGTGGATAAAACACATGCATCAATGTGGTGCCCACATGTATAGTAAATTTTAAAATTTACTGAAATCCCCACGTGGGACCAAATGTAATTTCATCCCACCTTCCTGTCCTCTCCTGAAATAATCCTACTTAAGAACATGTACCATAATTCCAATCCTTCCCGTCCTCTCCTGAAATAATCCTACTTAAGACCACGTACCAAATAGACTTATTGGCTCACCACACTCACCAGAACAAGAACACACGTGACATGCCCCTACCGAATAGATATCAATCTTAAAACCTAGCTTTCTGATCATAATAATGTACACGTGGTATGAATTTGGACGATTAGAGAAATTCCCTTTCAAATTCTCTTGCCATTTCTTTATTTTACACACATGTGGTTTACTTGATAATCATGTTAACTTAATTTTCTGCACATAGATTGTGGAAAACCACTCATACTCAGTCAAAGTGTCAGCATTTCTGGTAGAATACTGTTCTAACAAGCAGGGCTATATGGTTCTGTATGAATCATTAGGACAATTGTAGGTACCCCCTTCTTGTTTCCAACAATTGTAAGCAACTCCCTCTGGTTTCTGGAATTGAAACCGCGATCGATCTCCTCCGTTAGCGACTAGGGAGAGATTATGCCTATTTTATTTTTATTTTTTCTACTCTTTAAAGGGTAAAATCCTCAAGGTCTCCCTTCAGCATAGGGTGGACAATGGGCCTGACTAAGCAGGTCCAAACCACACTAAACCATAGGGACAGATGCCAACCATATGATTGATTGTGTGGTGGTCCAAACCGCACCAAACAATAGGGACAGATGCCAACCATAGGATTGCTTGTGTGTGTGAGACCCAACATGAAGTGTACATTCCATCCACCCCATTGACCGGGCCATTATGGAGGCATCCTTCAAGAATCATCCTGATCCAAAACTGAGTGGACCACACGTGTGTGATTAAAGGTTTTATGAGTGATTTTACATTTTTCCTCCATGTTGTGGCTCACTAGAGTCATTGATCTTGAATTGTTTTTATATGTACGGTGAAGTTGAGGAGCTGCGACTAATGTACGAATTGGATCTCATACAGACAACACATTGGGCCCCACAGTTTGAGTCTTGGTCCAAGCATTAATCCCACAGGTCTTTTGAATAAATTTGAGAAGGCCTCCATAGGCGTGTTTTTTTTTTTTTTTTTTTTTTTTTTTTTTTTTAAATTATTAATTAAAATCCAAGTATTATGACACATTGGTATCAGAGCGGGAGGTCTCCTGTAATTTTATTTTTTAATTATTAATTAAAATCCAAGTATTATTGTGTGAAATCCAAGTATTACTGTTTCCGCTCCATGGCTTCTTCGTCTTCCCCTCCAACCTCCATTGTTTCCCCTCCAATCTCCATTGTTTCCTCTCCATAAACCCTCCACCCCTCTGACTCCCCTAGTCTAGTCCTTGTCTCTGGTCTCCTTACAGGAGATAATTTCCCAAAATGGCAAAAGGCCATGACTCGAGCACTCAATGCCAAGAACAAACTCAGTTTTGTTGATGGCTCTCTCTCCGCCCCAGATCCAAACTGTCCAGAATACAAACAATGGAACCAAACCAAGGACATGGTCCTTACCTGGATTTTAAACTCCACCAGTCCATCTCTAGCCAACTCTCTTGAATACCACACCAATCCACGAGAGGTTTGGATTGACCTTCAATCTCGTTTCAACCACGGGAATAATGCCCGTCTTTATCACCTCAAACGTGAGCTTTCCTCCCTGCAACAAAACACCACCTCTATCCATGAATACTACAACCATATCAAACAAATATGGGACGAATTAAGCCACCTTCAAAACAACACTGACCTCAAAAATTTGCAAAAACAAGCAGACGATGAACGCGTCTTCCAGTTCCTTCTTGGCCTCAACGATTCCTTTGCCCAACTCCGAACCCAAATCCTAGCTATGGAACCCCTTCCCCCATCACAAAAGTTTTTTCTATTTTGTTTTAGGAAGAGCAGCAGCGCCTCCTGCACATCCGTCCACTGCCGACGGAATCCATGGCTTTCGCAGCAGCCAACTCCGGCGCCACCCGTAGCAACCTCCGTTGCACTGAATGTGGCAAAACGGGTCACACTCGTGACCGTTGCTGGCGTATTATCGGGTACCCATCTGGCCGTGACCCACGCTCCAAGCCGCGCCCCTCTCTTCTCGGCAAACCACCGTCGAGCTTGACTCCGGTGGCCAATCAAGCCTCTTTTTCTTCAGATTTCTCGCCGGTACCTGGACTGACACCGGAGCTCTACCAAAAACTGTTGGATCTGCTCAACCCGACACCCACCTCCTCCAATTTTGTCGGTAATGTCACCTCTTCCCCTTCTTCCTTCGACCACCACCACGACTGGGTCGTGGACAGCGGCACTAGCGCCCACATGTGCCACAATCCCCGTCGTTTTTCTGCCCTCAAACCTTCACCCACTTCTCTCTCTGTAAAATTACCAAATGGTCATACCCTCTCCATTATGGGTATCGGTCAATGCATATTGTCCCCAACCCTTACCCTTTCTAATGTCTATTATATCCCTGACTTTCATTTTAATCTCTTATCTGTCTCTCAGCTTACCTCTAACACCAATTGCACTGTTCTTTTTTCCTCTAAAAATTTTCTGTTTCAGGACCCACAGTCGACGAGGCTGATTGGAGCGGGTGATTTATGCAATGGGCTTTATGTGTTGTATCGGCCAAACAATGTTCTGGCTCTCTCCATACAAACCACTGCTAATAAAGACTTATGGCATCGCCGCCTAGGTCATCCATCCCGTCTTTTCATTCTTCAATTATTTAATAATTCAAATGTTATTTCGAATTGTGATGTTTGTACTCGTTCTAAACACACACATGTTTGCTTTTTTCTTCTAATGATAATAAAAGTTCTTTTGCTTTCAATAGAATATTTTGTGACATTTGGGGTGGCTATCATACTTCTTCCATTTGTGGTTCTCATTATTTTCTCACTATAGTCGATGATTTTTCCTGTACCACTTGGATCTATCTTATGTGTTATAAATTAGAGGCACACACAAATCTGCTCCATTTTTTTGCTCTTGTTCAAACTCAGTTCAATATCATGGTAAAAAAAATTCGCACTGATAATGGACAAGAATTTCTTGAAACAAAATTGCAATCTTATCTTCAAACTCATGGCATTATTCATGAACGTACCTGCATTGAAACTCCGCAACAAAATGGTGTTGCGGAGCGCAAACATAGGCACCTTCTGAATATTGCTCGAAGTCTTCGCTTCCAAGCACACTTACCTCTAAAATTTTGGGGAGAATGTGTACTCACTGTGGCATATCTCATTAACCATACACCGAGTCGCATTCTTCACAACAAATCTCCTTTTGAACTTCTCTTCAATAAGATTCCAAATTACAATCACCTTCGTGTATTTGGTTGCCAATGCTACGCACAAACCCTCCGTGCCCATCGAGATAAATTCTCTCCCCATGCCTCAAAATGCCTATTTCTTGGCTACCCCAGTAACCATAAAGCATATAAACTCTATAATCTCGACACACAAAAAATCTTCTTTTCTCGAGATGTAACCTTCCATGAAGACATATTTTCCTTTCAAGATCTTCCAGATATTTCTCATCCCTCCATTCCCATTCTCCCCCTACCCGTTCCCGAACCTGTTCCTGAACCAATCCCACCAACCCCATTCCCTCCTCCTACTACCACCACAAACTCTCCTCCTCCTCCCTCTCCTTCTCTCCGTCCTTGTCGTGCTACTTCTCACCCAACTTACCTCCAAGATTATGTTTGTCCGACTTTACATGTAGGGCCCACGGCATCATCACTCACTACATTAACCTCAGGTACTGCCCACCCTTTATCTGCTTTTCTTTCATATTCTCGTTTCTCCCCTTCTCATCTTACCTTTTTACATGCTCTCACCTTTTCTGTTGAACCTTCTTGCTATTCCACTGCCCTTTGCCATTTCCATTGATTCTCTGGCGTGAAGCAATGTCTAATGAGCTCTGTGCCCTTGAAGCCAATTCCACCTGGACACTCGAAACCTCTCCCCCCTGGAAAAACGCCCATTGGTTGCAAATGGGTCTTTAAAAACCAAACTCAATGCAGATGGTTTCATTTAAAGGTATAAAGCTTCCTGGTTGCCAAAGGCTATACTCAAAATGAAGGCCTTGATTACCATGAGACTTTTCCGGCTCTGTTGGAAAAATGATACATACTAGATATGATTACAGATTCTAATTGACTTGCTCAAGTCATGTCAGCAATGGATCATTCACCAACTTGATGTCAACAATGCCTTTTACATGGTGATCTTGATGAAGAAATATACATGACACCACCTCCTGGATATTGCCCTAAAGGGGAGATCGTGTCTGCCGCCTCCGTAAATCCCTTTACGGCCTCAAACAAGCCTCCTGCAACTGGTTTTTTAAACTAACCACTATGCTTCTTGATGCGGGTTTTACTCAATCTCAAGCAGATCACTCTTTATTTACTTTGGTCAGCACCACAAGTATTACCATTATACTTGTCTATGTTGATGACATTATAGTTGCTGGCAATGATCTTTCCCAAATTGAGACATTCAAACATATCCTCTCTACCAATTTCAAAACCAAGGATCTCGGCGCCCTCAAATATTTTCTTGGTCTCGAAGTTGCTCGTTCACAAAAAGGCATCTTCATTAATCAACGAAAATATGCTCTTGATATTCCGACTGACAGTGGTCAACTTGGCGCCCGGACCACTTCCTTTCCCATGGAACAAAACTTGAAGCTCACAAATCAAGATGGCGATCTTCTCTCTGACCCTAGTACCTATCGGCGACTTGTGGGACGCCTCATCTACCTAACCATCACTCGTCCTGATATTGTCTTCGCAGTGAACATCCTCAGTCAGTTTATGCATGCTCCTCGCCTTCCGCACATGCAAGCCGCCACTCGTGTTCTTCGATACATCAAAGGCAGCCCAGGTCAAGGCATTCTCTTTCCTTCTTCCAATACTTTACATGTTACTGCCTATACTGATTCAGATTGGGCCAGCTGTCCTACTACTCGCCGCTCCACCACCGGTTATTTCATTCAGCTTGGGACAAGTCCTATTTCATGACGCACCAAGAAACAAACGACAGTCGCTCGCTCTTCCGCTGAAGCTGAATATCGTGCCATGGCCGTCACTACTTGCGAACTCACCTGGTTAATTAAAACAACTTCTTGCTGATTTTGGCATTTCTCATCCTGAGCTTTTCAGCTTACATTGTGATAATCAATCTGCTCTATACATTGCTTATAATCCTGTGTTCCATGAACGTACCAAGCATATTGAGATTGATTGTCACATTATTCGAGATAAGATCCGGTCTGGTCTCCTCACTGCAGTCCATACGTCATTCCATGAGCAACTTGCGGACATCTTCACCAAAGCCTTAGGCCGAGACCTTTTTCATTATTTCCTATGCAAGTTGGGTATTACAGATCTCCATGCGCCAACTTGAGGGGGAGTATGACACAATCAAATCTGCTCATTTTCAGGATTCCAAATTGCACGAAATCAGCCATGGAATCATCACCATAACTATCTAGGAATAACCATTAATTTGTAAATATCAATTATTCCCTTATCTTTGCCTATTTCCATACTTAGTCTAGCCTCTTGTATCTATTAAACAAGAATGTATCATTGTATTAAAAAAGCAAATAGAAAGAAATAAAAAAATTATTCTCTCTTCTTTCCTTTTGACAAGTATTTTAACCCATGCATCCTTTTGGTACTTTTGCTTTGTTAATCATCTCATATTTATAAAAAGCCCCTGAAAAGTCAATTGTCCACAGCCCTATTACTTGCCGATTCAGATGTATCATTTAGTTGAGGCGTCGTTTAGCTCATGATCATCTCAAGGGAAGGAAAAAAAAAAAAAAAAAAAGAGGGAAAAAGAAGATATTTTCGTTCCTAGAGGGCTTGCTAGTACCACATGTTGCATACACCACAAGCAGCATACACGCACAATATGTGCTATCTTGGATCACATGCGAATCATATCGATGGATAAGGTACTCCCTTCTTAAGGATGACCATATGCAAACCCCACCTCATAAGTAATCAGCCCCAAACTCCCATCCGATGCCTAAGATGCCATATTCAGGGACGCAAAATCCCATTGACAGGAACAATCATCTCATGCCACTATTCATGCACAAAACAATATAAAACTAAATAGACAAGGCAAGAACATAACAAATACTAACACTAACACATTACTATAGAGCTTAGGAAAACATTACATGCATACTTGGATAATAAACACAAACATATTCCATCTTAACATCCTAAAATACAATTTCTTTCGATATGACACTTACGGCATCGGTGAAGAGAGCTTCTGAAATATGCTTGGAAATCAATTTCCTTATTTGTTCATTTACTTAGAGAAGACAATAGAGTTGCTGATTCCTTAGCTAATAGGGGAACTGGCTCACAAATGCAATCAGAGCCTATAACGAGATACTATCTTTCAAGCGTATAGAGGTTTGGGTTCGATAATCTGGGTGTGGGAATTACAACGAGCGGTATGGTCTTTTTCAAAACGATTCCAAACTTCTCTGTGAAATCAAGCTTTGTCCCCTCGGGCAATTGCCAATCGAATGAGTGCAACATCTCTGCTAGAACAAACATTAACATCCTCTCCGCCATGGGAATCCCTACGCAGACCCTCCTACCTGACCCAAATGGGATGTAACGAAAATCATTTCCATACCAATCGAACCTGCTTGAAGTGGACAAGAACCTCTCAGGCTGAAACTCCAAAGGGTTGTCAAAAACCTCAGGGTCCCTATGTATGGCCCATGCATTCACCATAACTCTGGCTCCCTGGGGACCATATAACCACCCACGATGCATGGTTGGCTCGGGGTTCGTGGAACCAAGAACGGAAGTGGTGGGTACAAACGCAACGTCTCCTTAATGACCGCACGCATGTAATGCAGTTTCGGCAAATGGGATTCTTCGACTGTGTCATTCATCCCCACCACTTCATCTAATTCCTCTTGAACTTTCCTCATTATTTCTGTATTTTCTATCAACTTGGTCATGGCCCACTCTACCGCCGTTGATGTCGTGTCTGTTGCCCCTGCCACAAGGTCCTGTTGATGCAATTCACAGTGTAAGTAATGTATAGCTATCAAATGGACCGTTAAAAAGATTAAATGGTCACTTCCAGCACTATACTGTGGTATAATGCCATAACCTCATCAATTTCCTCGGACTGACATTCATGCATCAACCTGAGTAATGGTACCGTTGAGCTGTTGAGCCATAGTTAGCGCACTGATCAATGCATGCCATATGGCATCTTAAAAAGTATTTATATATGGACCTATTCCAAACTATTAGAATTTGTAGCTGTGATATGAATGGAAAAAAAAAAAAAAAAAAAGGCTTATTCGTCCACAATCAATAAACAAGCAGTGTTCATATTGGGAAATATGGGCCTCTTAAAACAGCAAATGATTTGAAAACTCGACTATCTTGTTGCCCATTTTATACACAGGGTTAAAGGTTGGTTCACCCACTTTTTATCTTCCTTCCCGTTGTCCCCTTCCATCAACCATTCCAGCGGAGAGGCGATCAGTGACCTTCATCTCCCGGCAGTTTCAGAAATAGTTCCCACAGTTTCCATAGTGAAATGGAAGAGGCCCATGGAAGGATGGTCTAAGCTAAATGTCGACGGTTCATCCCACGGGAATCCGGTAGTGGCGGAGTTTGTAAAAATGATAGAGGAAATCTCATCTTTCACCAAAAGCTACAAAGTCGATTCTAATTTCCAAGCGGAGGCCAAAGTGGTGGTGGACAACCTTAGCCTATGCTTGGCTCAAGGCTGTGTTAGGGTGGTGGTGGAGAGTTATCCAGCAGTGGTGGACCTGTTCTCGAAGCTAGACCAATTCCCGTGGAAGGCTTTTATTGAAAAAGGCGCTACGATGACTTCAAGAATGTAGCTATTATCTCGATCGTCCATACCCCTAGAGAGGCCAATAGAGTAGCAGATACCTTAGCCCGCCTTGGCAGCGCTCACTAGCAAAACAGGGTCCTTACTGACCCTTCTCTTCTCTCCTCCCTCACCAGAGGAGACCTATGTTGGGATTTGGTCTGCAGAATCACACAGATTTGGATCTAGGATAGCAATCCAAGAGCATCAAGGAAACACAAGAGAACACAAAGATTTAACATGAAAAACCCTTTCGGGAAAAAACCACGGCATAAAGCAACAAAAATCCACTATGAAAGCATAAATTACAAAGAGAGAGGACTTACCTGATTCGAACAACCTCGAATCTTACCATTGCTACACCCTTTGAAACCCTAGAACCCCTTCTAGAAAGCCTTAACATACCTTAGAATGGTCATAAGGACTCTTATTTATAGTTTAAGAAACTCCCGGTATCGACCAAGATGCGGTACACCTTGTGGTTGACTATGGTCATAGTCACCACCAATGCATCATCGTGCGGATGCTGAATCCCGCGCGTATCGTCTTCTGTGAATGTCAAGCTGCAAGGATTGACTCGGAGCTCTTTCCTCAGTTGCTCAGTCAAGTGGACATGATGCTCTGGGCCAGGCTTCCGGGAATGGGCTTTGCGGGCCTTGTTTGAGTCTCCTCCTCCGGATGGACTGCCGAAGATGGTGCGGATTTCAACCGATTCTTCTGCAGCTTTCCTCGGCTGCTCTTCTTTCCGAGCTATTCTCTCTTCCTTGGTGTATCGGCGCAGATGACTCTTACGGATGAGGGTTTCGATATCGTCTTTGAGATCCACACAGTCACTTGTATTGTGACCGTGGTTGCTGTGGAATCGACAATACTTGCGCTTATCTCAGCGCTCTGGGTCGGCCTTCATACAAACAGGCCAATTCAGGAGCTTCTGACCTCTAATGTCTAACAATATCTGCTCTGTAAACGTGTTAAGGGGGGTGTACGTAGGAATGGAATCGACACTCGAGCTTCCTACTTGGATGACAATCGTGAAGAGGGTGGTCATCCGGCCGGCTTCTTGGTAGATGATTGGGGTTATTCGTTCCTTTGCCTATTCCCTTTGGTTGATGGCTTTGCTGCTTGAACATTTTTGCGGGAGTTGGAGAATTCCTCAGTATTAGTGTATTTCTGAGCTCTGGTGATGAGCTTCGCCAATGTCTTTGGTGGATTCTTACCAATGGAGAAGGTAAACCTCCCCTCCCTTAGACCGCCGAACATGGCGGAGAGTGTCATTTTATCATCATAGTTATCCACCTGCAGTGCTTCTTCGTTGAAGCGAGCGATGAAGTCTTTCAATGATTTTTTAAGCCCCTGCTTGATGGTGAACAAATGGGTAGTCGGCTTCAGACTCTTCTTGTTAGTTATAAACTGGGTAAGGAATAGTCTGCTGAGCTCTGTGAAGGAACCAACTGAATTGGGCTTGAGTTGTCGGTACCAACTCCGACCATATCCAGTGAGGGTTATCGAAAACTCCCTACACATCATAGCGTCCGTGACTGTCTAGATTTGCATCCAGGAGCGGTAGGCTTTGATGTGCTCAGACGGATCTCTGGACTCAGAATACTGGATGACTGGAGGTATCCGGAACCTCTGCGGCATCTCCTCATTCATAATTGTAGAGGCGAAAGGAGGTTCGGTCTCTTCCATCATTACCTGAACAGCGGCGGGGACGGATGAAGGCTGCTGATTTTGCTGTAGCGCCCGAATCTGATTATGAAGTTCTGCGAACCGCGCTTCCCACGGATCCTTATTCTCTGCTACTGTCTCGCTCGGAGCCTCTACTTTAGAAGTTCTCTCCCCCCATTCTCCTCTCCAGCTCATGACGGAGGTCGTGCTAAGGCTGAACTGATTGAGGCGTGCGTTGGGGCTCGAATCGTGTGGTTTCGAGCTGGAACTGGGTTTTGATCTGGGGGGAGGTCTTGTACTGACGTTGGGGCCCGTGCGGATTAATGTTGTGACGCTTCAGGCCTCACACTTCGAGCTGCAGACTCGGCTTCCACCACCGATCCGACTACATCCTGAATGAGAGGCTGTTGCTGATCTTGTCGCTATTTCATCTAATTGATTTCATCGTGTAGGGCTTAAATCTCGCTTTACATGGCTTGATACTTGCTAGTCCTGTTGCGAGAATGCTGGGACGGTCTTGGAGCCGACTCGGCATGAAGTAACGAGGAAGACCGAGTTTGGTTGTTCGGCTCCAGCTCCACCATTTCAGATTTCTTCTTTCCTCTCGCCATTGTATTGAAGAATAGGAAACTGACTTTTTATATCAGTTTCCCACAGACGGCGCCAAAAATGTTGAAGACAAAACCCGACGTCCCTCTGATCGGATACCGGACTTCCGAGCAGATTTAAGAAAAACGACCTGCACATAGAAGATGAGCAAAGGAAACCCTAGTCTAGACAGGGGACCTTCCGATGCCTAAGTCAAGTAAAGGGAAACTGGGTATAGGTTGAGATGTAGAGGGAGAGTGCCAGATCTTGCGTACCTGTTTCCTCGCATATGAAGACTATTTATACCATTCACCTGGGATGGTGTTTCCACGGTACTCGGCGAGCCCCTTGCAACTAACCACGTATTGCAAGTGAGCTGGCATGAGCGGTTGCGCAACTGCCACTAATCATGCAGTAGTGGGACACCTCATGGTCCCCCTCGTTAGTAGATTCCGACCTGAGCCTTGAACCGATTGCCTCGGTCTCGGATTACTCTGGGCCGGCTACCTAGACCCCGGATCGCTCCAAGCTCCGAGATGGCCTTCCCGGCCTTGGGTCGAGGGCATAATGGATGTCGGCTCAGAAGTCCGTCCCCTGCCTACTCGAGTAGCTCAGCTTTGATGGGCCTCCATCCTCAGAGTCCAGGCGTATCTGATCTTCCCATAACAATTATTATTATTATTTGTTTTCATAGAAAAGACAAATTTGCGGATATGGGGACTAGGGACAAAAGGAGCCGGCCGCCTATCATATCCTGCTCAAAGGAGATCAAATAATTTTTCTAACAGCTCCCAACCCTGTTTTATCCAAAAGAAAACGAGCCCGGATCTGCATCTTATCATCATCCAAAGCACACGACAAATGGTCACTCCCTAAAATAACACTTCGGTCACTTCCCTAAAATTTAGGAACCTATCACACATGATATGTGATGGACGATCATAAAAAATAGGCCAGATGATCCTAACTGTCCATTATCTCCCACTTAATGTTATCGCTCAGTCATCCAGTTAGAATTATGTGTCTCATGGCTACACCCCATTCAAGGTGGGGCCCAACAATTGAATGGTGTGGAATTTGGACATAAATGCCATATGTGTTCGGAACCAAGCTGCAGAAATCCCTAGTATTGTAGATAATAGCTGTTGGTACTGGATAGAGGTTTGATAAAAACTAAACCAACTAAAATTGTGAAACCAACTGCCACTGAACTGAGTGGGAGTCCAAAATTAGAATGATTGAACAAAACTAACTATTGATTCATGGGCACTTGTTGGTTGAAATAGGACCGTTTGATATTTTTATTTTCAACCATCCATTAAATGTCCACCAGTTCAATAGTCAATTAAGCATTTATTCATAATACATCTAGGAGAAAATCTTTAACACTTCATATTACATTAACAAACTGTGATGGATGGTACACAGGAACTTAAACATTGCTTGCTTGTTTGGCATACATATCAAATTAAACTCTTTAGATTAGGGTTCCTAATTATCAAAACCTTATCCTAACTAATTGGGTAGGTTACACGAATTTCATTCCAGTCTATCCCAGTTCCCCGTTTAGATGTATTATGAACTAGAAGCTATCTTTAGTTTATTATTTAACTATCAGACAAGTTGATATTTATTGGACTGTTAAAAATGAAAATATCCAATGGTCCTATCTTAATAAAATAGTTAGGGTTTTTAAATGATCTGATTTTCTGATTTTGGGAAGTGGCTTTATGCCGCCTGAGTATCATATAACTAAAAACCCACAATTTGGATGATTTAATTTGACTAACTTTTAATCCTATCTTATGCAAAATTTAAGTGATTTCTAAACGCCTGCGTATCATCCATCACACTTTACCAGAGTATCAGGAAGAGAAACTAAAGTAAAGATACACACCGCCAGTACGGCCTTTACATGAACAAGGGTTAGTGGCGTTTTCAGGTCTTCTGCATCCTTAAGCTGCAAAAGCACCTGCAAGAAATCCTTGCTCTTACCCTTCTCTTCCACTCCACTCAATCTGGTCTGTTGATCAATGACTGAGTCGAAGATTCGATCTAACCACTCTGAAAGCCTCTTCATCCGTCGGACAACGCCCTGTAGATCTAGCCATGCGACAACTGGGAAAAGATCCGAAACGTTGGGGATGCTCAACAGCTCTACGGCTTGCTGGATCACATGCTCAAACTCAGCCATTACGGCACGTCTACGGTCCCCATCGAGAGATCCACCCCACAGCATTCTTGTGACCACATTAAGAATTGTTTGAAAATTTGTATTGGAGATGTTGATAGTTGTGCCCATCTTAGCATACAAATCTCTCACCGTCTGTCGAACCTCCCGCCGTCGCAGCTCATAGTATGAATCAAGCACGGTGTTGCTCAACATCTCTTGTGCTGCCACCTTCCGTAGCATTCGCCATTCAGGTCCATAGGAGTTGAACCCAATGCCCGAACCCCCGTGCGAGATGGCTAGCGCGGCGGCAGTGGTGTCACGGTTGGCAAACGTGACGTCTTGGTCTTTAAGCACTTCTTTGGCAAGGCCAGGTGAGCTGATTACAACGCAAAGCTTGCTGCCGAGTTGGACATTCATGATCGGGCCATAGGTCTGAGCCAGCTCGGTGAATGAGCGATGGATGTCGGGTTTGAGGAACGGGAGGTACCCGACCAATGGCAAACCTCGTGGACCCGGTGGCAATGCGGGCCTCCTGGAATTGATCTTGGCCCATGCGTAGCATGCGATCACGAGCACTAGAGCGGAAACGGTGATTAATGTACCTGCGAATTGGTGTTTGGGGTCGATGCTGTTGCACCACCGTGACCATGGGTGATAGATGATGCCTGAAATTTCAGTGGACTGATGTGAGGACATGGTACTATCTGCTTTGTGTGGTGTGGTTGCATTTGCGTTTGAGATATGCTGTCGATTTATGTGGTTACCAAGAAACGGCTGGCTACAAAAATGGGGGCTGGCTTGGGTGTTACTCCAGTTACCATTAGTGGGTGTTACCCTTCCCGTCAGGCCCACCTTCATGATGATGTATTGTATATCTACACCCTCCATCCGTTTTTCCAGCCCATTTTAGGACGTTGTCCAAAAAAATAAGTGGATCGAAATCTCAGGTGGACCATACCACAGGAAACAGTGCTGATTGAACTCCTCACCATTAAAATCTACATAGGGATCATAGTAAGGTTTTCATAATGTTTATTTCAAATCCAACTCGTTGATAAGCCAGGATGAATGTAAAATACAAATTTCAACTTTCATCTGGAACTTTTGTGGCCCATAAAAATTTTTTAATGGTCATTCACTACTTTTTCCAGTGGTGTGTTCTATTCGAGATTTGGATTTGCTTAAATTTTGAAATCACGAGCTAAAATGTGATGAATATACATAAAATTCATTAAGTTGAGCACCACATAAAATTCATTACCGAGTAACACCTCATCTCCTCTCCCACAAAAATGAGAAATTTACTACTGTACGACTCATTTATGGTCCATTTCCAAAAATAAGCCCACTTATTTTAGCTCACGAGAATAAGCCCCAGCTGTACGAACAGCTTTTCTAGCTCACGAGAATAAGCCCCAGCTGTACGAACACTTTTCTAGGCCGAAAATGCACCTGCTTTGTCAGCTTTTTGATAAAGCTGAGCCCCTATGGCTATGCACTTTTTTCTCTGTTCTTTTTATGTTTTACATAGAGAACCTTATTCTACCTACATTTTTCTCTAATATATATTTATATAAATACGAATATATAGACATAAAAAAAAAAAGAAGAATTCTCCTCTTTTTTTTTTTTTTTTTTTTTTAAATTCATTTAATTAACGAGAATATCTTCTAAACCAAAATTAGTTACTTGACATACCACATATAATTTTGGAGTAGGAGAAGCTACTTTAGGCAACCAACCTAGTTATTTTTCAAGATTCCATTAGGTCGATGGTCAAAAATCCATTTCATTCACTTCGTGGTCATTTTTAATTAGTTCACGGTCAATTACATTCATTTCATTCACTTCGCGGTCAACTCAATTTATTTCACGGTCAATTCCCTTCACTTCACGGTCAATTCCATGCATTTCGCGATTAATTCCCTTCACTTCACGGTCAATTCCCTTCACTTCACGATCAATTCCATGCATTTCACAGTCAATTCCCTTCACTTCACGGTCATTTTCATGCATTTCACGACCAATTTCCACGATTCCGCTTCACTTCACGGCCATTTTCATGCATTTCATGGTCAATTCCCTTCACTTCACAGTCATTTCCATGCATTTCACAGTCAACTCCCTTCACTTCACAGTCATTTTCATGCATTTCATGGTCAATTTCGGCGATTCCACTTCACTTCACGGTCACTTCCATGCATTTCACGGTCAATTCCCTTCACTTCACGGTCATTTCCATGCATTTCACGGTCAATTCCCTTCACTTCACGGTCATTTCCATGCATTTCATGGTCAATTCCGGCGATTCCGCTTCACTTCACGGTCATTTCCATGCATTTCACGGTCAATTCCCTTCACTTCACGATCATTTTCATGCATTTCATAGTCAATTCCCTTCACTTCACAGTCATTTCCATGCATTTTATGGTTAATTCTGATGATTCGACTTCACTCTACGGTCATTTTCATGCATTTTACAATCAATTCCCTTCACTTCACGGTCATTTCCATGCATTTCACGGTCAATTCCGACAATTTCGCTTTACTTCACAGTCAATTCCATGCATTTCACGGTCAATTCATGAAATTGACCGTGAAATGCATGGGACGGTGAAATGCATGGAAATGACCGTGAAGTGAAGGGAATTGACCGTGAAATGCATGGAAATGACGGTGAAGTGAAGGGAATTGACCGTGAAGTGAAGTGAAGCATAAACGTGGGAATTGACCGTGAAATGCATTGAAATGACCGTGAAGTGAAGGGGAATCGTCGTAATTGACCGTGAAATGCATGGAAATGACCGTGAAGTGAAGCGGAATCGCAGGAATTGATCGTGAAATGCATGGAAATGATCGCGAAGTGAATGGGAATCGCCATAATTGACCGTGAAATGCATGGAATTGACCGTGAAGTGAAGGGAATTGATCGCAAAATGCATAGAATTCACCGCGAAGTGAAGGGAAT
Source organism: Magnolia officinalis (assembly GCA_021015155.1). Taxonomy (NCBI): domain Eukaryota; kingdom Viridiplantae; phylum Streptophyta; class Magnoliopsida; order Magnoliales; family Magnoliaceae; genus Magnolia; species Magnolia officinalis. The sequence goes on from JAJHSJ010000001.1 coordinate 122,072,584, forward strand.
TGACCGTGAAGTGAATGAAATTGACCGCAAACTGATTGAAATTGATTGCGAAGTGAATGAAATGGATTTTCGACCATCGACTTGATGGAATCTTGGAAAATAACTAGGTTGGTTAGATAAAGTAACTTCTCCTACCCCAAAATCATATGTGGTTCGTCATGTAACTAATTTTGGTTTAGAAGATATTCTTGTTAAATGAATAAAGAAAGAAATGAAAAAAAAAAAAAAAACAGAGAGAGAATATTTTTTTTTACTCTTATATATACAATTTATATAAATATATATTAGAGAAAAATGTAGGTAGAATAAAGTTCTCCATGTAAAAAATTAAAAAAAAAAAAAAAATATTAAAAAAGAAGAAGAAGAAGAAGAAGAAGAAGAAGAAGAAGATATAAAAAGTGTATTGCACAATGGTTATGGCTACGGTTATAATCCCACGTAAGTCAAATCCTTCACATCTTCTCCTGAAATAATCGTACCTAAGACCATGTACCAATTAGACTTATTGGCTCACCACACTCACCAGAACAAGAGCACACGTGACATGTCCCTACCGAATAGATATCAATCTTAAAACCTAGCTTTCAGATCATAATAATGTACACGTGGAATGAATTTGGACGATTAGAGAAATTCCTTTTCAAATTCTCTTACCATTAGTTTATTTTACACACGTGTAGTTTACTTGATAATCATGTTAACTTAATTTTCTACACATCGTTGTGGAAAACCACTCATACTCAGTCAAAGTGTCAGAGTTTTTCTGGTAGAATACTGTTCTAACAGGCAGGGCTATATGGTTCTGTATGAATCATTAGGACAATTGTAGGTACCCCTTCTTGTTTCCAACAATTGTAAGCAACTCCCTATGGTTTCTGGAATTGAAACCACGATCGATCTCCTCCGTTAGCGACTAGGGAGAGATTATGCCCTTTTTATTTTTATTTTTTCTACCCTTTAAAGGGTAAAATCCTCAAGGTGTCCCTTCAGCATAGGGTGGACAATGGGCCTGACTAAGCAGGTCCAAACCACACTAAACCATAGGGACAGATGCCAACCATATAATTGATTGTGTGGTGGTCCAAACCACACCAAACAATAGGGACAGATGCCAACCATAGGATTGATTGTGTGTGTGGGACCCAACATGAAGTGTACATATTCCATCCACCCCATTGACCGGGCCATTATGGAGGCATCCTTCAAGAATCATCCTGATCCAAAACTGAGTGGGCCACACGTGTGTGATTAAAGGTTTTATGAGTGATTTTACATTTTTCCTCCATGTTGTGGCTCACTAGAGTCATTGATCTTGAATTGTTTTAATATGTACGGTGAAGTTGAGGAGCTGCGACTAATGTACGAATTGGATCTCATACAGACAACACATTGGGCCCCACAGTTTGAGTCTTGGTCCAAGCATTCCCACAGGTCTTTTGAATAAATTTGAGAAGGCCTCCATAGGCTTTTTTTTTCTTTTTTTTAAAAAATAAAATAATATATATATATATCTATATATATATATATATATATATATATATATATATATATATATATATATATATATATATTATTTAAAATCCAAGTATTTTAACCCATGCATCCTTTTGGTCCCTTTGCTTTGCTAATCATCTCATATTTATAAAAAGCCCCTGAAAAGTCAATTGTCCACTGCCCTATTACTTGCCGATTCAGATGTATCATTTAGTTGAGGCGTCGTTTATAGCTCATGATCATCTCAAAGGAAGAAAAAAAAAAAAAAAAAGGGAAAAAGAAGATATTTTCGTTCCTAGAGGGCTTGCTAGTACCACATGTTGCATACACCACAAGCAGCATACACGCACAATATGTGCTATCTTGGATCACATGCGAATCATATCGATGGATAAGGTACTCCCTTCTCAAGGATGACCATATGCAAACCCCACCTCATAAGTAATCAGCCCCAAACTCCCATCCGATGGCTAAGATGCCATATTCAGGGACACAAAATCCCATTGACAGGAACAACCATCTCATGCCACTATTCATGCACAAAACAATATAAAACTAAATAGACAAGGCAAGAACATAACAAATACTAGCACTAACACATTACTATAGAGCTTAGGAAAACATTACATGCATACTTGGATAATAAACACAAACATATTCCATCTTAACATCCTAAAATACAATTTCTTTCGATATGACACTTACGGCATCGGTGAAGAGAGCTTCTGAAATATGCTTGGAAATCAATTTCCTTATTTGTTCATTTACTTAGAGAAGACAATAGAGTTGCTGATTCCTTAGCTAATAGGGGAACTTTCTCACAAATGCAATCAGAGCCTATAACGAGATACTATCTCTCAAGCGTAGAGGTTTGGGTTCGATAATCTGGGTGTGGGAATGACAACGAGCGGTATGGTCTTTTTCAAAACGATTCCAAACTTCTCTGTGAAATCAAGCTTTGTCCCCTCGGGCAATTGCCAATCGAATGAGTGCAACATCTCTGCTAGAACAAACATTAACATCCTCTCCGCCATGGGAATCCCTACGCAGACCCTCCTACCTGACCCAAATGGGATGTAACGAAAATCATTTCCATACCAATCGAACCTGCTTGAAGTGGACAAGAACCTCTCAGGCCGAAACTCCAAAGGGTTGTCCCAAACCTCAGGGTCCCTATGTATGGCCCATGCATTCACCACAATTCGGGATCCCTTGGGGAGCATGTAACCACCCACAATGCACGGTTGGCTTGGGGTTCGGGGAACCAAGAATGGAACTGGTGGGTATAAACGCAGCGTCTCCTTAATGACTGCACGCACGTAATGCAGTTTCGACAAATGGGATTCTTCGACTGTGTCACTCATCCCCACCACTTGATCTAATTCCTCTTGAACTTTTCTCATTATTTCTGGATTTTCAATCAACTTGGTCATGGCCCACTCTACTGTGGTTGACGTCGTGTCTGTTGCTGCTGTCACTATGTCCTGTTGATGCAATTCATGCAGTAAGAAATGTAGCTATCAAATGGACTGTTAAAAAGATTAAATAGTCGCTTCGAGGCACCATAGCTGTAGTATAATGCCAATCACCACATCAATTTCCTTGGATATTCTTGCATTAGCCTGAATAATGATACAGTTGATCTGTTGAACCGTGGTAAGATAGAGCACTAATCGATGCATGCCATATGGCATCTTAAAAGTATTTATGGACCTATTCCAACCTCTTTGAATTTGTGGATATGAAATGAATGGTTAAAAAAATAAAAAAACAAAGAGTTAATGGAACACAAATAAACACGTGTTCATTAAACTTGAGGAAAGGATTTATCCAGTCCATTTTTTTTTGGTATTGGCCGCCTAAATTATGGCCAGTGGGGATAATGACACCCACTGTAGAAACCGTCCTAGGGCCCACCGTAATGATATTTTCCATCCAACTGACTGATAATAGCGCACACACCTGATTAAGGGAAAACAAAAATACCAGTTTGATCCAAAAATTTTATGGCCCCAGAATGTTTTAATGGTGGGCGTCCAATCACCACTGTTGTGTGCTATTGTCATTTTGGGGCCTTGCCCTAAAATTAGTCGGCAAAAATGGATAGAAAGCATGGATAAAACGCATACATCACTGTGGGCACCACAGCGCTAGGGCTGAAAGTTGGGCGGATAGGGTTGGTGCTCAACCCTAGCCCAATCCAAGGTTCCTATACCTCAACCCTAACCCAACTCAACCCAACCTCGGGTTCGGAATTCTCAACCCAAGCCCGACCTAAGCGGGCTCGGTCGAGTTGACTAGGTTGGTCGGGTAGATGTACGTTAGTATTTTCATTATTACATCAGTCTATTATATTTTCAATACACATCTTATTTTTTGTACCTATAATTTTATTAATTATATATCTAGTTATTTATAGTAAAGAAGTTCATTTTTTTCTAAACAAGAGATAAATCCGGCGTATTTTGTTAGCTTGAATCATCAGAAATAACATGGACCAATGAAACCCGACGGCATTGGAATTTCATGTGCCTTCAACACAAACAATCTACACTCAATTATAATTAATTTATAAGGAACTTATATATTGGTCTGGTTCAGGTTGGGTCAGGCAACTCGAGACCTCAATCCGAGCCCAACCCAAATTTTATTGGGTTGGTGTTTCTATGGCCCAAGCCCGAGACCAAACCTGATACGTCCTGCCCAAGCCCAACCCAATGTCGGGTCAGTGGGATTCAACCCAACCAACTTTCAGCCCTACACAGCACTAAGGCAACCAAGTTGGGGTCACCACCCAATCCCCTCTGCAGCTTGCGTGGTAACCCAACATCAGTGTTGAGCGGTGGCAGGATTTGATTGGGGCTTGTGGTGCTGTCAGAGATGGGCCCAATTGTGTATCCCGACTGGACCCAACAGCTTTCAAATGGACGTGGATTTCCTACTGACGCTGGTGCTCTGTTGGCTCCAGAATGAAATGATGTATGTATTTTATAAATAAGCTCATCCATTTTTCCCACCATTTTAGGGCATGAGCCAAAAAATTAAGCAAAATCAAATTTCATGTGGACCACATCACTGCAAACAGTGGTGAATGAATGCCTACTATTAAAAACTTGTTGGGGGCACAAAAGTTTTAGATGAGGCTGTTATTCGTGTCTTCTCAGTTGTGGAGCATCAATAGGTTGGATGGCAAATAAACATTATAGTGGGCCCAGGAAGTTTTTAATGGTGAGCATTCAACCACCACAGTTTTTTTATGGTGTGGTCCACGTGAGATTCAGATCTGCGTTATTTTTGGGATCATCCCTAAAATGATCTGAAAAAATGGATGGATGGCATGGATAAAATACATATATCATGGTGAATCCCATAGAATACTCTCAATCTGTGTCCCTTTCAAACATGCTCTATATTGCCGGAGTGGATGAGCTGTTATCCGGGTAACATTTAGCAGGTTTTACCCTAACAGTATAGCCCACCTTGATGTGTTTTTGTTTATTATTATTATTATATATCCATGCTGTCCATCTGTTTTACTATCTCATTTTTGGGTGTGATTGCAAACCTAAAGAAGATCCAAATCTCAGGTGAACCACATCACTAGGAATAGTGATGAATGACCATTAAAAACTTATTGTGTGCCACAAAAGTTTTAGATCAAGCTGATCCTTGTATTTTTCCCTTTGTCCAGATCTTCTGGATATTATAAATAGGTTGGATGGCAAATAAACATTACCAAAACCTTATGACGGGCCCTTTGGAACTTTTAATGGTAAAACACTCAATCACCAATGTTTCCTGTGGTGACACCAGATATTTGGTTCTACTTAATTTCTGGGATCCCATTCTTAAATGGGCTGGAGAAACGGATGGACAGTGTGGATATACAACATATCATCAAGGTGGGACGCACAGTAAGAGTAACACCCACTAATCCGCTCCCTAAATGGCCCCATCTAATCTTTGGACGCCCCAACACCACCGAGCCTGCAGAGCCACATGGTATCGGGTCACCACAAAGCTGGAGTCGAGTATCAGCTTGATACTCCAGCAAAATATGATGCTTGATATGCAGGCTTTCAGAAATTGTACAAGAAAGATTAAACCGACCAAAATTGTGAAACCAACTGCCACATAGTTACACTAAAATTAGAATGATTGAGTAATACTAACTATTGATTCACGGGCACTTGTTGGTTGAAATATGACCATTCCATATTTTTATTTTCAACCATCCATTAAATGTCCACCAATTCAATAGTCAATTAAGCGTTTGTTTAAGAGAAAAATCTTTTAACAAAGTGTGATGGATGGTACACAGGAACTTAAACATTGCTTGACTCTTTGGATTAGGTTTACTAATTTAGATGCATCATCAAAACCTTATACCGTTCGGATCTATCAAAAGCTCCCCGTTTAAATGTATACAATTTTCAAAGAATGGAGATAAATCTCCTGATCCTATTAGCACGTGGGGCCACTTCTTATGCAATGCTTAGCTGGAGAAAATGTTCGATCAAGATTTGTCTCATTTGTATTCAGAGCAGGGATGAATAGGAGTTGGATGGATGTTTTTTTTTTTTTTAAAAATGTATTTGTAACCATTCAACTTATTATTGTAAATATTATTTTAATATTTATTTTTAACTATGTTGTGCAGCACTTTTTTAATTTCAAATATATAGAAAACAAAATACAGATTTTAATTAAAAAATAAAAATAAAAATTATGTTTATTCTATTATTTGACTATTAGACCAGTGGATATCTATTGAACCCTTAAAATTTGAAAAGATCCATTAGCTATGTTTCAACAAACAAGTCATGTTTTTTAAACAATACGATTTTCTGCTCTTTTTTTTTTTTTTTTTTTTACCGTGACTTAGAGAAACTGGTTTCTCAATTTACTCCGGGTTAATGGACCATATATACAGTTTCTGAGTGCCAGCATTATGCAAATTTAGAGTAATTTTTAAGTGCCACCATATCATCCATCACACTCTACAAGAGTATCAAAGCTTCTATTGGGAGACAACCGAAACTAAAGTAAAGACTAAAGATACATACCATGAGTACGGCCTTTACGTGATCAAGGGTTAGTGGCGTTTTCGGGTCTTCTGCATCCTTAAGCTGCAAAAGCAACTGCAAGAAATCCTTGCTCTTACCCTTCTCTTCCACTCCATTCAATCTGGTCCGTTGATCAATGACTGAGTCGAAGATCCGATCTAACCACTTTGAAAGCCTCTTCATCCGTCGGACAACGCCCTGTAAATCTAGCCAAGCGACAAGTGGGAAAAGATCCGATACATTGGGAATGCTTAACAGCTCTACGACTTGCCGGATCACATGCTCAAACTCAGCCATCACGGCACGTCTACGGTCCCCATCGAGAGACCCACCCCACAACATGCTTGTGACCACATTAAGAGTTGTCTGAAAATTCGTATTGGCGATGTTGATCGGTGTGCCTACCTTTGCATATAAATCTCTCACCGTCTTTCGAACCTCCTGCCGGCGCAGCTTATAGTATGAATCAAGCGCGGCACTGCTCATCATCTCTTGTGCGGCTACCTTCCGTAGCATGCGCCATTCGGGTCCATAGGAGTTGAACACAATGTTCGAACCCCCGTGCGAGATGGCTAGCGCGGCGGCAGTAGTGTCACGGTTGGCAAAGGTGACGTCATGGTCTTTAAGCACTTCTTTGGTAAGGCCAGGTGAGCTGATTACAACGCAAAGCTTTCTGCCGAGTTGGACATTCATGATCGGGCCGTAGGTCTGAGCCAGCTCGGTGAATAAGCGGTGGAGGTCGGGTTTGAGGAACGGGAGGTACCCGACCAATGGCAAACCTCGTGGGCCCGGTGGCAAGGCGGGCCTCTTGGAATTGATCTTGGCCCATGCGTAGCTCGCGATCACGAGAACTACAGCGGAAACAGTGATTAATGCACGTGCGAATTCACGTTTAGTATCGATGCTGTTGCACCACCATGACCATGGGTGGAAGATGGTGCCTGAAATTTCAGTGGGCTGATGTGAGGGCATGATACTCTCTGCGTTGTGTGTTGCATTTGCGCTTGAGATAATGGAGAGGATTTATTTCATTACTTTCCAATTTCGTTGATAGGTGAGAGAATTTGTGTGGTTACCATACCATGAAAAACGGGGGCGGATTGGGTGTTACTCCGGTTATACTTTAGTGGGTGTTACCCATCCCGTCAGGCCCACCTTCATGATGTGTTGTATATCCACGCCCTCCATCCGCTTTTCCAGCCCATTTTAGACGTTGACCCAAAAAATAAGTGAATCGAAATCTCGGGTGGACCATACCACAGGAAGCGGTGCTGATTGAACTCTTCCCCATTAAAATCTACATTGGGGAAATAGTAAGGTTTTGATAATGTTTATTTCACATCCAACCCGTTGATAAGCCAGGATGAATGTAAAATACAAATTTCAACTTTTATCTACAACTTTTGTGGCCCATAAAAAGTTTTTAATGCTCATTCATTACTTTTTCCAGTGGTGTGTTCCATTCAAGATTTGGATTTGCTTAAATTTTGAAATCACGAGCTAAAATGTGATGAATAAACATATAGACAGCATGGATATACATAAAATTCATTAAGTTGAGCACTACATGTTCAGGTAACACACACCAAGGCATTACCCGGGTAACACCTCATCCCCTTTCCCACCTCACAAAAACGGATCCACGTTGAGAGATTTTTCCAGAAATTTACCACTGTAGAAAATGCCTTTTATCCAGCGGTTTTTACGAAGGAATACAAACTTAAGTTACTACCTTAGACTAGCACGTGCCAACAGCGCATTGGAGAACGAAAATACCCTCTGCTTTTTAAGTAAGCTGGTTTATAGTTAGGGATTTGGCGACCCTCTATAGCTACGGATTATAACCGTAGCTATAGATTACATAATCCGTATTCGCAGATCCATTTCTATGCGAGCTCACTGAACTGGCTACACCCCCACCACTTGTTGCCCTATCCGGCGGTGCAATGCCAATCTGGTGGTCGCCCCATGGCTATGGATTATAAGCGTAGCTATAGATACCTTGCTATCCAAACAAAACAAATAGTGTTTTTTTTTTTTTTTGCCGGGGTGGGGGGTTAGCTTGTTAGTACACACACTCCATGTTAGCCACCCCCGCTAGGGATTGATGCCAAGACCTTAAGTGTTGAAACGAGGCATCTCCACTCAATCTGCCAATTGAGCTATAGATCTAGGTGTAACAAAAAAAATAAAACAAATAGTCACATCAAAGGAAATTTATTTTCTTTTTCTGCTATTTAGCACTAAATTCATAGTTTCCAAACATGGCCTAATGGAAAGAAGGTAAAAATAATAATCAATAAAATAAAAAGATGCAGTTCTTTAAGATGAAATAGTGTTATTGGCTTTGCAGAACAGCCGAATGACCTTCATTTTCATGGCTCGCCAGATATTAAGGCACTAACTTTCATTTGAAAATGGCTTTTATTACCTGATTTTCTACACAAAAGAATTCAACTCGTGAGAACCTCTTGTATTAAAAAAAAAATGTATTAAAAAAAAAAAAAAAAAGCTCTAAGCTAACTTCGATTGTGACAAGTATAGTCACGGAGTTCCTACAGAGTAACTCAGTACGTCAAGCGTACCGAGTAAACTCTGTGGGGTCCACCATGATTTACATATTTTATCCACTCCATCAATCCATTTTAACAGATAATTTGAGGGCTCTAGCCCAAAATCAAAGTATATACAAATCTCAAGTGGACCTCACCACGGGAATAGTGTGAATTGAAACTCTACCGTTGAAAATTTCCTGGGGGCCACGGAAGTTTTGGATCAATCTGTTATTTTTCTTTCCCTTCATCCATATCTGTGTGAGCTTATGAACATGTTGGATGACAAATAAGCATCACTGTGGGCCCTACTAAGGTTTAAATAGTGGAAGTCATTATTTCCTGTGTTTCCTGTGGTGTGGTCCACTTGAGCTTTTTACATTCTTCAATGTTCGTCTCAACCAATAAAATGAGTTGGAAAAACTGATGAAAGGAGTGGATAATCCACGCACATTCATGGTAGGCCCTGCAGAGTTTACTCAGTACGATAAAGTGTAATGAGTAACTCAGTACGCAATCCGATTTCAACATGTCCTAGGTTTTTGAAGCTCTTGCAATATTCTCATGGAAAATTCATCAAACAATATCATCCCGAGAATATAGTGAGATTTTCAGAATCTCGGCAGTTTTTTTTTCTCACGATTCTCTCTCGAAATTATCGTCATTTATGTAAAATAAACAGCTGAAAGTTCAAAGTACTTCATTTTTAGCCATATTTAATATTGAGGTTAAAATCTGGACCATCCTCTACTCAATGCTGTAAACCTCAAGTGAACCCTGACCCTGCACAAAAGAGTGAGCAAAGGAGACCCTGGCTCAGCCGGGGGACCCTCTGATGCCTAAGTCAGGTTAAGGAATCTGAGTCTAAGTCAAATGTAGAGAGAGGGTGCAAGATATTGCGTACCTATAGCAATGGGGTCCCCTGGTATTTATACGTGTGAGTTGAACAATCCACGTCCATTAATCTAGGCATGATTTGCTCAATCAACAAGATATCGTGATTGCGGAGATATTATCCGCAATCTTTGGGTCGTGCGGTGTATCGTGTCTTAAGGGTATGTATCCTTAGGTGAGATCCCCGGCCACATCCGTATTTAGGTTAGACTCCAGGCACGACACACGAAGTATCCTCACCCGGCCTCGGCCTCAAGCTGTGTAGGCCCGATGTTGAGTACTAGTAGTCGAAGTTCGTCAGTAGATCACCGAGGTCGGAGTTCGCTGAATAAGGCTGAGGACGAGGATTAGAGCTCAGCTTAGCCATCCTTCTTCGGATGAGGACGAGGATTCGGATCGGCCATCCAGGGCTGTAGTTCCGAGTCTTGATTCATTAGTGAAGAGCTTGCCTCAGCAAACTTACAGTCGTAACTCAGGGGTCGGCTCATACTTGACGCGGTATCCTCCTTCCGAGGCTTCGTTAACTGATTCGGGTAGTTCAGGCCGACCCTGATTATCCTTGTTCAAATTTCCCCATAACATTTAAAATTATTAAAAATTTTAAAATATATAATAAATATTTTCAAGTACTATTTTATTTTGGGATGCAGATTGCGTCACCTCCGCCTGGACGGTAATCCGTCCGAGCAGGGATCTATGGGGCCCACCATAATGTAAGTATTTTATCCACACCGTTAATCGTTTTTATATGATTATTTTAAGATATGAGCCAAAAATCGAGGTAGTTTCAGGGCTTAATTGGACCATAAATTGGGGATTAAACTTTCACAATTAAAAACTTCCTCGGAGCTGGAGGAGTGTTGGATCAAGATGAAATTTGAGTTTTCACTTCATCCAAGTTTGCATCACCTTATTAAAAAGGTTGGGTGGTAAAAAAACATCACGTGGCCCTTAAAAATGTTTCAACGGTGGGTGTCATTATCACTGTAGATTCCTTTGATGTGGTCCACTGGATCTGTGTATCTGCTTCATTTTTTGTATAATACCTTAAAATGATCTGAGAAAAGTGATTAACGGCGTGGATAAAATACTTACATTACGGTGTGCCCCATAGAGCCCTGCCCGGATGGATTACCGTCCAGGCGGGGGTAGGACGCAATCCGCATCCTTTATTTTGGGGGAGATTTTCCCAATAATTAAGCAAGAAAACCACGATGGGCTGTGCTATAGACTCTTTTAGGATTAGCAAACCTCGGATATAGATTATAGCAAAATGTCCTAGCATCAATTTGGATCTTTCATCTCATGGGACAACTTACAAAAATCTCATAGAAGATATTCTAAAGAATTCCCTTTTCTTATGCAACGGTTCGTTTTGTGCGTTGAAAGGTTGGGATCTTCTGATCGGACCCTTGGTTCAGATTGACAATAAGACCTTTTCTTTTCTAGCTTATTAGATCCTCAGCTTTGCAGGGCACTAAACAGATAGATATATAGCATCCTTGGGATATAGTTGTTTCACATGAAAAGTAGCATGCACCCGATAATCGAGCGCCGATTGGGTACTACCCCCAACAACACCGAGCTAGCTACGGAGTTCGTGTCGGGGATATGTCGGACCCACCGTGATGTATATGTTTTATCCAGGTCGTTCATCCATTTTGACAGTTCATTTTAGAGCATGAGCCTAAAAAGAAGGCAAATTCAAAGCTAAGCGGGCCACACCACGGGAAGCAATGGGATTGAATTCCCACCGTTGAAAACATGCTAGGGCCCACCCTTATGTTTATTTGCCATCCAACCAGTTTATAAAGTTACATATACCTATACGAAGAGAAAATATAAATATTAGCTTGATCCAAAACTTCCGTGACATATCCAAGAAATTTTCAACAGTTTTAAGTTTTCAATCCCCACTACTCGTGGTGTGGTTAGCTTGAGCTTCAATCTGCCTCGATCCTTACTCTTGCTCCGGTGGTAGAGTTTCAGGAGTTTCAACACCCAATTAAGGGTTCGAGTATCCATAGGCGGTGAAATCCCACTACGGTGTCAGTGTGTGGGGGTGTGTGCGTGTGTGTAACAAAAAAAATCTCTGAGCTCATGCCTTAAAACATATAAATCATGAATGGCCACACAAAGCCCTTGATAGGACCGTCAGGCCACACAACATCATGGCCTCACGGATAATGTGTTGTGCCCGTTGTGGGCCACAGGCGTCCCTGACGTTTTAAGGAGAGTTAAATGACGGTCTGCTTGACACGTGGTAGTGTGGCGTACATTTACTAAAGTTAAAACAGACTTACTTTGGGAACCTATAGCGGCTTTGGACGCACTGTCAAATCAGTGAATTGATCAGACAAAATCCTTTCTCTTTTAACGAATTTGTCACGACTTAACGAATTTGTCACGGCGTAGATTTCAGGTACTAGGTGTGTATTTCAAATCCGAGATCCACGTCATCACTTATACACAAAATGTACTTAAATGTTGGATATGCTTGTACAAAATTTGTCTAACTAATAGTACTATTATAAAATATAAGTTCCTTTAATATTTAGCCATATTTCATTAATAAGAAATCAATCATTCATTTCAACATCAATTATTAATAAAGCTAAGGATTCTCCCATTTAGAATACTCTTATGCAATAAAATAAATCTTGTCCAACAAATTTAAATGAGAGAAATAATAATCCAAAAACATCAAATAAAATTAAAATGATAATTACGGTTGGTGTAGGGTAACAATTTCTTCATCTGTCAAATTGAGTCATATATCTCTTAAATCCTTTTCTGGCTCGGCTTTATCCTTTTATTCTTCGATCGATGCACCATGTTCCCTAGATCAACTCTTACTTTTCATTCAAAAATTTAATCGAGATAATGATTGCATTTTTTAATTTGACTCCTGTATTTTATTTTTTCTATGAAGGAATGGTGTGATTTACATATTTTTAAACTACTTGTTACGTATTAACAGATTTTAAACCTAATTGTTACATATTAACAGTTTTTAAAACTAATTGTTAGGTATTAAATCAGTCATTTCCTGTTCTTATAAAATCCAACAACTATATGTATTTATACTCTTAAATAAAAAAGTGTTGAGATTATTCTTCTTATTTCTTGTTTTGATTTAGTTACCACATCTTTAAAATGCACTAGTTGTCGTCATGATTGTAGGAGGAAGGAGAGAGTTCGTACGAGGACGGAGAAAGACTCCAAGCCGATTGTCTTCAGATCATCTTCCAAGTATGAATTTTATTTAAGTTAAGAAAAATATTCATAGGTAGGCGTCTAAGAAAGAACTTCATCTGTCCTAACCATTTAGTAAGTTTGGGCCATTACTGATTTAATCTTTTAGCGCAATTGTCTACCCCATTGAGCAATTTCGATATGAAAAATACATGCTTGGGTTCCCACTGGATGCGGATTGCATACATCATGGTAGCCCACACGGCACCAACCAGTAGCGACGACGGTAGTAGCAGGGTCAGTATGCAATCCGCTTCCAGGTCCCACTAGTATTTTAAAGAAAGTCCTGGAATGCCCACGATAGCATCCTTTTGGACTCTTAATTTCTGACTAAGCGTTTTGATCAGATTTTAAAAAGCCCTCTTAGAAACCGTTCATTACTCGATTTTATGAAGATTCAAATGGAGTATTTAGTTGAAGCGTCGTTTTCTACTTAATTACGTCCCCCTTATTAGGAGAGAGAGAGAAATAGAGATCCCGTTCCCAATAAGCTAAGTGAGCTCGGCCTGGGCCTCAACCCAGCCCACACACACCCACAAAGAGCCCTATGGGTTCAACTTTCATGAGATCCACCCTTTTCATTGGCTACGCTACTTCATGTTCACCTTGAAACCCAGAAATCATGACAATTCAGAACTTAGGTAGGCTACATCCTGGGAAAAAAAAAAAAAAAAAACATTGGGATGAGACGCCCATCATTATTCTCATGTAGGGCTCATGACCAAGGTATTATACTTCATCTAATCAATTCATCAGGATGAAAGAATTACCCACAAGTACCAGTATTCCAAAACTCATGTGGGCCATTCCACGTGAAGTTAGAAGTTTTTATGTATAATTTCATGGGGTGGCCCTTGAGTGTTGGTTAAATAAGAGGTGATGCATATGATGGCGAGGATTTATTTCGTGCACGTTCCGTCGCGTTAGAGAAAGTGATAGTGCTCTTAGTTGAAGCAGCTCCCTTGGATAGTCCAGTTGGTTGATTCCAACGGCCTATTAATTAAGTTTAGAACACACTCCAACAGCTTTTTTGTGTAAATGATCTTGGTCACTCATATTAAAGACCACTGATCAAATGGCTCATATTATTTGTCCTGTCCATCTGATATTTGCATGGTAGCAGGTGACACGTGAGCTGAACTTAATCGACAGTCTATATCAATGGATGGACTTAGCGTCCATGCAACTAGGAGCACTAGAGGGATCCTTACTCTTGCTCAGGTGGTAGACTCTCAGGAGTTTCAACACCCGGTGAAGGGTTCGAGTATCCATAGGTGGTGAAATTACCCTACGGCGTGAATGTGTGTGCGTGTGTTTTATATATATATAACTAGCTAGTAGCACTAGAGATTATGGTGCTCTTAGAGACTGGAGCATCTCTACAAATAATAGTATCCTTTGATCATTGATTTATTTTGTATAATGGTCCACTTGATTATCATCAGGAGGGTCATAGAGTTTCATGTTGGCACGTGTGCCGCGAATTGCCTCGCAACCTTTTATATATGTATGCTTGGAGCCCACCAGTTCAATACCACGAGAGTCACCCATGACTCGGGTGATCTGGGGCTGATACAGCCCTGACTTGGGCGAGTCCCAACTTCGCTCAGGACCGACTGAGTGAGTCTAGGTAGCCAAGTCTTTGGCACTCGTTGTGCAGTGGATACAACAACTAATGTCTGTGGAGCCACCGTGTGTGTGACTACTATGTTCATCATGTCTCGATGCTGGACCTCGGCTCGACAAATCAGCCCTATACAATACCAACTTGGTAGGCCAAACCTCGCTGAACAATGGGGAGGGATGCCAGCCATAGGATTGTGTGTGTGAGGCCCAACAAGAAGTGTACATTCGATCCACCCTATTCATCGGGTGCGCAGGTGGCCACACGCGTCTGCTTAAAGGGTTTTAGGAGTGATTATACATTTTTCCCCGTGTTGTAGCTGGCTAGAGTCATCAATTGGGCATTGTTTTTATATGTACAGTGAACTTGAGGGAATGCAACTAATCTACAGATTGGATTCGTGTTGGGCCGTGCAGTTTGGGACTTGGCCCGGGCTTTCCCACTGGGATTTTGAATAATTTTGAAAAGCCCATCATAGCGTCCTTTTTTAAAAGGCCCACGTATGCTGCATAATCCTCATGCACCTTACAGACACAAAATGTGCTCTCTTGGATGAGTACTTGCGGAATCAAATCTGTGGATAAGGTGTCATATTCCCACCTGATAAGCAATCAGCCACAAATCCCACCTAATGGCTAAGATGTCATATCCAGAGACTCAAAATCCCATTCACAGGAACAGGTATCTCTTGCCACTATTCATGCATAAAACAATATATAACTAAAGAGACAAGGCAATAAACATAAACTAACATTAACACTACACATTACATAGCATTCCATGCATACTTGGATAATAAACACAAACATATTCCATCTTAACATCCTAAAATACCATTTCTCGGTAGACTAATTAAATAGGTGAAGAGAGCTTCCGAACTATGCTTGGAAATCAATTTCCTTATTTGTTCATTTACTTAGAGAAGACAATAGAGTTGCTGATTCCTTAGCTAATAGGGGAAGCAGTTCACAATTATCTCTCAAGTGTAGAGGTTTGGGTTCGATAATCTAGGCGTGGGAATGACCACGAGCGGTATGGCCTTTTTCAAAACGATTCCAAACTTCTCTGTTAAATCAAGCTTTGTCCCCTCTGGCAATTGCCAATCGAATGAGTGCAACATCTCTGCTAGAACAAACATTAACATCCTCTCTGCCATGGGAATCCCTACACAGACCCTCCTCCCCGACCCAAATGGGATGTAACGAAAATCATTTCCATTAAAATCGAACTTGCTTGAAGTGGACAAGAACCTCTCAGGCCGAAACTCCAAAGGGTTGTCCCAAACCTCAGGGTCCCTATGTATGGCCCATGCATTCACCATAACTCGGGCTCCCTTGGGGACCATATAACCACCCACGATGCATGGTTGGCTCGGGGTTCGGGGAACCAAGAATGGGATTGGTGGATACAAACGTAGCGTCTCTTTAATGACTGCACGCATGTAACACAGTTTCGGCATATGGGATTCTTTGACTGTGTCATTCATCCCCACCACTTCATCTAATTCCTCTTCAACTTTCCTCATTATTTCTGGATTTTCTATCAACTTGGTAATGGCCCACTCTACCGTCGCTGATGTTGTTTCTGCTGCCCCTGCCACAAGGTCCTGTTGATGCAATTCACAATGTAAGTAATGTAGCTATCAAATGGACCGTTAAAAAGATTAAATGGTCACTTCCAGGCACTATAGCTGTGGTACAATGCGATCACCTCATCAATTTCCTCGGATTGATATTCATGCATCAACCTGAGTAATGGTACCGTTGCGATGTTTAGGCATAGTAAGCACACTGATCAATGCATGCCATATGCATCTTAAAAGTATTTATGGACCTATTCCAAACTATTCAATCCTTTTTCTTTTCTTTTTTCTTTTTTTTTTTTAATAATTATTGGCCACCCAAAGTATGGCCAGTGATTTAAACGGTCAGATTTTGTTATGCAAGGTAGATGTAAGAACTCTATAAGGTGGGCCTTATTGATCAACGGTCTTGATTGATCTGACTATTGGACAGTGTGAATATGTAAACTAGTAGACCCCACTTCTATGTGATTTACGTAGATACTCTGTGTTAGGGGTGGAGTGCTATAGCCTTACGCGGGGCTGTTTGAGTTGAACTATGATACAACAATGTGGAGAAGTGGGAGAAAGAGTTATAATGGCATTCAAACTCTCATCTCCACAGATTTTATATAAGAGAGAGCTGGGTCCCCAATCCTACACAACCACAGAAGCCTAAGTCACATCTATTATTCTGTATATATCTGAATAGGAAGTTACACAACATACAATAATTGGTATATCTATATCTAGTCTATGGTCTAGTTAGTGTGGAGAGGAAGATTACAACATTGATATTCTGGTATTCTAATCTAGCATCTATGGCGTCTCAGTTAGGTAAGCCGTCCAAACCCTATATCTTCATATCGTATGCACAGACAGATCTTTGGGATTCACATCCAGATAATCTTACATTAAAATCATAAGAGAAGTAAGAGCTTATGAAAGCATTAAAATCATAAGAGAAGTAAGAGCTTATGAAAGAGAGTACTCTTGCAATTTTCCTAAGGAATCAGCTAAATTTGGAAGAGGATTTATGTGATACTCTCGCACAGTGTAATTCCATTCAAATGGTATCAGAAGGGAGAGGAGAACGAGGCACTGGATCATTGGACGCAGTCGTGTGAGTTGTAAAATATATCTGGATGATCTTTGTAAGCATCTCTACCATGCAAGATGTGTCAATGTCACGCCCCAGACTCGGTAATCGGACTTACATGGAACCCGATGGCCGGTTCTGGCCGCAACAGCCTCCGTAGTACCCCATTCTCGGTTCCTGAGGCAGGTTCCGATCCTGGGATCCTACAAGGAGGATTTTCATAACAGTATAATCATTTCTAACACGAGCATACCCAAGATCACTGCAAGTAAATCTGAAGAAAACAAGGCACACATCACAAAATCCACTAAGAATTTAAACTTTTACAATCATCCATAAGGTCCAAAAGGACATACATGAGACAAAAAGGAAAGGAGAAAAAGGTCGGCAACACTGGAGTCCTCAAATGCTCAGCTCTACTCCACGCTCTGCTACTGTGTCGCCTGCCTAGAGTATCCTGCACGCATCAATCGTGCATAAGCTTATAGAAGCTTAGAGGGTGGTGTAAGTGTGTGACAATGGTGCACAGAACAATAGTAGGAGATGTAAGAAGGGAAACATGCTCAATGAGAATATCACTAGCCTTACCAAGGCTTATCATGAATATGATGCGATGAATACTGGATGCCATACCAAGGCAATGCATGAAGGGGCTTACACAGCCAATGCTAATGTGATGCAAGTAATGTCAGTGCTCATATCCAAACCATATGTCAAGTACATTTCCAATCATAAGGAAATCACCGGGGTCCATTACACTGCTGAATGACTGCCGCTCTACAGACCCCGCACAGTCAAACGAGCGGTAAGAGACCTCACTACCCGCTTGTGGACAACCAATCACCAACAAGGCCTGACGGTAGCGGACCCATTTACGAGCTGGTCAGACTCAGCCTAGCAATGCCCCCTCACATCAGGCAGGTAAGGCCACACCCCTATCCAACCGACTACACGACAGTGGGAGACGCGGCCTAATGGTATAAGGCCCTCGTGCGCTCATATATTCCACCCGGTCACGGCGTTGGAGCAGATCCTTGGTACCATGGAAGTTTTGGGAATTTCACCCATGGGCATCCTATGCACCCGGTATGCTCAACTAATATTTCCGGTGTCCACACATACAACCATCCACGAATACCCCTGTGGAGGCAAGGCCCTGATGAAGTAAGGGCGGATATCCATAAGCTATGCAATGCCAGATGCATGAATCACACAATCACCCATGCATTAGTCCCAAGCATCCATCTCTCGGGGAGATACCAACATGTCCTACACAATGACACAACCATGGCCAATAATACCTCAACCAAGCATGCATATGATGCGTATGGGAGTGGGCCATGAAGATGAATAGGGGTGCTAATGAGGTGAAGATGAACTCTCTACCTAACCATGAAGGGTCTAGCTACTTAACCAATTCCTCATAAGGAATACCTCTAGTGGGGGCCCATAAACCTGGGGTAGCCCATGAGACTAAGGAGAACAATGATATGGGCCTAAATAGATGAAACGAGCCTAACAAGGGTCTATGGTGGGCCTTTAACCACCCATAGGAGCCCATGAGTCTACCTTAGGTCCACCAATGTGGACATCCAACCACAATTGGTCCCCAAGAGGTAGCCCATCTCTAATTGATTACGGATCAAGGCCCAAGGCCCACATAACATTAGAAATAAGAAATGGACAGCCATTACATACCACATACATTCATGTTGGGCTTCAGAAAGGCGGCCCAAGGCCCAACCAAAACATGGGTCCAAGGGGAACACACATAGCCCAACCCATATATCTCACTATGGGCCCATAGGGGAAAGGTTAGGGCCCAACATAAAGGCTACTAATCCCATATATTGTGGTGGCCTAGTGGGCAGCCCATTGCTCAAATCACATGGGCAAATGTCATGTTCTTAGTCAAGTAAGTTGGGCCTACAACCCGGCCCAAGTATAAAGTTGATTTGGTGGGCAATCAAGGGCCCATATACTTGTGTAATCTGGCCCACTAATCCAATACAATAGTATGGTAAAAATGGCCCAAGAATTCAATAGGCCTATCTAGAAAGTTCCAGCCCAATTGGGCTCAAAGAGTTAACAACTAACCACATTCATGGACCCAATTAAATTCAACTGTGGTGGGCCTCAAAAGTGCATTTATTAAGCCCAACATTTAAGGAACTAAATGTATAAATTATTACCTCTAAAATTCTTCACCATGTGTTGGGCCCCACTCCTCAAAATTTCAGCCCAAAGGCCAAACATAATTATAACATGTTGCTGTCCTAAATTTGGGCACTCCATTGGAGTGGGCCCAGGACCTCTAAAACTCTGGAAATTGAGGGCCAAGGTCCCTCATCATGCATACAATGAGAGAAAACCCAAAAGGTGGCCCACCATCAGAGGAAACATTTTTTTGAATTATAATTTTTATCAAGGCATTTTGCTGGACTGCACAGCAGAAAATTCTGGCAAGTCAACCATCTTGGCCCATTCTTTTGGATGCCCAAATGGGGTCAGTTGGGGTTGAAATTTCTTAGAGTGATACTTCAATAGGTGGGACACACTCCCAAAAAATTTCAGAATTTTTGGAGATTTAAAAATATTTTAATTTATTTAAAGAATTTAATCTATCCTAAAAATCGGACTGATCTGGACACCATGTTGTAATGGGCCGGTCCAGCCACCACCATGGTGTGTACAGGTGTCCATTAGCCCCAAAATTTTGTAGGTTGGTCCTAACATGAGTGGACCACCTCCCTGTAAATTTTTATAATTTTTAGACACCCAAAAGTATTTTAATAAATTTTAGAATTCCAACCTGTCCAGGGTAGAATATTGCTGGAACAGTGCAGAAAAATCCAGACTGTCCACCTCATTTGGACCACACCTTTGGGACCCTAATGAAGGTCAGATGGGGCTGAATTTGGTATGGTTGTAGGTGGGTCATAAGGCTACAAGAATCACATATTATTTTATTTCATTATTCCCACCAAAGACCTATAAATCAGGCCCCAAAGTGGCCCAAAAATCTGTCCAGGCAGATTTGGACAGCAATATGTAACAGAAATGATTAAAATATAAACATGGTTTTCCATGGGATTTAACCCCAGGAATTTGTTTGGTGGACCACCCCAGTGGGCCCCACAAATGTCCAGACCTTCCCCATCATCAAATACCCCTTGCATGTGTCCCATTTAGGTGGATTTTGGGGCCACATGTCTAAGGATGGACCGCTATGGGCGTCCAAGCTCCATGGTTGGTCTGGATTTTTGTTGGCCTACAAGGTGGGCCACACATGCAAGATCAAAATTCTATCATAAAGAAAAAATAATAATAATAAAGAATCGGCCACAAGAGGAGGGGCTCCGCCACATTGAGGCCCTCCCCTTCATCAATCACACCATACATTCTTTTTATTCATATGTTACAACATAGATCCACTACATGCATGTTCTAGATTCAAGATCAATGGTTGGGATGTCATCCCAACCATGATTCTAGGGTCTAGATGACCCATCATACTATGAAATCCAAGTAATCCTCCATGATGGGGGCCTATAGAGGGGAAACCCCATGCATGGACATGCATGCATCAAAAAGGCCATTTGGCCACAACTAAGGGATGATGTAGGATCTCCACCATGGATTGGTGGGCCCTACACTTCCCACAAAAAAAAGGAGATCTAAGAATATGAAAATAGAAATCCTAAGTCCTAGGAATACACCCACCTTAGATTGCTCCAAACTTGGACCTCCTAGCTCCTAGTGCACCAAGGGATCCATTTCAATGGGTGAGATTGGATTTGGATGGTTGGATTTGGAAGATTAAAGGGGAAATGGGGCTGGAGAAGAGAGGGAGATGGGAGAGAAGTTGCTGGAGAAGAAGAGAGAAGAGAGAGAAGAGAGAGAGAAATGAGAGGGAAGAGAGGGAAAAATCTTTTTAAAGGAAGTAATAATAACCTATGGTGACAATAACAATGTTGCTAGGGTAGGCTAGGTATGGGTAGTGTTTAGGTTGGGTAGTGTTTATTCCATGCAATAGTGTAGTGTGTGTGTGTGTGGTGTGCATGGAAAATTGTGCCATGGAGGTGGTCCACATGTTTTTGTACAAAAGTGGGCCACATGATGAAATGCTCATAACTTTTGATCCATAGGTCGGATTGACACACAAGACGCGTCGTTGGAACCGCAACGACGATACGAACGAGATGGCATAGGTCTTGGGTCGATCCGAGTCAGGTCTACGTGACCGGACTCAAGGTGACCATAAACACAATTCGAAGGTCGCGGGTCGCCGGAATTCGACCGATAGGACCGCGAGACCATGATGAACAAGATGCATACTCATACACATACATGCAAACATGGGAACTAGGGTCGGGTCTCACAATCCTCCCCACCAACAAAGAAATTTCGTCCTCGAAATTGACCAATCAAGGACAAAAGAAAAAAATAAAACACCACCATCATATAACAATCATCTTAGCAATACAAACAATCATATATCTATCAATCATCAAACAAATGGGGATAACGCTCTCTAATCTCGGCCTCGCGTTCCCAAGACGCCTCGGTCTCCGAATGATGACCCCATTGCACCTTCACCAAGGGAATGACCTTGGTCCTGAGGACTTGCTCCTTCCGATCGAGAATACGAATAGGTTGTTCAATGTAGGAAGCATCCTCACGGACCTCAAGTGGCTGCCAATCAATCACGGGAATAGTGTCCAACCCACATTTCCGCAACATAGAAACATGGAATACATTGTGGATCGCGGACAACTCAGGAGGTAAGGCAAGCCTATAGGCCACAGCGCCTATGCGCTTGGTAATCTCAAAAGGTCCAATAAATCTTGGGGCGAGCTTGCCCTTCACACCAAAGCGTACCACACCCTTCATAGGCGAGACCTTGAGATATACCATGTCCCCGACTGCGAACTCCAGGGGTCGACGCCGACGATCAGCAAAACTCTTCTGCCGGCTCTGAGCTGTTCGCATCCTTTGCCTGATAACATCAATAGCCTCTGACGTCTGCAGCACAAGCTCAGGACCTAAGAGACGACGCTCTCCAACCTCAGTCCAACAACTAGGAGATCTGCATGGTCTACCATAAAGTGCCTCAAAAGGAGCCATGCCGATAGTCGCCTGATAACTATTGTTGTACGCGAACTCTGCGAGGCGCATATGCTCATCCCAACTACCCGCAAAGTCGATCACACAAGCTCTAAGCATATCCTCAAGGATCTGGTTGACCCTTTCAGTCTGCCCATCTGTCTGCGGATGATAAGCAGTGCTGAGGCATAAAGTAACCCCCAACGCCTGCTGGAAACTCCTCCAAAACTGAGACGTAAATCTAGAGTCTCGGTCTGAAACGATCGAAACTGGGACGCCATGCAGTCTCACTATCTCCTCAATGAATATCCTTGCCAACCGGTCCATAGACCAGGAAGCACGCACTGGAATGAAATGAGCCGACTTTGTTAAACGATCGACAATAACCCAGATGGTATCGTGACCGCGTTGAGTCCTCGGCAAACCTGCGATGAAGTCCATCGATACGTGCTCCCACTTCCACTCTGGAACGCTCAACGGCTGCAAGGGACCAGGAGGTCTCTGATGATCGGCCTTGACACGCTGGCATGTGTCACACTCGGCCACAAAACTTGCAATCTGACGCTTCATCCCCTGCCAGAAGTACTGCCTCCTCATATCACGATACATCTTCGTGGAGCCCGGGTGGATAGTAAGTCTCGATCGGTGTGCCTCGGTCATCAGATCACGACGCAACTCTGGCACATTCGGGACACACAATCTGCCTCTGAAGCGTAATCCACCATCGGAACCAATCTGCCAGTCTGACTGCTCCACGGATGCGGCCTCTGCTCGGTACTCCTGAAGTGACTCGTCCGACTGCTGAGCTTCGATCACCCTAGCCACCAAAGAGGGTTGAATCGACAAGCTCGAAAGCTGAACAATGGAAGACTGCAGACCGAACTCAAAGTCAAACTCTGAAACATCCTCGAGCATCTGCCACTGTCGGACCATCATATGTGCCACCAGGCCTCGTGGCTGACGGCTGAGCGCATCCGCCACCACGTTTGCCTTGCCTGGGTGGTACTGAAGGTCAAAATCATAATCCTTCAACAACTCCATCCATCGCCTCTGACGCAGATTCAACTCGGACTGCGAAAATAGATACTTCAAGCTCTTATGATCTGAGAAGAGCTCGAACCTGACCCCATATAGATAATGCCTCCACACCTTCAGTGCGAAGACAACTGCTGCAAGCTCTAAATCATGAGTGGGGTAGTTCAGCTCATGGACCTTAAGCTGGCGCGAGGCATACGCCACTGGCTTCCCGTGCTGCATCAGTACAGCACCCAAGCCAACTCTAGAGGCATCGGTGAAAACAACAAAACCCTCACTCCCATCCGGAAGAGTGAGAACAGGAGCGGACGTGAGGCGGTCCTTCAACTCCGCAAATGCCTTCTCACAAGCGTCACTCCAGACAAACTCGATGCCCTTTCGCAACACGGGTCAGCGGTGCTGCAATACGGGAGAAACCCTCGATAAATCGTCGATAATATCCCGCTAGACCAAGGAAGCTGCGAATCTCAGACGCATTCGTGGGTTGGCCCCACTGACGCACTGCATCAACCTTCGAGGGGTCCACAGCGACACCCTCCCTCGTCACTACGTGACCGAGGAACTTCATCTCCTGCTGCCAAAACTCGCACTTCTCCAGCTTCGCATACAGCTGGTGGGCACGGAGGGTCTCAAGCACAATCCGCAGGTGCTCAGCATGGTCCTCTCGGGTTCTCGAATATACAAGAATATCATCAATGAAAACCACCACGAACTGATCGAGGAACGGCGCGAAAAACCTCATTCATCAGCTGCATGAATACGGCGGGCGCGTTGGTCAGTCCGAATGACATGACCAGAAACTCAAAGTGACCATAGCGTGTTCGGAAAGCCGTCTTCGGAATGTCCTCCTCTCGGACCCGAATCTGATGGTAACCGGAACGCAAGTCTATCTTAGAGAAATATTGCGCACCCTGCAACTGATCAAACAGATCATCAATACGGGGGAGCGGGTATCGATTCTTGATGGTGACTCTGTTGAGCTCACGATAATCTACACAGAGTCGCAACGAACCATCCTTCTTCTTCACAAACAATACCGGGGCTCCCCAAGGCGAACTGCTGGGACGAATAAAACCTAACTCCCGGAGCTCATCTAACTGCTCCTGCAGTTCCCTCAACTCTAACGGTGCCATCCGGTAGGGGGCCTTCGAGATAGGCGCGGCACCGGGCACCAAATCAATCTGGAACTCCACCTGCCGACGCGGCGGTAAACCCGGTATCTCCTGAAACACATCTGGGTACTCGCAAACAACTGACAGCTGCTCAATACCCTCTACGATAGAATCCTCAACGACCGAAGCCAATAAACTAGATAGCAGCTCTCCTTTGGGCTTGGCGACGAACTGGAACACTGGCAAGCCTGGGATATGAAAAGTGACTGTCCTCGCGGCACAGTCCAAGATGGCATGATACTCTGCAAGCCAGTCCATACCCAGAATCACATCAAATCCTGCCATCGGCATCATGAATAGATCGGCAGGGAGGAACATCTCGCCCACTAACACCGGACAAGAAGGACAGCGACGGGTTAGCACAATAGACTTCCCCATGGGAGTCGAAATGGTCAAGGCCTCAGACACGGCCTCCGACGGAATACCGGTCGATCGACAAAACTGCTCGGCCACAAAAGAATGGGAAGCGCCAGAATCAAACAAAACATGAGCAACACAAGCAGAAACAAGAAGAATACCCTCAACGACTCCACCAGTCGATGACTGCGGGTCCTGGCCTGACGCCTGCTGCGCAGAATAAAAACGACCCTGAACTGGTAGGGGAAGCAAACCGGAAGACTGAGGGTCCTGAATCTGAGCCTGATGGGCTGCTATACACACTGGACCCAGGGATCGAACAACATATGGATATCCCCTCTGCTGGTGCTGCGGCTGCTGCTGTCGCTGCTGCTGCTGCCTATGCTGCTGCTGTCTCTGCTGAGGTGGTCTGCCTGGCTGCCTCTGCTGCTGAGGAGGAGCCCTAGGAGCGGCGGGTGGTGGAAGCTGTGCTCTCTGCTGCTGCTGAGGAGGATGAGGAGGGGGCAACTGCGGTGGCCGCTGCTGCTGAATGGGGAGAGGGCACTCACGCCTCCGATGCCCGGCCTGTCCACAACCGAAGCATACACCGGAAAATGGGTCAGAAGATGAAGCAGCTGGCGGTGCTGATGACGATGAAGAGGCTACTGACTGAGCCGTAGGCTGCCGATACCCTGATCTGCCCCTCCGCCTCTGCTGACGATGCTGCCTAGAACTGCTGGCTGGTGCACTCCTCTTCCGGTCTCCACCGGAACTCTGCTCTCTCGATCTCTGGGTCATAGCCCAGTCGTCCTCATAAACTAGTGCCCGATGCACAACCTGATCAAATGTCTCCAAGCAATGCCCCACTACACGACTGCGAAGGGCAGGACGCAAACCGGTCACAAAACGACGGGCCCTCATCTTCTCATCGCTGGTGAGATGAGGAGCAAATCTAGACAAGGCCAAGAAACGGGCCTCATACTGAGATACAGTCATATCGCCCTGCACTAGGGTCTCAAACTCGATCGCCCGCTGGATCTGAACATGCTCAGGGAAGAACTTCTGGTCGAAGCGGGTCACAAACTCCTCCCATGTCCAAACGAACTGAGCCCCGACCATCCTGGACACGGATGACCACCAGTGTCGGGCCTCACCTTGAAGAAGGTAGGTGGCAAGGGATACTCTCTGGCCCGCAGGACACTGAATAGTGTCAAAAATCCTCGCAACCTCAGTGCGCCAAGCCTCAGCTGCAGAAGGGTCAGGATCACCACTAAACCTCGGGGGATCATGCTGGCGGAACTCTCGGGCCATCGCACTAGCACGCGGTAGGTCAGACTGCCCGGAAACCTCAGTGGTAGCTGGCTGACGGGTCTGTAATGCGGTGGGGCAACCAGCTGCATCAGCTGCTGGAAATGCTCAGCTCCTATAGGTACTGTCGGAAAGGCAGGGGCGGCACTCGCCTCGGGCGGAGGCACGGGTGCGGCCGGCGGAGCATGAGCCTCAGTAACTGGAACTGCAGGCTGAGGAGGGGGAATAGGTGGGGGGGAACTGGAGCAACTGGAGGTACGGGTGCTACGGGCTCAACGGGACGGGGGGAGCAGGCCGGATCGGGGTCCTCATGAATATGATCCTCAATAATGGGAGTAGGATGTGCTCGAGTAGGATGGGTACCTCGGGTGCCTCGCCCACGGGCACCACGACCACGGGTGCCACGACCACGGGCGCCACGTCCACGCGGCATCGTCTACAAAATAATGACGACGCAAGGAATCAGGACAATTGCAGGCTCAATACGGAGCAAAAGGAAGAATTTCGGGACAATACTTGTCCTATGTTCTTGGCAGACATGCGATGTTATCCTGATTTATTCCAGAATTACTTGCGATGCTCTGATACCAACTCCTGTCACGCCCCAGACTCGGTAATCGGACTCACATGGAACCCGATGGCCGGTTCTGGCCGCAACAGCCTCCGTAGTACCCCATTCTCGGTTCCTGAGGCAGGTTCCGATCCTGGGATCCTACAAGGAGGATTTTCATAACAGTATAATCATTTCTAACACGAGCATACCCAAGATCACTGCAAGTAAATCTGAGAATAACAAGGCACACATCACAAAATCCACTAAGAATTTAAACTTTTACAATCATCCATAAGGTCCAAAAGGACATACATGAGACAAAAAGGAAAGGAGAAAAAGGTCGGCAACACTGGAGTCCTCAAATGCTCAGCTCTACTCCACGCTCTGCTACTGTGTCGCCTGCCTAGAGTATCCTGCACGCATCAATCGTGCATAAGCTTATAGAAGCTTAGAGGGTGGTGTAAGTGTGTGACAATGGTGCACAGAACAGTAGTAGGAGATGTAAGAAGGAAACATGCTCAATGAGAATATCACTAGCCTTACCAAGGCTTATCATGAATAGATGCGATGAGTACTGGATGCCATACCAAGGCAATGCATGAAGGGGCTTACACAGCCAATGCTAATGTGATGCAAGTAATGTCAGTGCTCATATCCAAACCATATGTCAAGTACATTTCCAATCATAAGGAAATCACCGGGGTCCATTACACTGCTGAATGACTGCCGCTCTACAGACCCCGCACAGTCAAACGAGCGTAAGAGACCTCACTACCCGCTTGTGGACAACCAATCACCAACAAGGCCTGACGGTAGCGGACCCATTTACGAGCTGGTCAGACTCAGCCTAGCAATGCCCCCTCACATCAGGCAGGTAAGGCCACACCCCTATCCAACCGACTACACGACAGTGGGAGACGCGGCCTAATGTATATAAGGCCCTCGTGCGCTCATATATTCCACCCGGTCACGGCGTTGGAGCAGATCCTTGGTACCATGGAAGTTTTGGGAATTTCACCCATGGGCATCCTATGCACCCGGTATGCTCAACTAATATTTCGGTGTCCACACATACAACCATCCACGAATACCCCTGTGGAGGCAAGGCCCTGATGAAGTAAGGGCGGATATCCATAAGCTATGCAATGCCAGATGCATGAATCACACAATCACCCATGCATTAGTCCCAAGCATCCATCTCTCGGGGAGATACCAACATGTCCTACACAATGACACAACCATGGCCAATAATACCTCAACCAAGCATGCATATGATGCGTATGGGAGTGGGCCATGAAGATGAATAGGGGTGCTAATGAGGTGAAGATGAACTCTCTACCTAACCATGAAGGGTCTAGCTACTTAACCAATTCCTCATAAGGAAACCTCTAGTGGGGGCCCATAAACCTGGGGTAGCCCATGAGACTAAGGAGAACAATGATATGGGCCTAAATAGATGAAACGAGCCTAACAAGGGTCTATGGTGGGCCTTTAACCACCCATAGGAGCCCATGAGTCTACCTTAGGTCCACCAATGTGGACATCCAACCACAATTGGTCCCCAAGAGGTAGCCCATCTCTAATTGATTACGGATCAAGGCCCAAGGCCCACATAACATTAGAAATAAGAAATGGACAGCTATTACATACCACATACATTCATGTTGGGCTTCAGAAAGGCGGCCCAAGGCCCAACCAAAACATGGGTCCAAGGGGAACACACATAGCCCAACCATATATCTCACTATGGGCCCATAGGGGAAAGGTTAGGGCCCAACATAAAGGCTACTAATCCCATATATTGTGGTGGCCTAGTGGGCAGCCCATTGCTCAAATCACATGGGCAAATGTCATGTTCTTAGTCAAGTAAGTTGGGCCTACAACCCGGCCCAAGTATAAAGTTGATTTGGTGGGCAATCAAGGGCCCATATACTTGTGTAATCTGGCCCACTAATCCAATACAATAGTATGGTAAAAATGGCCCAAGAATTCAATAGGCCTATCTAGAAAGTTCCAGCCCAATTGGGCTCAAAGAGTTTAACAACTAACCACATTCATGGACCCAATTAAATTCAACTGTGGTGGGCCTCAAAAGTGCATTTATTAAGCCCAACATTTAAGGAACTAAATGTATAAATTATTACCTCTAAAATTCTTCACCATGTGTTGGGCCCCACTCCTCAAAATTTCAGCCCAAAGGCCAAACATAATTATAACATGTTGCTGTCCTAAATTTGGGCACTCCATTGGAGTGGGCCCAGGACCTCTAAAACTCTGGAAATTGAGGGCCAAGGTCCCTCATCATGCATACAATGAGAAAAACCCAAAAGGTGGCCCACCATCAGAGGAAACATTTTTTTGAATTATAATTTTTATCAAGGCATTTTGCTGGACTGCACAGCAGAAAATTCTGGCAAGTCAACCATCTTGGCCCATTCTTTTGGATGCCCAAATGGGGTCAGTTGGGGTTGAAATTTCTCAGAGTGATACTTCAATAGGTGGGACACACTCCCAAAAAATTTCAGAATTTTGGGAGATTTAAAAATATTTTAATTTATTTAAAGAATTTAATCTATCCTAAAAATCGGACTGATCTGGACACCATGTTGTAATGGGCCGGTCCAGCCACCACCATGGTGTGTACAGGTGTCCATTAGCCCCAAAATTTTGTAGGTTGGTCCTAACATGAGTGGACCACCTCCCTGTAAATTTTTATAATTTTTAGACACCCAAAAGTATTTTAATAAATTTTAGAATTCCAACCTGTCCAGGGTAGAATATTGCTGGAACAGTGCAGAAAAATCCAGACTGTCCACCTCATTTGGACCACACCTTTGGGACCCTAATGAAGGTCAGATGGGGCTGAAATTGGTTGGTATGGTTGTAGGTGGGTCATAAGGCTACAAGAATCACATATTATTTTATTTTATTTCCCACCAAAGACCTATAAATCAGGCCCCAAAGTGGCCCAAAAATCTGTCCAGGCAGATTTGGACAGCAATATGTAACAGAAATGATTAAAATATAAACATGGTTTTCCATGGGATTTAACCCCAGGAATTTGTTTGGTGGACCACCCCAGTGGGCCCCACAAATGTCCAGACCTTCCCCATCATCAAATACCCCTTGCATGTGTCCCATTTAGGTGGATTTTGGGGCCACATGTCTAAGGATGGACCGCTATGGGCGTCCAAGCTCCATGGTTGGTCTGATTTTTGTTGGCCTACAAGGTGGGCCACACATGCAAGATCAAAATTCTATCATAAAGAAAAAAAAAATAATAATAAAGAATCGGCCACAAGAGGAGGGGCTCCGCCACATTGAGGCCCTCCCCTTCATCAATCACACCATACATTCTTTTTATTCATATGTTACAACATAGATCCACTACATGCATGTTCTAGATTCAAGATCAATGGTTGGGATGTCATCCCAACCATGATTCTAGGGTCTAGATGACCCATCATACTATGAAATCCAAGTAATCCTCCATGATGGGGGCCTATAGAGGGGAAACCCCATGCATGGACATGCATGCATCAAAAAGGCCATTTGGCCACAACTAAGGGATGATGTAGGATCTCCACCATGGATTGGTGGGCCCTACACTTCCACAAAAAAAAAAGAGATCTAAGAATATGAAAATAGAAATCCTAAGTCCTAGGAATACACCCACCTTAGATTGCTCCAAACTTGGACCTCCTAGCTCCTAGTGCACCAAGGGATCCATTTCAATGGGTGAGATTGGATTTGGATGGTTGGATTTGGAAGATTAAAGGGGAAATGGGGCTGGAGAAGAGAGGGAGATGGGAGAGAAGTTGCTGGAGAAGAAGAGAAGAGAGAGAGAAATGAGAGGGAAAGAGAGGGAAAAATCTTTTTAAAGGAAGTAATAATAACCTATGGTGACAATAACAATGTTGCTAGGGTAGGCTAGGTATGGGTAGTGTTTAGGTTGGGTAGTGTTTATTCCATTCAATAGTGTAGTGTGTGTGTGTGTGGTGTGCATGGAAAATTGTGCCATGGAGGTGGTCCACATGTTTTTGTACAAAAGTGGGCCACATGATGAAATGCTCATAACTTTTGATCCATAGGTCGGATTGACACACAAGACGCGTCGTTGGAACCGCAACGACGATACGAACGAGATGGCATAGGTCTTGGGTCGATCCGAGTCAGGTCTACGTGACCGGACTCAAGGTGACCATAAACACAATTCGAAGGTCGCGGGTCGCCGGAATTCGACCGATAGGACCGCGAGACCATGATGAACAAGATGCATACTCATACACATACATGCAAACATGGGAACTAGGGTCAGGTCTCACAGTCAATCAGCACAAAAAAATAGTGAGGTTTTCAATGGGTCATGGAAAAATTATTTCCAATCGTGAATCGAAAATTTCAAAACCAGCTGTAACAGCTGCTTCATTTTTTGTTTTTCTCCTTAAAGACTTCAATAAAGTAGGGATACTTTATTAATGGTTCACGTATACCTAAATGATGAATAATCTAATCGAGCATACCAACCGTGATCATATTAAAAAAAAAAAACATAAGGATATGACCGGATATTTAAATGGATTAGAAAACACCTCCTTTCTAAATCTATTAATTAAATATTAATTGGGTACCAAACCTATACACAACTTTGGCAAGCAGGTTCTCCTGTCCCATAGCTTATAAAGATGCACGGTGCGAAAAATTTGGTTCATTCAATTCAGTAATTTCTCCCATGGCTTCTAAATTTGTTTCATTCAATTCAATAATTTCTCCCATGTCTCATCCTGGCTAATGAACGACTTTAGCACTTAATTCATCAGATGCATAAAATACTTGGTGCATTCGATAGACTGAAGGATATGACTAATCACTCATACAACTCTTTCTTGGTCTTGAATGTCGTTTTCTACTCATCACCGGACCGGATATAAATCTGATGGTACCCGCTCCTTAGATCTAATTTAGATAACACCTTAGCACATTCTAATATATCAAGCATGTCGTCCAACCGCGGCATCTAGAATCGATATTTAATGGTAATCTTATTAATTGCTCGGCTATCAACACACATGCGCTAGCCCCTATCTTTCTTCGGCGTTAATAAAACAGGGGCTCATGCTCTCTCAAAAGACCATTACGGATCAATTCCTTCACTTGCCCCTGAAGTATCTCATACTCTTTCAAACTCATCCAATAGTGAGGGCAATTGGGCAAGCTAACCCCAAGGACGAAGTCTATGTGATGTTGGATGTCCCATATCGGGGGCAATCCATCGAGTAATTCTTCGAGCTAAATTTCTTTAAATTTGTTCAGCAACGTCATTAAACATGGAGGAATATCTAAGGGCTTTGATTCCTCTTCATTTACGACCACGGCGTATACCACATTGATTTTCTTAGATTCCTTCACGAAATTTTGAATAGTCAAGAGAGACCTCCCTTCCACTTTAGAAGCTTCAGAGTGGTTCTTTGGTGTCATAGGGGTAATGATCATCTTTCAACCATCCTTGACGAAGACATAAACATTGTCTCGTCCTCGATGGGTCGTATCACGGTCTAATTGCCATGGTCGACCGAGTAACATATGTCATGCTTTCATGTCGACTACATTGTAAAGTACTTGATCTTTATAATTTTTATCAATTGAAAATGAGATATTATATTGTTCAGTTAACTTGGTCTCATTCACCTTTTTTTATCTAGTTAATCGAGTAAGGGGAAGGATGTTTTATTGTAGATAGCCATAACTTGTCCACCATCACCTTCGAGATGATGTTCTTGCTACTGCCAATGTCTATGATTATATCACAAACTTTGTCGTTTATGGTACACTGCATACGGAATATATTGGGGCGCTGCGGATGCACCTCCTTCCTTAGAGTGTAGAATAATCACATCACGACTGAGGATTCGCCATGATCCATGGCCAACCACTCTTCGTCACCAACTTCTTCTTCAGTGATTTGCTTATCCTCATTAAATTCAAGGCCTTCTTTCACTGCCTTACCTTCAGTGCCCTTTTCTTTAATGGCCAAGTGGGTTGCAAGGCGTTTAAGGCAGGTGTTTGATAAGTGGCCTAGTTGGCCATGACGGTAACAATTGTTCGGCCTTGGTCGATCATAAGAATTTGGATTCCTACTCGAACCCATTGTTGTGGGTGCTGCATGTTGAGGCCTACATGGACCATTCCCCATGTCACGATTTACAATTATAAGAGATTAGGGACACCCTCCCACTGATTACTTTCCTTTTCCCAGTGTTGAATCTTGCATGAGACCCGTCATGGGAGGGCGAAGTCGAAAGATAAGGCCAAGTAAGGACTCTTGCAAGTGCATTTTTTCCCTACATGCATGGTTCCGATCGGGTAAATCTAAACTTGGTCCTGAATCGTCGGTCGTAAACTGCCTATGAACCATGATACCTTCTGCAATTCAGTCTCCGACAAATCAATTTGTGTTGACAACCATTAGAATTCTTCAGTGTAATCTGTGACAATTCGATTTTTCTGTCAGAAATTTTAGTATTGCTGGAACAATACCTGCTTATAGTCATTAAAAAGGAATCATGATCGAAGAAGGCATCTCATCTGCGGCCATGATCGGATGAGTGTCTTGTTCTGTCAAACACATGAGAGTTGTAATTGCTCCCACCATGTAGAAGCATTGAATTTCAATTTGAATGCAACTAATTTCACTTTCTTATGTTCTAGTACGCCCATGTAATCAAAATATCGCTCTACTTTGGCTAACCAATCAATGAAGTCTTTTATATGCAATAAGCCATTAAAATTGGAAAGTTTGGCCTTACTTCAGTAGTCTCTTTCAGCACAATTTAGTCGATCGTCTACATAGACCGGTTGTCAGGCAACGATGCCACAATTGTCCTTGTTGCTAAAGCTCGACTCATATGGGGTAGCCATACGATTCACCTCTGGAAGTTATCTACAGAAATCGAGGTTGTGTCATACAACGATCACAAGCGACTAAACATCGCCTTGGGCTCGGGATAAAATTAACGCATCCACAATATGGTTGAGGGTCGGCTGCAGCCCTTACATGTGGAAAGCTTTCATTCTTTTCAATACGTAATGAATACCTAGATTACTGTCCAAAGGATTTTGGTCCATTCCGTCGTTAGTTATCATTGGCCTGAGGGGAGTACTCACTCTAATACCATTGATGCAAGGAGGGACATGATGAGGTCGATCACCGTCTTCCTCAGGGGATATCTACTCTGAATCCACAAAGCTCTCTAGACTCAAAATAATTTCTAATAAATTAATTCATGATAAATAAATAAAAATAAAATTACAAGCCTTTAAATAATGAGCTCAAACCTAGGACGATGTTTTAGACTAAAACACCCAAAAAAAAAAAACATGACTTACTATAAATAATAAACTTACTATTTATAGACGGTCTTCATTCCCACTAGACTTTATGGTTTTCGACCAAAAATAATAAGTGTCCAATTTGACCCAGCCTAAACACGTTATTCTCCTAATTTTCTAAACCCTTCTTATATTGGGCACGACTCCTACAACTTAAAGGATCAAAAGTTATACTCAAATTAAAACTTATTATTTATAGTAAAAACAAAAATAAAATGAACGTTTGACCATTGAACTATGGAGAATCTCGCAAATCCTACTTGGTCAACTAGGTGTAGTGGGTTGGTTGGATAAAATAGCTTCTCCTACCCTAAAATCATATATGATATGTCAAAAAAAACTCATCCCAATTTGCGAGATATTGTTTTAAGGTTTTGATAAAACAGATCATTTCCACCTCCGATCAAGCCTTTTTTGGTCCATCTTTACCATGAAAGTGTCTGCGACCCACTCTACATCATTTCAACAATTAAAGGACATCATTATCCCCTGTTTCTACTTGAGCTATGAATCTACTTCATCTTTAGAATCATGTCCAAAATCAGATGGCAAAACTGATGGACGGTGTGTATAAAAAAATCATACATCGTGGTGGCCAAGAGCGGTTGCCACTGAGATCTCCCCATCCATGGAATATGATGTTTATGCGTGCGTCATACGCTCTCTCAGTAGGAAACGGATTAGTACTCCCCTGCCACTAGCCAGTGGCTAGTGGTCGGTGCTCATCGCCAAAAGTTCCATGCAGCAGACAGTAACGTATCTATTGGACGGGTATGGTAGGTGTTATGGGAAGATTCGAACCCGCTTAAGGCATGAGCACGGAGTGCCAAACTAAGCCGACTAGCATTCTCAACATCCGAGGCCTCACTTGTCCGATTCAACTTAAACATCCCGTAGAGGCACAGCATTTGAAACACCTCCACCCCGGGATTATAGGTCAGGGTAGAACCTGTTATTCGATCGGACACAAAACCCAGTCTCATCCACAGCAAAACCTTCACCTCGGAGTCACGTCCGAGTTATCAGTTCAGACCTATGCATCATCCGTGGCCAATGAAATATTGACTAAGGATGACGACATAAGTACTTATGGTTAAGCCGAGCCGAGTAGACATTAGGGTTTCGTACACTGAATGAGGAAACTGTCATAACTAGACATGGCCGAAAACCTCGTCCGGTTATGCCCATTACACGTCAAGCCCGCCGCACGATCTATAGATCGCGCGCCATATCTTCACGATCCGGGAATCCCCCTGATCGTGCCGAGATTATCGGACCCGGATCACGCGGCCATAAGGTATAAATAACCCATCATCCCCTATCTACAGGTATGCAATCTCAGACTCTCCCCTCAACTCTTCAGTTAGACCCAGATTCCAGTGTCCTGACTTAGGCATCGGAGGGTCCCTCGGCCTAACCAGGGTCTCCTTTGTTTTCTGTGGGTACGCAGGTTCAGGGCTCGTGATAGAACTGAGCAGATACGGCTGGGAGGAGAGCAGACCAAATTTTGACCTCAACATTTTTTGGCGCCGTCTGTGGGAATTGGTACGAAAAGCCAAATTCCCATTTCACAAACCCAATGGCAAGGAAGAAGAAAGCAGTGGCTGCAGAACCGGAGCCAAATGAGCAAACACGATCTTCTTCGCTCCTTCATGCTGAATCCACACCGGGGCCTTCATAGCGCTCTCGCAACCGAGCAAGTAAGTATCAAGCCATGCAGAGTGAGATTCAAGCCCTGCGCGAGGAAGTGAATAGAATGAAGCAATAAAGGGATCCACAATTACACCCAATTCAGGGGAACCCGAATCCCGAGCCAGTAGGACTGTACGTGGAGACTCGCTCTGCACCAGGGAATGTGAGGCACGAAGCGCCCCAACGATCCCGGGTGCCGCTCTCGGGTCAGAATCCTCCTGTGCAAGTCAGAGTCTCGTAACGGAACACCGCCACTCGGGCGCCTACTAACCATTCGGTTACCTCGGCTCTAGCACCTACGGATCTCCGTCATTGGTTGGAATGGAGGGGGAGGACTCCCGAGATGGGAAATGCCCCAGAGAGAGTCGCAGAGAATGAAGATCTCTGGGAAGCCCGGTTCGCGGAATTCAATGACAAATTACAAACATTGGAAAGGAAGCAGCAACTGTCGACGGTTCCCGCTACAGTCCAGGCCATGATGGAAGAGACCGAGCCTCCCTTCACTTCTGTCATCATGGAGGAGGTGATGCCGCAGAGGTTTCGGATTCCTCCTGTCATTCAGTACTCGAGAACCAGAGACCTGTCCGAGCATCTGGAAGCCTATCGATCCTGAATGCAAATCCAGACGGCGACGGATGCAATGATATGCAGAGGGTTTTCAATAACCCTTGTGGGATCCGCTCGGAGTTGGTACCGACAACTTAAGCCTAACTCCGTCGACTCCTTCGCAGAATTAAGTCGGCTATTCCTTACCCAATTTATAAGCGGTAAGAGAAGCCGAAAGCCCAATACTCACCTGCTTACTATTAAGCAAGGGGTGAAAGAATCACTGAAAGATTACGTTGCCCGTTTCAACGAGGAAGCACTACAAGTCGAAGACTACGATGATAAAATGGCGTTTGCCGCAATACTCAGCGGTCTAAAGGAAGGGCGTTTTACTTTCTCTATCGGAAAGAACCCGCAGAAGGCATTCGCAGACTTCACGGCAAAAGATCAGAAATACACCAATGCCGAGGAGTTCACCAATGCTCGTGAAGGGGTACAAGTAACCGACCCGGCCAACAAAGGAAAATGGCCTAGGAACGAAGAATCCCTGCCATCCAAAGGAGCAGACGACCGAGCTTCCCGCGATCGTCGACCGAGTTGAAAGCCGGAGGGGAAATTCCGTTCCTACACTCCTCTCAATACATCCGCTGAGCAGATCCTGTTGGATATTTGAGAAGACAATCGGCTCAATTGGCCAGTCTGCATGAGGACTGATTCGGAGCACCGAGACAAGCGCAAGTTCTGTCGTTTTCACCGGGATCACGGCCACAATACCAACGATTGCGTAGACCTCAAGATGAAATTAAGTCCCTCATCCGTAGGGGACACTCGACGTTACACGGAGAGGTTCGCTCAAGGGAAGAACGACAGAAGAAAGAACAGCAGAGTAACCTCGCGGAAGAGCCCACTGAAATTCGTACAATTTTCGGGGGCTCAGCTGGGGGAGGGGATTCTAACAGGGCCCGAAAAACTCATTCCCGAAGGTCCGATCCAGAACATTAATTCATCTCGCAGGGCGGCCCAACAATGAGCTCTGAGTCAGTCCATACGGCTTAACCTTCATGGAAGACGATGCACGCGAATCCAGCATCCGCATGACAACGCCTTGGTGGTCACAATGACTATAACCAACCATAAGGTATATCGAATTTTGGTCGACACAGGAAGTTCGGCCGATGTAATATACTCCGAAGCTTTCGAAAGAATGGGAATTCCACGGTTGCGTCTCCGACCCGTGAAGACTCCTTTACATGGCTTTGCTGGGGAGAGAGTAATCTCCGAAGGAGCCATTTCCCTCCCAGTTACAGCGGGGGAAGGACAACATCAAGCCACCGTCTTGGTGGATTTATTGGCTGTCAATGTGCCATCAGTACACAACGTCATCCTAGGTCGACCTTCCCTCAATACAATGAAAGCGGTTGTCTCAACCTATCACCTGATGATGAAGTTCCCGACTGAAGATGGAATCGGTTACCTCCGAGGTGACCAATGACAAGCTCGAAGGTGTTACACCATGGCGGTCAAAAAAGGAGCAGCCAAGCAAACCCTCACCATCAACGCTCTGGACCCCCGAGAACCTGTGGGGAACTCATCGGTGGAAGAACTAGAGAAGGTGCCTCTCGACGAAAATGACCCGAGCAGAACCGTTCAACTCGGATCGTCATTAAATCTCGAGCATCGATCTGCGATGTTGGCCTTCCTAAGGCAACACCGAGATGTCTTCGCATGGTCACACGCTGATATGCCAGGAATCTCCCCTGACGTTATGGTTCACAGACTTAATGTCGATCCCGACTACAAGCCAGTGAAGCAAAAGAGAAGGCCATTCGACGCTGAACGATATGAGGCTATTGCCGAGAAGGTCTCTGTCCTGATCGATGCGGGTTTCGTAGAAGAGGTATATTACCCTGACTGGATAGCAAATGTTGTGCTTGTGAAAAAATCCAACGGAAAATGGCAAGTCTGTGTAGATTATTCAGATTTGAACAAGGCATGTCCCAAGGATAGCTTTCCATTACCCCGGATCGATCAACTAGTGGACAGCACCGCCGGACATGAGTTGCTCTCGTTCCTGGATGCCTATTCCGGGTACAACCAGATCGTCATGCATCCCCCAAATAGGCAGAAGACCACCTTTATCACAGACAAGGGGCTCTACTGTTACCAGGTCATGCCTTTCGGCCTGAAAAATGCTGGGGCAACATATAAGAGATTGGTAAATCAGATGTTCGCTAAGCAGATCGGACGCACTATAGAGGTCTACGTTGACGACATGTTGGTGAAAAGCATCAAAGCATCCGATCACCTTACAGACCTCGGAGAAACATTCAGTGTCCTCCGAGAATACCGGATGAAATTGAACCCCACCAAATGTGTGTTCGAAGTCGAATCCGGAAAGTTTCTTGGGTTCCAAGTTAGTCAGCGAGGAATCGAGGCCAACCCTGACAAAATTTAGGCTCTACTCGATATGAACTCACCTCAGACTGTAAAGAAAATAAAATATCTCACGGGAAGGGTTACTGCGCTCGGACGCTTCATTTCCAGAGCAACTGATAAATGCCTCCCCTTCTTTCAACAGTTGAAGGGTCGTAAGAAAGCAAAGTGGACGTTAGAGTGCGAACAGGCCTTCCAGCAATTGAATCAATACTTGGGTTCACCCCCTATTGTCTAAACCTGAAGAAGGAGAGCTCTTATTCCTCTACCTCGCGGTCTCAACCTCAGCCGTCAGCTTGGCCTTGATTAGAGAAGTTGGGGGCAGGCAATACCCCGTATATTATGTAAGTAAGGCCATGTTACTGGCCGAGACAAGATATCCATCCCTAGAAAAGCTGGCTCTCTGCCTTGTTGTCTCGACTCAGAGATTGCGACCATATTTCAGGCCCATACCATCATCGTATTAATCGACTCTCCCCTGAGACAAGTTCTCCAAAGGCCCGAGGTGTCAGGTAGAATGACCAAGTGGGCAATTGAGCTCAGAGAGTTCGATATCCAATTTCGTCCAAGGACGGCAATCAAGGGTCAGGCCGTAACTGACTTCATCGCAGAGTTTACAACCCCAAGCACAGAGGTTAAAATAACTCTGCCCGTCCCACTAAACAATCGAGAAGCCGAGACGGATCCGGGATGGATTCTCTACGTTGATGGGTCATCCAACGTCAAGGGAGCGGGAGTCGGAATCGTCCTGGTTGCGCCCGATTCCACGACAATCTAGTATGCAATCAGGCTCAGATTCAAAGCGTTAAACAATGAAGCGGAATATGAGGCATTGTTAGCCGGGTTAAGGTTAGCAGCAAGCTTGGGAGTCCAAGCCCTTCAAGTCCGAAGCGATTCGCAACTGGTAGTGAACCACATCTCTTCGGAGTACGAGACCAAAGAAACTAGAATGATCGCCTACCTTGACGAAGCAAGGAAATTGATTAAAAAATTTTGGAGTTGCACGATCCGGCAGATTCCTAGAGCGAAAAACTCATGGGCTGACGCCCTTTCAAGACTCGCCTCGGCCTCTAAAGGAAAAATCCCGCGGTTCGTCCCCATCGAATTCATTGAATATCCGAGCATTGGCCAGCCGGAGAAGGTCAATCCTGTGAACGCCATCTCGAGCTGGATGGACCCCATCTTTGACTACCTTTCATCCGGTGAAGTGCCCTCAGACAAACTGGAGGCGAGGAGATTAAGGGTCCGAGCGGCCCGATATGTCATACTTGACGGAGTTTTATATAAGAAGGGGCATTCCCAGCCATATCTTAGGCGTCTCCGACCAGACAAATCCGATTATGTGATCCAAGAAGTTCACGAGGGGATCTGTGGAAACCATTCTAGTAGTCGAGCCCTGGCCCTAAAGATACTCCGTCAAGGGTATTTTTGGCCAACCCTCAAACAAGATTCAAAGGAATATGTTTAAAAGTGTGACAAGTGTCAACGCTACACAGCTGTGTCAAAGCAATCAGCGGAAAAGATGACTCCCATGAGCGGACCATGGCCATTCGCCCAATGGGGGATCGACATCATTGGTCCCTTACCCACAGGAAAGGGACAAGTCAAGTTTGTCATTGTTGTCGTCGACTACTTTACCAAGTGGGCCGAGGCCGAACCTGTGGCGAAGATCACCGAGCAGAAGGTGATCGTCTTCGTGTGAAAAAAATATCATCTGCCGATTTGGAATCTTGCGAACAATCATTTCTGACAATGGACGACAGTTCAATAATGACAAATTTTGAAGCATGTGCCGAGGGCTCGGCATCATTAATGTGTATTCGTCGCCTCGACATCCACAGTCAAATGGTCAAGTGGAAGCAATTAACAAAGTCATCAAACATCATCTTAAAACAAAACTGGAAAAGGCAAAGGGCAACTGGGCCGAGCAGCTCCAATTCGTCCTTTGGGCTTATAGGACTACTGCTCAGTCCTCGAAAGGGAAAACCCCGTTCTCACTCTCTTACAGGTCAGAAGCAATGGTGTCAGTGGAGATCGGACTTCCTACAACTAGGGTTCGAGGTTTCGAAGAGAATCAAAATGCTGAGCAAATCGCAGCCAACCTGGACCTGCTCGAAGAAGTCAGATACGTCTCCAAAATCCAAGCCGCAGCTCGACAACAACAGGTGGCCCGATTCTACAATTCCAAGGTTAAGATCAGACGGTTCAGGCCAGGCGACCTAGTTCTTCGACGGGTCTTTCAGAACACCGCTGAGCCAGGTGTTGGACCGTTTGGACCCAACTGGGAAGGACCTTATCGGGTGGTCCGTTCAACGAAACCAAGGTCTTATCATCTGGAAGATCTCGAAGGTCGTCAACTCCCCCACCCGTGGAACGCTGAACACTTGAAGGTGTATTATCCCTGACGAAGAAACCTCCGAGCAGCAAGCCTTTAGGGCCATGAATAAATGTACGCTGTCAGGCGACTAGCCTTTAAAGGCTCAATAAAGCTCTTTTTCACAAACCAATTTCTGTAAAGGCGTCTCCCCTTAACCGAGGAGAAAAGTTAAGAGGCGATCCGACTCCCCAGCAGTGGAGTCAGACCAATTTCTACAAAGACATCTCCCCTTAACCGGGGGGAAAAGCCATGAGGCGATCCGACTCCCCAGCAGTGGAGTCGAACCAATTTCTACAAAGGCATCTCCCCTTAACCAGAGAGAAAAGTCAAGAGGTGATCCGACTCCCCAGCAGTGGAGTCGAACCAATTTTTACAAAGGCATCCCCCCTTAACTGGGGAGAAAATTTCGGAGCCAATCCGACTGCCCAGCAATGGAGTCAGGCCAGTTCTTACAGGCGTCCCCTTTAAAAAAAAAAAAAAAGAGCCAAGCGATGACCTGACCCATCGGTGGTCGATGATTGGCCGTCCAACAAAGATTGCTCTCTTACTCGGACGCAGAAAAAGCGCTCGGCCATTTAAGCAATCTATCTAAAATTAACAGTCACATTAAAGATCAATCACGAACAATATACAGTCTCAATCAGCGTTAAGGTGACAAAATACAGAGTTGACCAAGTAATTACAGACCGACCATAGTCGGCCAAAAAAAAAAGAGAGAAGCAAAAAAGGGAGTCCTTCATAAAGTTGGGGGTACTTAGGAGCTGGGAGTTTGTTCCGGATGGGCTGATTCGGCTGCTCCTTCCTCATTATCTTCAGGGAGCAGAGAGTCGAGATCGAGGTCAGGGTATAAATTCTTGACTGCGGCAAGACACTCGTAGTAACCGTGGTTATAGAACTTCGTGGCTTCAGCGTCCCTCTCCTTCTAGGTTTTATACGCTTCCACTGCCTCAGATATTGCGGCACCCAAGGAAGCCTCATCTTTAACCCGCTGAGCTTCCACCGCTTGAGCAATAGCACGGTCCTTCTCTTCGACGGCCTCGACCTTAGCCTGCTCCAAGGATTTACCCAGTCGGGTATTTTCCTCGGCAAGGGAATCAGCAAGGGTCCTAACGCTGGTCAATTCGGTCTTTGCCGCATCGACCCTGACCTCAAGGTCCTTCACGACCCCCTAAAGACGGGTCCCCTCTGCTTCGAGCAGATCCACCAGTCCCTGCAAGTATAGCTTCTTGCTCCTCCCGTCTCCGAGCTGCTGCCGTAGCTTGTCCTGCTCGACTCGGAGAGAAGTAATCTCCTCTCGCATGGAACCCGCCTCGGCTCGGAGGTTTTCTACCTCG
The DNA here is from genome assembly GCA_021015155.1 of Magnolia officinalis. Classification (NCBI taxonomy): domain Eukaryota; kingdom Viridiplantae; phylum Streptophyta; class Magnoliopsida; order Magnoliales; family Magnoliaceae; genus Magnolia; species Magnolia officinalis. The sequence continues at coordinate 122,115,410 of JAJHSJ010000001.1, forward strand.
GCGTTGCTCCCTCGAAGCTCTCGTATGTTCTCGCGAACCGAAAGAAGCTTCGCGACAGACTGAGCAAGAATAAAATTGTTAAAGCACTCGGATGTAACAAGTCGTGAGGAAAAGTGGAGAAAGTTACCGTGTAGAATACGGAGGCTAGATCATTCAGAAAGGAAGTATCCGACTTCCCAAGAGTTTGGGTGATAATCTCCTCCGGGGCATGCTTAGCTGCCTAGGGTACCAAGCAGGATAAATGGTAGCCTGGCTCAAACCTCCCTCCACTCGTCCCTACTTGAGCAGAGCCCGGTTCCTCCTCAGCTCTGATCCAACTACCAGTCAAAGGCTGGTTCCCGTCCTCTACATTGCGTTCAGCTTCCGTCTCTTCAATGGGAGGATCAAGTATGGCATCAGCCATCCGAACGGCTTCTTCACGTTCGGACGATGACGGGATGGCTACCAATGGAATGGCGGGTTGAACCTCCATCGGAGCGATAGCGGGAGTGGCCAGAGCAGCTGCCCCGGTCGTTGAAACAATAGCAGCTGCCCCCGTCGTTGAAACAAGAGCAGCTGCCCCAGTCGTTGAAATAGGAGCAGTTGCCCCTGTCGTTGAGATTGGAACGTGGGTAGTCGGGGTCGAGTCGGCAAGCCCTGGGGCTGGATCGCCCATTGCAAAGCGGAAGTGGTTGGCAAAGGCACAACAGCTTGCTGTGTACCGAGCAGCTACGGTCGGGGCAGATCCAGACGCGCCCCCCCCCCCACCCCCCGGCACGAACGACCGACTTCTTCCAGGTGATCTTCACCTTCAGATCGGTCTTCAACATATCCCCCGCTGAGGGTGCCGCAGCCTTCCTCTTCCGAGAACCAAATGCCTCGGTCATGCCTGCATAAGGGGTAACAACTCAGCAATCGGACTAACGACGTCAAATCCGTCAAGAGATGAGTAAACCACTACTTACTGAAAGACGTAGGTATGGGTTGTAACTTGCAGAGACCGGATGAGTGAAAATTGGAGGCCGTAATCAGACCCGACTAGGAGCAAAGTTCGCCCGACCTCGCCCTGGCTTTAACTATCTGATTCTTCTGATCCGAAGAAAGGAAAGGCAGACTCCTCGCAAAGACTACAAAAAAAGAGAGCCGTAAGTCTATATCGGAATAAAAAAGGCTGTGTAACAAAGTAAAGGATGCATAATCCGACTTGGAGTAGTGAATTTGGTGGGGACCCGATAGGTTAGAGCCCTCGCCTCCTCAGCCAGCGTCTCTCAGCCGCCCGCGGCCCAGAACCACTTGTTCTTCCAGTCTTTATTTGAAGTCGGAAGATCCAAGACCAGTCCTGATCCCTTACTGCCTCTGGTCGCAAAATAGTACCATGGTTCATTGCTGTCATACTTAGCCTGGTACAGACTTATCAACTCTGCGGGGGTCAGTTCTGAGTTCCCGACTTAACGCCAGATAATAAAGGCAGAGATCAACACCCTCCAGGCGTTAAGGGCGAACTGTCCAAGTGTCAGCCCTAAGTAAGTAGCCAAGGCTCGGATGAAGGGGTGCATGGGGAGGCGGAGCCCACATTGCAAGGCGCATAAGAAGATGACAATCTCCTCGTCCGCGGGGGCGCCAACAGCATCAGTGGGCCCTAGAGCCCTGATCCGGATGAAGTCAGGAATTTCAAACTCCGAACGAATCCATTCTATTTGGGACTCTGTTATCACAGAACCCCCTGACACTACCTCAGAGGCCCGACCACTCGGTGGCGTCTCTCTGGTCACGACAATCGCGGCCCTAGGGGGTCGTACAGCCCTCTTCTTACGGGCTCGGTGAGTCCGAGCCCCTATCTCCTTTCGTCTTTGGGGAGGAGGATACAGAGGGACAGCATCAAGTGGGCCTTCGAAGGCCCCCCTTTCGCTGACAGGACTCTCTGAATCAGAGTCCCCGTCGAAATCGCGGACCGTCTCCAGGTCAGAAGACATCTTTCAAAAGGAAGGAAGAATGTTAAAGGCGGAACTCACAGAACACTTGCCGGAAATCGCTCCCACCAGAAAGTAAGGATCTGTCGAAATCGTTCTCGCCGGAAATCGCCCTCTCCGGTAGTAAGTTAAGCACAGAAGGCGAAAATGAGCGATAGTCTTCGAGTAGGGTTTATATAGGCTCCGGATCTTAGCATTAATTGGCAACATTAATGTCTACAGCCGAGCCGATACGAGCCGATTCGAGATGTTATGTCAAGGTCCCATTGCCCGGACTCTCCGTAACTGCCTGGCTCTGCCGCGTGTCTCGCTCCCTCCTGCTCTTTGTGTCGCGCATGCGGTGGCCGAAGCGGCGCCCGAGTAAGAAAAGACGTCTTATACACCTCTCCTCGGGCTTAGGTGGCAGTCTCTCATAGGCGAACGGTTATCCAAAATCGTAACCATCGCCACGCGTATGCTCAAGGACGGTCCGCATGTGCGAAATTCCAAAATGCGACGCTTCGATTTTGAAGACACCATTACTACGATATGGGCGAGAAACCTCTAGCATGATTACTCTCCGAGCTTACAAATAAACTCAAAGAGTAGGGGGTTTCTGTTATGGGAAGATTTGAACCCGCTTAAGGCACGAGCACGGAGTGCCAAACTGAGCCGACTAGCATTCTCAACATCCGAGGCCTCACTTATCCGATTCGACTTAAACATCCTGTAGAGGCACAGCATTCGAAAGACCTCCACCTCGGGACTATAGGTCGGGGTAGAACCTGTTATCCAATCGGACACAAAACCCAGTCTCATCCACAGTAAAACCTTCACCTCGGAGTCACGTCCGAGGTATCAGTTCAGACCTATGCATCGTCCGAGGCCAATGAAATATTGACTAAGGGTGACGACGTAAGTACTTATGGTTAAGTCGGGCCGAGTAGACATTAGGGTTTCGTACACTGAATGAGGAAACTGCCATAACTAGACTTGGCCGAAAACCTCGTCCGGTTATGCCCATTACACGTCAAGCTCGCCGCACGATCTATAGATCGCGCGCCATATCTTCACGATATCGTGCCGAGATGGCCATAAGGTATAAATAACCCATCATCCCCTATGTACAGGTACGCAATCTCAGATACTCTCCCCTCAACTCTTCAGTTAGACCCAGATTCCAGTGTCCTGACTTAGGCATCGGAGGGTCCCCCGGCCTAGCCAGGGTCTCCTTTGTTTTTTATGGGTACGCAGGTTCAGGACTCGGTGATAGAACTGAGCGGATACGGCTGGGAAGAGAGCAGACCAAATTTTGACCTCAACAGTAGGCTTCTCCCACCTGGCTTTGTGGTGGACCTGCATCTTATCACTATCCAATGCATACGACAAATGGTCACTCTAAAATAACATTTCGGTCACTTCCTTAAAATTTAGGAACATATCACACACGATATGTGATGGACCATCATAAAAAAAATAGGCCAGATGATCCTAACTGTCCATTATCTCCCACAGAATTAATGTAATCGCTCAGTCATCCAGTTAGAATTATGTGGCTTATGGCTAGACCCCATCCAAGGTGGGGCCCAACAATTGAATGGTGTGGATTTCGGACATAAATGACATATGTGTATGGAACCAAGCTTCAAAAATCTCTAGCATCTTAGTTAATAGCGTTTGGTACTATATAGAGGTTTGATAAAAACTAAACTGACCGAATTTGTGAAACTAGCGAGTCCAAAATTAGAATGATTAAACAAAACTATTGATTCATGTGCACTTGTTGGTTGAAATAGGACCGTTGGATATTTTTATTTTCAACCATCCATTAAATGTCCCCAATTCAATAGTCAATTAAGCATTTATTCATAATACATCTAAGTGAAAATCATAAACACTATTCATATTACATCTAACAAATTGTGATGGATGGTACTGTTGGGGTTCGGCCTGCGGAATCACACAGATATGAATCTAAGATAGCAATCCAAGAACACCAAGCAAATCAAAGAAGAACAAAGATTTAACGTAGAAAACCCTTACAAGAAAAAATCACAGCACAAAGCGACAGAAAATTCCACTACGAAAGCACATATTACAAAGATAGGGGTCTTACCTGACTTGACCAATCCTCAAACCTCACATTTTCTCTACTCCTTGAAACCCTAGAGCTCTTTTAGAAACCGTAGTACCCTTTTAGAAACCTTAGAACCTCTTAGAATACCTTCTAGACTCGTATCCATCCAATTTATAGCTTTAGAAATAAGTCGAAACGAAATAGGAAACAAAAATCGCAAAATCTGCATTTCCATAAACTAATCTGCATAAAGCTTCGATGTCATCGAAACACCTTCAATGTCATCGAAGAGACACTAAAAGAGTCCAGCGACTAGACATGGATTTTGTGGAAAATCTCAACTCCTCGTCCTGGCTTCAATGGCATCGAACATATCTTCAATGTCATCAAACGCCCCTCGATGTCATCGAAAATCGAAACCAATATGTCCAGTGACCAACTAAGGAAATTTAGAATAAATTCGATGTCATCGAAGGTGACATCGAACAATCAGTCAATGGCATCGACAGACTCTATATCAGACATCTAATACAACATATACACAGGAACTTATACATTGCTTGCTTGTTTAGCATACAAATCAAATTAAACTCTTCAAATTAGGGTTCCTAATTATCAAAACCTTATCCTAATATATTGGGTAGGTTACACGAATTTCATTCCAGTCTATCCAAGTTCCCCGTTTAGATGTTTTATGAACTAAAAGCTATCTTTATTTTATTATTTGACAATCAGAGTAGTTGATATTTATTGTACTATTAAAAATGAAAATATCCAACGGTCCTATCTTAATAAACTAGTTGCTGGGAAGGGCAGCAGTAGTCAGTCAAGGGCTTTTTTTTCTTTGCAAACCGATCTCCTCGGCAATATTACAGAGGCCTCTTACTTTTAGATAGGGTTGGGTTGGGATTTTGAGAGAGAGATGATCCTCTCTTTCATGCCCCTATTTTTCTTTTTTCTGTTTTTCTTTTCTTTTCTCACCTATAGTCTTTTGTTGGGTAGCCCCGCCCGAAATATCTCTTTGTATCTTCTTTGCCTGTTGAATGGAATAAACTAGTTAGGGTTTTTAAATGATCTGATTTTCTGATTCTGGGAAGTGGCTTTATTTCACCTGAGTATCATATAAATCTCCCATATCTGAACTAAAAACCCACAATTTGGATGGTTTAATTTGATTAACTTTTAATCCTCTTATGCAAAATTTAAGTAATTTCTAAATGCCTGCATATCATCCATCACACTTTACCAGAGTATCAAAGCTTCTCTTTAGAGACAAGCGAAACTAAAGTAAAGATACATACCACGAGTACGGCCTTTACGTGATCAAGGGTTAGTGGCGTTTTCGGGTCTTCAGCATCCTTAAGCTTCAAAAGCAACTGCAAGAAATCCCTGCTCTTACCCTTCTCTTCCACTCCATTCAATCTGGTCCGTTGATCAATGACTGAGTCGAAGATCCGATCTAACCACTTTGAAAGCCTCTTCATCCGTCGGACAACGCCCTGTAGATCTAACCATGCGACAACTGGGAAAAGATCCGAAACGTTGGGGATGCCCAACAGCTCTATGACTTGCTGGATCACATGCTCAAACTCAGCCCCGATGGCACGTCTATCGTCCACATCGAGAGACCCACCCCACAACATGCTTGTGACCACATTAAAAGTTGTTTGAAAATTCGCATTGGAGATGTTGATAGGTGTCCCCATCTTAGCATACAAATCTCTCACCGTCCGTCGAACCTCCCGCCGTCGCAGCTCATAGTATGAATCAAGCACGGAGCTGCTCATCATCTCTTGTGCTGCCACCTTCCGTAGCATTCTCCATTCGGGTCCATAGGAGTTGAACGCAATGTCCGAACCCCCGTGCGAGATGGCTAGTGCGGCGGCAGGGGTATCACGGTTGGCAAACGTGACGTCATGGTCTTTAAGCACTTCTTTGGCAAGGCCAGGTGAGTTGATTACAACGCAAAGCTTGCTGCCGAGTTGGACATTCATGATTGGGCCATAGGTCTGAGCCAGCTCGGTGAATGAGCGATGGATGTCGGGTTTGAGGAACGGGAGGTACCCGACCAATGGCAAACCTCGTGGACCCGGTGGCAATGCGGGCCTCCTGGAATTGATCTTGGTCCATGCGTAGCATGCGATCACGAGCACTAGAGCGGAAACGGTGATTAATGTACCTGCGAATTGGTGTTTGGGGTCGATGTTGTTGCACCACCGTGACCATGGGTGATAGATGAAGCCTGAAATTTCAGTGGACTGATGTGAGGACATGGTATTGTATGTGTTGTGTGGTTGCATGTTCGAATGAGATATGGAGAGGATATATTGAGTGCCGATCGTCTGTGTGAAGGACTCCTCTTATTAGTCCACGTCACCGGGTCATGACGTCTGATGAAGTCAGCTGATTTTTAATATATATATATATATATATATATATAATATATATATAATATATATATATATATATATATATATATATATACACGTATTTAGACTTGGGTGATATACCTATTTTCACATTCGGCCAGTGCCCGGTTTATATAACGTAGCAATTGATGTGCTGACGTGGCACTCTACCATGATGTGTGTTATATCCACACTGTCTATCTTCAAAATCATTTTAGAGCACGAGACCAAAAATGAAATAAATCCAAAGATAAGTGGACCACCGCACATCAAGAAATGAGGACTAATGCCCACTGAATCCATTTTTCAAAATCATCTTGGGATATGAGGCAAAAAACAACATTGGACCACCTCACATAAAGTAATGAGGATAATGATACCTGTTGCTGCTGTTGTTTTCGGCTCACCCCCTTAGCAACCCTGAAACCTGCACAAGTAGAAGGGGAAAGGTGACCCTGTCTTGCCAGGGGACCCTCCGATGCTTAAGTCAGAATCTGAGTCTCTTTAAAAGGTTTTTAGGGCGAGAGTTTTTACATACCTTTTACCACAAAGGTAGTTCTATTTATAATAGCGTCGTACCCCATAGGGCTTCTGTATTTTTTAGAGTAAATCCCGTAAGGGTAGATTTCAATCTTTGGGGATCCGTAATCCCTGATACCTCTAGATCCTCAGAGATTTCCATCTTATCTTTCGAAAATTTCGGATAGAGATCCAGAGTTTTACTAAGTAACTTCCGGATATTGAGTGATATAGCTCGACCGACACTTATCTCTCCAACACTGTCATGCCAAGATAAGTTCTACGGCTGACTCTCCACCTACTCTATTGGCCGACTCAATCCTTGAGTCGGACTAAAGCTTCGGCAGGTCAAGGACCGACTGATCTTAAGCTGTCGATTTAGGCTTTCATCTGTGAGGCTTCGATTGGGCCTTAAAGTGCACTTCCTCCCTTAGAGATTTCGCTTCATGGCTCGGGACGCTCAGGCTACGGCCGGGTCAGAGACCTCACGGTCCGAGCTACGTCTCTCAATCCAGCGTTCTTATGAACTTTGGACTTTATCCGGACTCGGCATCTGACGAGTCTGAGCCATTGCTTCACTATTCTTCCGATCCTCTGGCCTACTCAAGGACTTGTTATATTTTTCCCCTAACAATACTCACCATTGAAATATTTATATGAGCCCACTTGAATGAAGGGAAAATACAAATATATATTTTTTCACTATTTTGCCTCGAAAATATTGCCATTTATGCAAAATAAACAGCTGGAAGTTCAAAGTACTTCGTTTTTAGCCATATTTTAAAATTTTAAAAATTTATAGATATATAATAAATATTTGTAAGTATTTTATTTTGAGAGAGATTTTCCTAATAATACAGCGAGAAAAACGTTAAGTGGGGCCCACCGGTGATGTCGGCGAGAAATGGATGCGGATTGCCTACAAAAGCCTTCGGGCGGAGACAGGAAGCTAGGTGGGACCCACAGGTGATGTGGGCGAGCAATGGACGCGGATTGCTTAAGAAAAGGCTTCGGCAGAGACAGGAAACTAGATGGGCCCACCGAGATGTTTGTGAGAAATCCGCCGGTCTATCTGTTTTTTCGAATCAAGTGAAGACATGAGAGGCAGACACAAGACTCATGTGGACCACAGGACGGGAACAATGAGAATTGAACCTTCACCATTGAAACATTTGTAGCGCCACGGTGTACCTGCACCATTGAAACATTTGTAGTGCAGCTGTGTTTTAGATCGGGCTAAAATTCCTGTGTTTTGTAGGAATGAATGCATGAACTGTATGGATGGTATATAAACATCACCTTAGGCAATACCCAGCCTACTTTTTCCTACTTAGTTTTGGATTTGCCTTAATTTAAGCCAATGTCCAACGGGACGTGGAAAAATAGATGGATGAGGTGGATTTTCTCACAAACATCACTAAGCCCGCTTGTGAAAGGGTTTTCTAAGCAATCCGTGTCCACGGGAAAGCCACTCCATCAATTTTGCTAACTCATGTTAGACATGAGTGACAAAGCGATGCCGGTCCTGTAAGTGTATTTCTAAAAATTTAAAACTGCTTGCATTTGAACTAAGTGAAAGATGAAAAATAAATGCCCGACATACATTGTCGGCCATTAACAGTGAATGTCAAGGTCACTAGAGAAGGTGAACGGCAACTGGTCTAAGAAGTAATAGGTTAAGTTATTAGCCCCACACAGAACTTGTATATTAAAGGAAAAATAATGAAAAAGCTTACATGTAATTCAAATCTAATGCAGTGTCATTTTCTCACCGGGCTTGAGTGGCGTATTCCTTGGGATGCAGGGACAAACTAAGGGTGGGCGGCCCATGTGATTTGGGGCCCACGAGGATGGTTTAGCCGACATTCTAACCCATGAGATGTGGGACCTGAGCTATGAGATAAAAAGATTAATTCGTCATACTTTAACAGTTCGAGCTTTTAGAATAAGTAGTTAATTGTTTTGTATCAAATTGGTATCAGAGCGGGAGGTCACGTAGGGCCCACAGGAGAGGTCTTATGTTCATGACTCACCATTGAAAACTTATTATTTGTGTTTTCTCTTCATTTAGGTACGTGTAACCAAATCAACAGGTGGGATGACAAATAAACATTACAGTGAGCCTGTTTTTAATTGTCAGCATTCAATTATCACTATTTTCTTGTGGTGTGATCCACTCAATATTTTTGATCACCCTCATTTTGGGCTCATGCTCTATAATGAACTTGAAATGGATGGATGGCGTGGATGGGACACATATATCATCGTAGGGACCACAGAGTACTGTTGGTAGCCCACGTCGCTATTGACGCTGTCATACGCACTGTCTTCCAAAATTTTCTGCTATGAATAAAGCTGGCCGATCGAGATTTCTGGCATCACCCAGGCTTTTCTGCTACACTAGGTCTGTGGGGACGCGGATTGCATCCTGACAGAGTCGGTACCCAGGTGGCTACTGACAATGTTCTGTGGCCCTGAATGATACACATGTGTTTCATTCCAGCCGTCCATATATTTTTACAGATGATCATTATAGAGCATGATTTTAGAAATGAGGGATATCCAAATCATGAGCAAACCACACCACAAAAAAACAGTAGAGATTGAATGCCCATCATTAGAAAAAAATTAATGCTCATTGTAATGTTTATTTGTCATCCAGATATCAGCTTAAACCAAAACTTTTGTGCCCTAGGAAATTTTAAATGGTGAGTGTTCAATCACTACTCTTTCCTGGGGTGTGGTCCATGTGAGATTTGGATATGCTTCATTTTTGGGCAAATAACATATAATAATCTGAAAAAATGGATGGATGGCGCGGATAGGAAACACACATCATTTTGGGGACCCACAGAGAACTGTGGGTACAGTAGCCACCTTCCTCCTGAGGCTGTCAGTACGCAATCCGCGTAGGGGATTCTTAATCAGCCTAGTTCAAGGGCATGATGGGGCACAACTAATAAGCGGCCAAGATCCTGAGCAAACAGGCTTCGACTTGGGCTTGACTCGGGACTCCAGCCGTGCAAAATCATGAAGCTCGGGCCTGTTTTGTTTGGCCCAGCGAAGCCTGAGACTATGATTCACAATGCAGGCCGAGCTTGGAGAGACGTTGGTTCGCTCCATTGATACCATGATCCGTCCACCGGTGGACCACTTTTTGGACATTCTCGATTGGACGGCTTGTATGTCACGCGGTCACGCCTACCTCTCTGATGAGTCTGTAGCTGTACTGTGTGACCTGTATGTGTACACTCAACCAATGTACGTGTGCCATACCTGCACCTAAATCCGAACGCCCATACAGTGAGAAAATGACCACTGTAGACAAAACCTTTTACCCAGCGGTTTCTATGAAAAAATGCAAACTTGAGTTACCAATCTAGACTAGCACGTGCGGACAGCGACTTTGAGGACGAAACTGCCCCTCCTTTTGACTGCGAAGACGAGCGCTGACGCTCCTCCAACTGAGAGTTGTACGAACGGCTTAAAAGAGATCAAAGTTACATGGCCCCACAGCTATATTTATCATATCCACAACGTTCATCCATATCTTGAGATCATTTCGGAGCATTATCCAAAAGAAAATTCATATCCAAAGATCAACTGGACCACACCACAAAGAGCAGCGGGGAAATTGATTTTCACCGTTAAAATTTTTGTAGGGCCCACCATAACATTTATTTTCCATCCAGTCTATTCATAAGGTCACAAAGGCCTGGATGAAGAGGAAAAACAAATTTCATAATGATCAAAAACTTCTGTAACCCCTAAAAGGGTTTCAATGGTAGACGTTCAATTCCCCACTGCCTTTTACAATGTGGTCCACTTGATACTTAGATCTGTCTTATTTTTTGTCTCAAGCCTTAATATGAGCTTGCTAAATAGATGGACGGTTTGGATATAACACAGACCTCATGGTGGGGCCCACAGAAGCCACAAAAATTTCAAAGAAAAAAAAAACAGAATCTGAAATTCGGATTCCGCGATTCCACCGCAACTCGCTGTAGGACTTGGGGATGGATCGCGGAATCCGCATTGATCCCGATTCAAACAAAAGGCTATGGCTACGGATTATAACCGTAGCTATAGCCGTATCTTGTGTACTTTTCTTTATTTTTTTTGTTCTTTTTTTTGTTCTTATTTGATTATATTTATTAGATTATATTATTTTACATTTAGAATTTTATTCTACCTACATTTTCTCTAACACACACACACACACACACAGAAAATACATATAATATATAATATATAGATATATATATAATATATTATATATATAAGCATATAAAAAAAAAAATCTCTCCTTTTTTTTCATTTCTTTCTTTATTCATATAACAAGAATATCTTCTAAACCAAAATTAGTTACTTGTCGTACCATATATGATTTTAGGGCTGAAAGTTGGGCGGGGGGTTCAACCCAACCAACCTGTGACCCACCCGACATGGGTTGGGCTTGGGCAAGATGTATCGGGTTTGGTCTTGGGGTTGGGCCATACAAACACCAACCCGATAAAACTTGGAAACGGAATCGCTGGGATTGACTGTCAAATGCATGGAAATGACCGTGTGAAGTGAAGGGGATTAACCGTGAAGTGCATCGAAATGACTGAATCTAAACGGAATCGTCGGAATTGACCATAAAATGCATCGAAATGACCATGAAGTTAAGCAAATTGAACACGAAATGCGTGGAAATGACCGTGAAGTGAAGGGAATTGATCGTGAAGTGCATCGAAATGACCATGAATCTAAACAAAATCGCTAAAAAGATCATGAATGCGTGGAAATGACCGTGAAGTTGAAGTTAAGTGAATTGACCGTGAAATGCATGGAAATGACCGTGAAGTGAAGGGAATTTACTGGAAATTGAGCGGGACAAACTGGAAATTGAGCAGGCCAAACTGAAAATTGAGCGGGCCAACTGGAAATTGAGCGGGACAAACTGGAAATTGAGCGGGCCAAACTGGAAATTGAGCGGGACAAACTGGAAATTGAGCGGGCCAAACTATGCCAAACTGAAAATTGAGCGAGAAAAACTGGAAATTGAGCGGGCCAAACTGAAAATTGAGCGGGCCAAATTGGAAATTGAGCAGGATAAACTGAAAATTGAGCGGGCCAAATTGGAAATTGAGCAGGATAAACTGGAAATTGAGTGGGCTAAATTGAAAATTGAGCGGGCCAAACTAGACTACGTGTCAAAATTCTACATGATAGGACAATATTAGCTTTTCCGTTTTGGTTTACCATAGACAGTTCACATTCAATTGAAAAAAATAAAGGTCTAGATATTGGTAGCTGGGAGGTTCAAATGACAGGTTTTCTAGGACCTGCTCTATCCACCGTTGGACACAACAATCAACAATCATTTGGATTAACGAACTATGTGCTTCATTTATTTGAGATGAAAGACGGTTTATACCGTCGAAAGATGTGTACTAATCATCACATGATTCCTCCTCCACTATGATGAAACACGTGGGAGATGTCAACCATTCATCAGATGAGTCTAGAACATATGCCTCACCTACCCCAGAAAGCCATCTCTATCTCCTTACATGGTGACCCATGCATACAAAGATTAACTATAAGGGTCAGGTCTATTTCATGACCCAAACAGTCTGATTTGCGAAGATGTAACACCCAATCTTAAAACGGGGTCAGTTACACAGGTCATTGATGTATTGTAACAGGACAAGTAAGATTATAGCTGTTGGATTTGGGTCATATTGGAACGATATCAGTTTGGCCGCTCAATTTCCAGTTTGGCCCGCTTAATTTTCAATTTGTCCTGCTCAATTTTCAGTTTGTCCCCCTCAAATTTTAGTTTGTCCCGCTCAATTTCCAGTTTGTCCCGCTCAATTTCCATTTTGGCCCACTCAATTTTCAATTTGTCCCGCTCGATTTCCAGTTGAGCCCACTCAATTTTCAGTTTATCCCCCTCAATTTCCAGTTTGTCCCTCTCAATTTTCAGTTTGGCCCGCTCAATTTTCAGTTTGGCCAGCTCAATTTCTAGTTTGGCTGCTCAATATCCAGTTTGTCTCGCTCAATTTTTAGTTTAGCCCGCTCAATTTCCAGTTTGTCCCGCTCAATTTTCAGTTTGGCCCGCTCAATTTTCAGTTTGTCTCGCTCAATTTTCAGTTTGGCCCGCTCAATTTCCAGTTTGTCCCGCTCAATTTTCAGTTTGGAAATTGAGTGGGCCAAACTGAAAATTGAGCGGGCCAAACTGAAAATTAAGTGAGACAAACTGGAAATTGAGCGGGACAAACTGGAAATTGAGCGGGTCAAACTGGAAATTGAGCAGGCCAAACTGGAATTTGAGCGGGACAAACTGGAAATTGAGCGGGCCAAACTGAAAATTGAGCGGGCCAAGCTGATCCGAGTCTAACTTAGTCAGGAAAACCGAGTCGGATCGGATTGGCCAGGTTCCGTGAACGCAAAAAGAAGAGAAGAAGAGAGAGAGATGAGAGAGAGAGAGAGAGAGAGAAAGAGAGAGAGAGAGAGAGAGAGAGAGAGAGAGAGAGAGAGATTTTGTACCTTGATTCATATGGCCATTGCAGTTCTGAACCTGAGGAAGAGAGAGGGAACCTGAGGAAGAGATAGGGCCATTGCAACTCTCAACCAAAGGAAGAGAGATGGTCATTGCAGCTCTGAACCTGAGGAAGAGAGAGGGCCATTGCAGCTCTTGTCAAAACCAATTTTGAAACAATCATTGTAATTCTTAGGTGGGCTACTTCTTCTTCTACCCCAAAACTCTAGAACAAGCATGCAAAATTCCCTCCAGAAAATATTAATTGGTTGGAAACATGTATTGGAATTGAAATCAAACTTCAAATCCTTAAGGTCTGTTTGGATAGGGTGAATCAAAAAGGTGAAAATGGAAACGAAAAGTGGAATCTGAAAGCATTTGTTTCTTAGGTAAAACCACTGAATTTTCATTTCCTTCTCACTTGCTTGTAATGTTGCAAGAGTTGTTGTGGAAAATATACAATTCCATTCCCTTTCATATGTTTGGATTGGCATGTAAAAGTGAGGAATTCTAACTGAAATTTATATGGTGTTCCACTACAATTGTGACAATAACATACACACATATGCTATAGGTAACAATCCTACGGCCACATATTGATGCTAGAAGAAAATTCTACAGCCACATGGACATAACGAGACTCCAATGTACAAGTCGGGTGTTGTCAGTCATCTGTCAATATAAGTGGGTTACACTTATCTACTTGTTGTCAGCCATCTGTCAATACTACAGCTTATATGCATATTTTCCTTGCTAGAGATCCCCCTTTAGGCATATAATCCATTTCTTTCTTCTCCTTTCAAAATTTCTTCCCCAAGGAATTGTTTAAGGCCCATTTCCAGCCACAACCACAGCGTTTGCAAATATCAAAACAACATTTAAAGCATCAATTCGAAGATTTGAAGCTCGGTATCCGATTTTAGGAAAATTAAAAAGAAAAGTTTAAAAAAATAAAAAGTTAAATTTAGACTATTGAACAATTTCTTCATCTGTAAGCATCCATTTGATAGGAAGCTATAGGATAGTGCTCATTGATCAATTAGAAATGCAAAGGACCTAAAAAAAAAATTAAAAAATCAATGGAATGTTACAGGGTAGATCTTCAAATGAATGAATTAGAAAGAGTTGCTTGCTTTGCTAAGTATTGAAATAAAAGGATAATTTTATGGAATGTTGTATTGAAAGAAAGGTCGAAGCCAAAAGAATACAAACATAAAAGAAAACATACTACAGTTGAGATGTGAATGTCATTTCCACCCGGTCGACCCCGAACCACTGTCCAACCCCGGTCGACCCCAAACCCCTGTCCAGCCTACCCGATTGACCCCGAACCCCGCATTCAAATCTTTGGGTGGTTGGTTTGTAATTGTTTTGGTTGTGAGAGTATTGAATTTGGGAGTGGAAAAGTAGTTGTTAGTGGTGGTCATGGGGGTTTTTGAAGCCATTGCACTTTCAAAGATTTGAACTTGTAACTATTTGTAAGTTTTGGGAGATGGTTCTTGTTGGCATTGGTGTGTCATTTGTGTGGTGGTGAGAGTATTAGATTAAACAAAAATGGGATCAATGTTGTTTTGTAGTTTAATACTGAACGCGAGAATTGTTTGAGACTTTTGAGTTGGTAGTTATTTTGTTATTGAATGATTTCTTTTAGAAATTGGAAATCAACATTTTCTTGGACATTTTTTTTCTTTTTCTGAGAGATGGAATTTTGGCATTCGTTGTTTAATTTGTTTGGGAGTGAGTCTTGGATTTAAGGAAATTAGGAATTCAGTGAGGGAACCTAGAAATAGAGACGTGGGAGGTGGGAACCTAAGGAAGATCGAGGAACATATAATTGAGCGAGGGACGTAGGAATTCAGTTTGGCCCACTCAATTTCCAGTTTGTCCCACTGAAATTCTAGTTTGTCCCGCTCATTTCCATGTTTGCCCGCTTAATTTCCAGTTTGGCCTGCTCAATTTCCAGTTTGGCCCGCTCATTTTCCAGTTTATCCCACTCATTTTCCGTTTGGCCTGCTCAATTTTCAGTTTGGCCCGCTGAAATTCTAGTTTGTCCCCCTCATTTCCATGTTTACCCACTGAATTTTCAGTTTGGCCCTCTTAATTTTCAGTTTGTTCTGTTCAATTTCCTTTGTCCCGCTCATTTCCTTGTTTGCTCGCTCAATTTCCAGTTTGGCCCGCTCAATTTCCAATTTGTCCCGCTCAATTTCCAATTTGGCCTGCTGAAATTCTAATTTGTCCCGCTCATTTCCATGTTTGCCTGCTCAATTTCCAATTTAGCCCGCTCATTGTGAGCTTAGCACAATAGCCCATTGTGAGCTTAGCAACCTAGGAATTGAGCGAGGAAAGCTAAAAATTAAGCGAGGGAAGCTAGAAATTGAGCGAGGCAACCTAGGATTTGAGCGAGGAAAGCTAGAAATTGAGCGAGAGAACTTAGGATTTAAGCGAGAGAAGGTAGAAACTGAGAGAGGGAAGCTAGGAATTGAGCAAGGCAACGTAGGAATTGAGCAGGGAGGGAACCTAGAAATTGAGCGAGGCCAACGTAGGAATTCAGTGAGGTAACCTACGAATTGAGCGAGGAAAGGTAGAAATTGAGCGAGGCAACCTAGGAATTGAGCGAGGTAAGCTAGAATTAAGCGAGGGAATGTAGAAATTGAGCGAGGGAACCTAAGAATTGAGCGAGACAAC
Source organism: Magnolia officinalis (assembly GCA_021015155.1). Taxonomy (NCBI): domain Eukaryota; kingdom Viridiplantae; phylum Streptophyta; class Magnoliopsida; order Magnoliales; family Magnoliaceae; genus Magnolia; species Magnolia officinalis. The sequence goes on from JAJHSJ010000001.1 coordinate 122,131,556, forward strand.
CTAGGATTTGGGCGAGGAAAGCTAGAAATTGAACAAGAGAACCAGAAAAAGAAATTGAGCGAGGGAAACCTAGGATTTGAGCGAGGTGACCTAGAAATTGAGCGAGGCAACATAGGGATTGAGTGAGGGAAGCTAGCAATTGAGCGAGACAGCCTACGAATTGAGCAATGGAAGCTAGAAATTCAGCTAGGGAACCTATGAATTAAGCAACGGAAGGTAAAAATTGAGCGAGGCAATAGAGGATTTGAGTGAGGAAAGCTAGAAATTGAGCGAGGCAATAGAGGATTTGAGCGAGGAAAGCTAGAAATTGAGCGAGACAACATAGGAATTGAGCGAGGCAATGTAGGAATTCAGCGAGGTAACCTACGAATTGAGCGAGGGAAGGTAGAAACTGAGCGAGGGAAGCTAGAAATTGAGCGAGGCAACCTAGGATTTGAGTGAGGAAAGCTAGAAATTGAGCGAGACAACGTAGGAATTGAGCGAGGCAACGTAGGAATTGAGCGAGGGAAGCTAGAAATTGAGCAAGACAACTTATGATTTGAGCGAAGCAACCTAGGATTTGAGCGAAGAAAGCTAGATATTGAGCAAGGGAACCTAAAAATTGAGCGAGACAACATAGGAATTGAGTGAGGCAACCTAGGAATTGAGCGAGGGAAGCTAGAAATTGAGCGAGGCAACCTAAGATTTGAGCGAGGAATGCTAGAGATTAGTCCACATACATTCAACGCGGGCCTAACATGGAGTGTGTGTAATGACATGGGTGTGTATTGACAAGCTAACCCAAAAAAACCAAAAAAATAATAATAATAGTAAAAAAATATATATATAATAAAAATAAAAAATATTGAGTTAGGCCCGCCTTGAATGTATGTGGACTATCCACGACGTTCATCCGTTTTTCCATCTAAAGTAAGGGTTTCAGCCCAAAATGGGGCATATTGAAATATCAAGTGGATCACACCACAGGAAATAGTGGTTCTACCATAGAAACCTTGTTATGCCCCGCAATGGTGTTTTACTTGTAATCCATCATGTTCATAGGATGATTTTTGCATAGATGAACCGAAAACCAAGATGTGAGCTTCATTCGGCATTTCAATGGCCCACAAAAATTTACGTTGTTTAGGTAAATGCATATCATACCTGTCGTGCATACTTTTATGGTTCTACCATAGAAACCTTGTTATGCCCCGCAATGGTGTTTTACCATAGAACAAGGTTTCTGTGGTTCTACCATATAACAAGGTTGTGTGGTTCTACATAGAACCTTGTTATGCCCCGCAATGGTGTTTTACTTGTAATCCATCATGTTCATAGGATAATTTTTGCATAGATGAACCGAAAACCAAGATGTGAGCTTCATTCGGCATTTCAATGGCCCACAAAAAATTTACGCTGTTTAGGTAAATGCATATCATACCTGTCGTGCATACTTTCTTCTGTGGAGGGACCATTTTCATATAAATGAGATAATGTTGAGTAGAGAGGGTGGGATCCAGCTAGAGCGTGGTGCGATCCAAGCAACAGATGTAGTGTGTGAGTTTTCGTCTTTTTTTTTTTTTTTTTTGAAAATGGAGGAGGGAGAGAAGAGAGGGAGTGGAAAAGCAATGGCAGTAAAAGAATAGTTAAAAGGAGGGGTAGTTTCGTCCTCAAATTCACTGTCCTCACGTGCTAGTCTAAGTTGGTAACTTAAGTTTGTATTCCTTCATAAAAACCGCTGGGTAAAAGGTTTTGTTTATAGTGGTCAGGTTTATGTACCCGTCAACCATGATAACTGTCATTGGTTCTTGATGGTCCTATATCCAAGACAACGGGAGATCATTATTATCGATAGCTTAGTGTCAAATGCTCTCCTAAAGTATAAGCAGATGATCAATTTGATGACGGAGGTGCTCCCGATTCTCTTCTATGCCATCGGAGACGTCACTGCGCTTGAAAGGAAGACTTGGATCCGAGACTAGGAAGACGGAGCGAGAGCGTGATTCCGAAGCTTGATTTGAGGTGGGAGTTTGCAATAATTTTCATCATGAATCTGCACAATAGGACATTCCAAAGCCCTTGTTAGAGTGGACTGGCAGAATAGGATTCATGTCTCCAATCCCAATTAGTTGGGATAAGTCTTAGATGTTGCTGATGAAATAAATAGCTGTTTTAATTAGTAAAATAGTCATCTTTGCATAATATATATACAAGAGAGTAAACATGTTCACGAGCAATGAAGTGTTGGTGGTATATGTATCCTGGAAATTGAACAGGCCAAACTAGAAATTGAATGGGCCAAACTGGAAATTGAGTGGCCAAACTGGAAATTGAGCGGGACAAACTAGAAATTGAGCGGGCCAAACTGAAAATACAGTGGGACAAAGTATAAAGTTTATTTCATCATCCACCAAAATTACAAAGTATGTTATACATTCACCCATGCACTTCTGGAAAATATGAAATTGAGTGGGGCAAACTAGAAAATCAGCGAGGCAAATATGAAATGAGTGGGGCAAACATGAAATGGGGGGTAAACTAGAAAATCATTATGCCCACTATTTCCCATGGTATGATCCACTTGGTATTTTGATATGCTTCAATTTGGGGCTCAACCCCTTAAATTAGATAGAGAAACGGATGGACGACATGGATATACTACATGAAATGGATGGCTACTCCCCCTGCCACCAGCCAATGGTTGGTGTTCGGTGCTCTGTGGGCCCCATCAATTTCCATTGAACTTAAGTGGGGAGTTCCACACATCCAAACAACCCCTAAGGCACTTCATCAAAAAAACTAACTACCATGTGAGACACCGAGGAAATGAATGAGGCAGGACAGGCATACTCATTCAACTAAACAAAATAAAACAAGAAAACCCAGCTGATCATGTATATAGATTGTAAGTTAACATATTTTAAACTTAAAATTAGCGGGGGGCAAACTAGAAGTTGAACAAAGCAAGCATGAAAGTTGAGCGACGGAAACATTACACCCCAAAAAATTAATTATTATAAAATTTTCTAAGTACAAATTGTGCGGGATATATACAACACTATATATAATACAACATTCCACAAAATTATCATTTCATCTCATGCCTACGACTGGATCATTTACAGCTTACAAACAATATATAATACAACATTCCATAATCATACGCTATCGACTTCCTCCAATGTATAGTGAATTTTGTATGTCTGTTCCCTCCATGGTGCGACTGTTGCACAGTATATCGATGAATTTCATTACAAATATGCCACAGTCAAAACCTAGGTTGCCTCGCTCAATTTCTAGCTTCCCTCGCTCAATTCCTAGGTTGCCTCGCTCAATTGATAGGTTGCCTTGCTCAAATGTTAGGTTCCCTTGCTCAATTTCTTGCTTTCCTCGCTCAATTCCTAGGTTACAATACGAAAAAAGCGTCCCATCAGTAGTACATTAATGGACAAATACTTTAGAGAATTTCAGTTTGGCCCGCTCAATTTCCAGTTGGCGCCCGCTCAATTTCCAGTTTATCCGCTCATTTCCAGTTTTTGACCCGCTCAATTTCCAGTTTGTCCCGCTCAATTTCCAGTTTGGCCAGCTCAATTTTCAGTTTGTCCCGCTCAATTTCCAGTTTGGCCCGCTCAATTTTCAGTTTGTCCCGCTCAATTTCCAATAAATTTCCTTCACTTCACGGTCATTTCCATGCATTTCACGGTCATTTCCACTCAACTTCACGGTCATTTCCACTCATTTCACGGTCATTTCTAGCAATTCCGTTTAGATTCACGGTCATTTCGATGCACTTCACGGTCAATTCCTTTTACTTCAAGGTCATTTCCACGCATGTCACGTTCAATTCACTTCACTTCACGATCATTTTCATGCACTTCACGGTCAATTCCAGCTTAGAAGAAGCCGTGTATATATGAATTGAAATAATGCTGCCAAAATCAAAGACACATTTGACACTTACAGAAACAAGTTGCAACAGGCAGCAATGACAGTCCAGGACTGGACAGAGGGATTGGAACAGAGCACATTGCAAAAAAGAGACTTCACCTCAAATTTGCATTTTAAAACTCAAGGGATATATTTACCTGTAAAGTATTTCTGCAGAGGTAGCTTTCAGGCATAACAACTTTGGCAAGATGTGATGGTTGATATATGTAGCATACAAGTAACTCAAATTAATCTGTAAGCACCAACTTAGATGCATCATAATCCAGAAATATATAGAGAGAGGGCAGAAGGTCAGAGAGACCTCTTGGATTTCAAGAATTGATCTTTCTTTGCTTTTCCCATCTAGGTTTTGTTTCTTGATGGTTGTGGCATTCATAATTAAAATTAAACCAACTAAATTTTGGAAACCACTATTGCTAAGTTACAGTCTGAAAATCAGAATAGTTGAGCAGTCCTAGTCCCTGATTCGTTGATGCTTGTTTGTTGAAACCATTGGATATTTTTCATTTTTTAGTCATTCCAATAAATTTCCACCAATCTGATAGATAATCAAATAAGCTTAACTTTTGGTTCTTTCTTCTTCTTTCTTCTTTTTCTTCTTTTTCAATGCATCTTGATTTGGTTTTTTATGTTGTGCAAGGTTGTTTGGAATGTTGTTCAAAAATCCACTATTGAAAATCCTAACTTCCAAGAATCTGTGCTGCCAAATGACTGTTGGAAAAAAACTGCTAAATGCAGCAATAGGAGGTTGGTTTTCTTAATTATGTTATTTGTTTTATAGGAGATTTAGATTGGAATGTTGTTCGGCACGGCTGTTCATACTCTTGTACTATCTTACCTCACATGGAGAACTGAATGGGACAATCAGGTAATTCAATTTATTATATTCTCTTTTCCTAATCAGGATTGATAAATGCATTTCCAATATGAACAGAATTTTCATTATATTGTTCTGGTTTATGAATGACCACCTTAGTGCCCATTTCACAAAAATAAGAATAAAATCACCCTCATCAGAAGGTAGGCAACCGTTGAATCTTCAAATCAATCATGCCAAGAGCCCACCTACCATCTAACAGCCAAGTGAAGGGAATTGACCGTGAAGTGCATCGAAATGACCGTGAATCTAAACGGAATCATTGGAAATTATCGTGAAAGGAAGCGAATTGACCATGAAATGCATGAAAATGACGGTGAAGTGAAGGGAATTAATTGACCGTGAAGTGCATGGAAATGACGGTGAATCTAAACGGAATCGCCAGAATTGACCGTGAAATGCATGAAAATGACCGTGAAGTGAAGTGAATTGAACGTGAAATGCGTGGAAATGACTGTGAAGTGAAGGGAATTGACAGTGAAGTGCATCGAAATGACCGTGAATCTAAACGAAATCGCTAGAAATGACCGTGAAATGCATGGAAATGACCGTGAAGGTAGGTGAATTGACCGTGAAATGCATGGAACTGACCGTGAAGTAAAGGGAATTTACTGGAAATTGAGCAGGCCAAACTAGAAATTGAGCGGGCCAAACTGAAAATTGAGGGGGACAATTTCTAGTTTGGACAAACTGGAAATTGAGGGGGACAATTTCCAGTTTGGCCCGCTCAATTTTCAGTTTAGCCCGCTCAATTTCAGAATTGAGCGGGCCAAACTGGAAATTAAGCGGGCCAAACTAGAAATTGAGCGGGCCAAACTGGAAATTAAGGGGGACAAACTGAAAATTGAGCGGGCCAAACTGGAAATTGAGGGGGACAATTTCCAGTTTGTCCTGCTCAATTTCCAGTAAATTCCCTTCACTTCACGGTCAATTCACTTAACTTCACGGTCATTTCCACGCATTTCACGGTCATTTCTATCGATTCCGTTTAGATTCACGATCATTTCGATGCACTTCACGGTCAATTCCCTTCACTTCACGGTCATTTCTAGGGGTGCACACGGGTCGGTTTGGTCCGATTCTGGGGTGAAACCGGAACCGAACCGTTCCTAATGGTTCCACAGTTTTTGGAACCGGAACTGGACCGTTAGCACCATAGAACCGAACCGGAACCGGACCGTGATAAACGGTTCAGTTCCGGATCGGTTCCGCGGTTCTGGTTATCAAATGGTTGGTCAAAAGCTGGCATCCCTTTGGCTCTCACCTTGGCTGGTTTTCTCTTCTCCATTGTCATTAGAAGAAAAGCCCAATCACCTCAACAACATCAAATGAATGGTCTCGATGAAGAAGAAATCAAGAAGAAGAAGATCACTACCTTCTACAAACTCAAGGTTCGGATTCTTTGAAAATCTCACAGACTTAATGTCAAGATGAAAGAGAAAATCAGACAAGTCGTTGGCAAAGACGGATCTGACTTGGAGGAAGAGATCGATGGCCTTAAGAACCAGGTCAATGCTCTTCAAGATAAGAAGGAGAGCTCGAGGCACGTTTCCTTCATTATTATAGCTTGCAGGAGTATGGTTCTGCTCTTAAAGAGCTCCAAAATGCTTTGGAATTGGAGATGGCCCACATCGAATTCTTGGGTATGAAGGTCGAGGCCATGGGAGCGGAAAACCAGAGGCTCCAGGCTATGGTAGCTGAATACCCAGGAGTCATTGAGGCACTTATGTCAGCGAAATTGGAGGTGAAGTTGCTTCAGGGAAGGACAAAGAAACTTTCGAAGAGGAATAGGTAAGGGGCGCATGTTCTGCATCGGTACGCTTCGGTTTTTTTTTAAAAAAAAAAAATTAAACGTAAATAATGCTCGGATCCACGGTTCGGATCTACGGTTCTAGCACGGTTCGGTTCAACGGTTCAGTTCGGTTCTACATACCCGTAAACGGAACCGATCCGTAATCAACGGTTTTGGAAACTTGGGAACCGGAACCGGACCGTTAGCATCCTAGAACCGGACCAAACCGGACCGATCTAACGGTTTCGGTCCGGTTACACAGATCCAACGGTTCGATGTGCACCCCTAGTCATTTCTATATTTCACATTCAATTCGCTTCACTTCACGGTCATTTTCATGCATTTCATGGTCAATTCCGACAATTTCGCTTAGATTTACAGTCATTTCCATGCACTTCACGGTCAATTCCCTTCACTTCACGGTCATTTCAATGCATTTCATGGTCAATTCGCTTCATTTCACGGTCATTTCCATGCATTTCACAGTCATTTGCAGCGATTCCGTTTAGATTCACGGTCATTTCTATGCACTTCACAGTCATTTTCACACATTTCATGGTCAATTTGCTTAACTTCATGGTCATTTTCATGCATTTCACGGTCAATTCCGACAATTCCGTTTAGATTCACGGTCATTTCGATGCACTTCACGGTCAATTCCCTTCACTTCATGGTCATTTCCATGCATTTGACGGTCAATCCCGGCGATTCTGTTTCCAAGTTTTATCGGGCTGGTGTTTGTATGGCCCAACCCCAAGACCAAACCCGATACATCCTGCCCAAGCCCAACCCAATGTTGGGTGGGTCACAGGTTGGTTGGGTTGAACCCGCCCAACTTTCAGCCCTAAAATCATATATGGTATGTCAAGTAACTAATTTGGTTTAGAAGATATTCTTGTTATATGAATAAGAAAGAAATGAAAAAAAAAGAGAGAATTTTTTTTTTTATGCTTATTATACATATTTATATAAATATGTGTTAGAGAAAAATGTAGGTAAAATAAAATTCTAGATGTAAACAAAAAATAATTTTAAAAAAAAATAACAAAAAAAAATATTAAAAGGAAAAGTATACAGGATACGGCTATAGCTACAGTTATAATCCGTAGCCATAGTCTTTCGTTTGAATGGGGACCAATCGCGGATTCCGCGATCCATCCCCAAATCCCACAGCAACCTGCGGTGGAATCGTGGAATCCGCGATGAATCGCAGATTTTTTTTTTTTTTTTTCTATGAAATTTTCATTGCTTCTATGGGCCCCACCATGAGGTCTGTGTTATATCCAAACCGTCCATCTATTTGGAGAGCTCATATGAAGGCTTGAGACGAAAAATAAGACAGATCTAACTATCAAGTGGACCACACTGTAAAAGGCAGTGGTGATTTGAACGTCTACCATTGAAACCCTTTTAGGGGTTACAGAAGTTTTGGATCATTAAGAAGAAATTTGTTTTTCCTCTTCATCCACGCCTTTGTGACCTTATGAATAGATTAGATGGAAAATAAATTTATGGTGGGCCCTACAAAATTTTTAATGGTTGAAAATCAATTTCACCGCTGCTCTTTGTGTGTGGTCCAGTTGATCTTTGGATATTATATTTTTTTTGGATAATGCTCCGAAATGATCTCCAAATATGGATGAACGTGTGGATATAATAAATATAGAGCTGTGGGGCCACGTAACTTTGATCTCTTTTAAGCCGTTCGTACAACTCTCTGTTGGAGGAGCGTCCGCGCTTGTCTTCGCAGTGGAAAGGAGGGGCAGTTTCGTCCTCAAAGTCGCTGTCCGCACGTGCTAGTCTAGATTGGTAACTAAAGTTTGTATTCTTTCATAGAAACCGCTGGGTAAAAGGTTTTGTCTACGGTGGTCATTTTCTCCCCCATACAGTTGTGTTGTTGGATCCACCGTAGAAAAGGAGTAGCCCCAAACTGGGATTGATCAGATCTGGTCCCGGTTATAATCAGAATTAGTGAACATTTTAAACGTCCAACAGGTGTCCACCAATAGATTGTTAGAAACTTGGATTCATTCCTTCAGTCTGATTTTTGGGTTATGAGTGATTTTATCCGTGGGAAGTGATATATACGGAGAGGTTTGTATGCATGTGCATGGACCATGGAATTCTGCTAGAGTATCTAAGTTTTCGTCACTGTACAATGCTCAAACCTTGCAAGTGGGATCCGAATGCAAAGATGGTACAATGATCGGAACCACTCATCCTCCAGTGACTGTTTCGAAGATTATGGTCCAATAAGTACATTGAATTTGATCCTAACCATTCATTCCTAGTGTTGAAGATGAACAGTTGAATAGAATCTTTTCAATGGTACACATTCATGATTCAACTATAAATATGGACGGTCAGAATCATCCCTTCTGCACAACCTTCTTCGGGACCATCTCAACATCTGGACCGCACACATGATTGTCATTCTGAGTGGTACGTTGTGGGAAGTGGATTTGGTGCCGTCTGGCCTCACCCAACATGGCACAGCTTCACCATGGGGCCCACCTTGATGTATCTATATTCTATCTATGCCACCCACCCGTTTCCCCATATCATTTTAGGGCTTGAGAACGAAACCGAAGCAGATCCAAATCTCAGCGGGACCACACTACAGGAGTCAGTGATGAATGAACGCTCACCATTAAAAACTTTCTAGGGCTCACGTAAAGCTTATTTGCCATCTAACCTGTTGATAAGGTCACACTGACCTGAATGAAGGGAAAAATTGAATATCAGTTTGATCCAAAACTTTTGGAGAGAAAGAAATCATTTGTTTGTAAGAAAAGAAATAATTACCTATGGGAGGAGAAAACAAAGTTGTAGGGTAGAGTAGGCTTTTAAGTGGTGTGTGTGGGGTAGGTAGTGTTAGTTATGGGATTTTAGTGGTGTGTATAGTGTTGCATGGGAACTTGTGCCAAGAGGAGTGAGGTCCATATGCATGACACCTAAGTGGGCCACATGATTAAGGGTCATACAATGAAATGTACACAACTTTTTGTCTATATATCGGATTTATGCGCAGACGCGGCGTTGAAACCGCGGCGACGATGCGGTCGCAATGACATAGGTCTCGGGTCAATCTGAGTCACCCACAATAAATTTCTAATCGTTAATCACAACTATTTCCTTATAGTACGGTCCACCTGAGATTTGGATCTGCTTCATTTTATGTCTCATGCCCTAGAATACAATGATATAAGGAAATGGATGGATGGCACGAATATACTACACATACGTCAAGGTGAGCCTCATAGTCAGCGCTGCACCATGTTGGGTGAGGTGGGACACATACTGCGTCCTACTCCACCCGGCTCTAGCCACGAATGGGCACTTTTGTGAGTGGCCCACGGTAACGTATATGTTATTCACACAGACAATCCCTTCTCTCAATCATTTCAAGGTATGTACATAAAAATGAGTCAATATAAAACTCAAGTGCACCAACTAAATAATAAACTTTGTTACATTAAATGCACGGTTGCATCCTACCCCACCAGTCTCTAGCTGGGAACGGGCAGTAGCTTTGAGTGATGATGTATGGGTCTTATCTATACTGTCTATCCTTTTTTTTTTCCATCATTTTAAAATACATGCACAAAAATGAGGCGAATCCAAAACTCGAATGGACTATACACAGATATTAAACACTCAGGGCTTGTTTGGGCGGTGGAATTAGGTGGGATGGATTCAAAAAACATAATTATTACCGCCATGGGATTGTCCCCTTATGCCATGGGATAAGATTAATTCCATGCTTTGTTGGTAATACTGTTGTACATTGAATGGATATACCCGGCATCATTTGAAATTACTGAGCATAACACACATGTGTTATTTCTAAACCGTTCATTTGTTTTGTAACTTCATTTTATGGCATGGGCCCAAAAATGAGGTAGATCCAAAACTTACGGGGCCCCAAAGAAGTTTTCAACAGTAAGTATTCAATCCCCGTTGCTTTCTATGGTGGGGTCCACTTGAGCTTTAGATTTACCTGATTTTTTGGCTCATGCTCTAAAATAATCTCGAAAAATGGGTGGATGGTGTGGATATAACCCACACATCATGGTGGGACCGTACTTGCTAAAATTGAATGAAATTGGCACGGGACCAATGCAATCCCATTTTATCCAGCTTTTCCATTCTTCCCAAACATGGAGTGAAATTGACATAGGACCGGATGAATCCCATCCCACCTAATCTCTTCTAATCCCACCGCCCAAACACGCCCTTACTGTTGAAAACTTTTACGGGGACAGAAGTTTTGGATGCAGCTGATATTTGTGGTCTACGTAACTTTATGAATAGGTTGGATGGAAAATAAACATAATGGTGGGCCCTAAATAATTTTCAACAGTGAGAATCATTACCACCGCTGTTTCCTATGGTGTGGTCCATTTGAAGATTGGATTACCTCATTTTTAGGCTTACACCCTCTAATGATACGAAAAAAATAGTTGGACGGTGTGAATAAGACCCATACATCACGGTGGACACTCAAAGCTCCGGCTCGTTCTCAGCTGGAGGCAGTCGGGGTAGGACGCAATTCGCGTCCCTTTGGTGTGGGTCCACTTTATCGTTGGATTTGGCTGGTTTTGCGCACATACATTAAAATAATTGAAAGAATGGATTGACAGCATCGATAATCATATACAGTACGGTGGGCCCGCCCACATAACTGTCCGTTCGTGGCCGGAGGCGGCTCGTTCATACCCGTGACAGCAGCAAATAAGTGCGAACGACACACAAGCGGGCGGACGACGGATTAGGTGGCGGTGGTGCGTTGTTGTGCTGTTGGGCGCAATGTGATTTATGTGTTTTATATCCCCGCCGTCCATCTGTTTTCCAACTTATTTTAGGGTCAAAGGCTTAAACCACACCACAGGAAAAGGTGGGGACAATGACACCACTGTTGAAACCTTTTTAGGGTCCACCTAATATTTATTTGTTATCCAACCCGTTGATAAGGCCACCCAAGATTCCATGAATGAAAACACAAATATCAGTGATATTTGTGATCCACAGCTTTTGTAGCTCTACCAAGTTTTTAATGGCGGGCATTAGTGTTGTCAACTCAAGCTTCACATCTCATTCATTAGTGGGGAAATGAATGGAATAAATTACCATTGTTTCCAGTGGTGTTGTCTACTCAAGCTTCACATCTCATTTGTTTTTGGGCGCGGATTATTTACTACCCCCCGCTTGTTCGGAGCTCCAGACAGGCGGAGGCTCCGAGGTCTACTGAGAGGTCACTGTAATGTATGACTTTTATCCACACCGTTCATCTATTTTTTCATATTATTTTAAAGTACTGAACAAAATTTAAGGAAGATCCAAGTCTCAAGTGGACCACACCAGAAGAAGTAGCTGTGCCAAGGACGTCCACCATTGAAACCTTCTTAGGGTCCATCGTGTCCTTCAATTTCCATCCAACCTGTTGATATGGTCATATATAACTGGATGAAGTGAAAAAACAAATACTATCTTGATCCAAAACTTCTGTGGTCCCTAAGAAATTTGCAACGGTCTGAATTTAAAACCCATCTTGTGGCCCATTTGAGACTTGGATCATCATTTTTTAAGAATAAAACTCTAGAATTATATGAAAAATTGTATGGACGGTGTTGATAAAATTCATACATAACGGTGGCTCCTCAGTGGCCCTTGGAGCCTCCGCCTATCTCGAGCTCTGAAAAGGCTACCTAATCCGCGCGCTTCATTTTTGGATTCATACTCATTTAGGTGGGTAAATGGATGAACGGCATGGCATACACATCACGTTGGGCCCATAGCGCCTGACACATCGACACACGACCACGACCGCTAGGGAAACGGATTGGCTACTCCCCTGCCACTAGCCCCCTGGCTGGTGTTTGGTGCTGTGTGGGGCCCACCATAATGTATGTATTTCATCCATTCCGTTCATCCATTTTTACGGATCATTTAGGGCATTATTCAAAAATGAGAGGGATATAAACCTCATATGGACCACACCACAGGAAAACAATAGTGATTGAATATCCACCCTAAGGCCCACTGTACTGTTTATTTGACATCCAATATGTTGATTAGGTCATACAGACCCACATGAAGGGAAAAAACAAATATCATCTTGATCCAAAATTTTTATGGACCTTAAAAAGTTTTTAATGGTCTACGTTCATTCAACACTGTTTTCTGTAATGTGGTCCACTTAAGATTGGTATATACCTCATTTTTGGTCTCGTACCATAAAATGATCTAGAACAAATGGGTAGTAATAATTGCAAGAATCCAAAGCAGTGGACGCGCCTGAAGAGGACTTTGAATACCATCCCAAATCCCTTCTAATCCCACCGCCCAAACTGACCATTAGGTGGCTGATTATTGAATAAGAAAGCGGTGTCTTGTACGTAAAGTCCATGGAGCCATTAAATTACTGGCCAGGCGATACAAGACATAAGTCAGTTTGTGTCAGAAGCCCACTTGTCCATGCACCTTCAAATATCTGAGAGTGGATTTGGTGTTATCCGGGTAATTCCAACTAAGTTGCAAATAATGCCACATCAGAGTTATTTAGGTAGTACCTTGACCTTTTTCTTTCTTTTTTTTTTTTAACACACGCACACACACCCCACCCACTCACGCTAGCGGAATTTCACCACCTATGGGTACTCGAACCCTTGACCGGGAGTTGAAACTCCTGAGAGTCTACCACCTGAGCAAGAGTAAGAACCCGTAGTAACCCCGACCTTAGTGTTACCTAATCCACTTCCACAAAACAGATAATCTTAGTGTTACCTAATCCACTTCCACAAAACAGATAATAAAATAATGTTATCTGGGTAACACTGACTAAGTTGTAATTTGTTAACTCTAATGTGGCCGATCCTTCTTGACCTATGAAAGTTAATGGACTACTCTAACTGCTTTTGTATGTAAGTGAAATAACACCATGTCAGGGTTGCTAGGGTAACACCCCAACCTTAATGTTACCTAATCCACTTGTAAAACAGATAATAAAACGACAGTTGAAAAAAGGAGTGGATTAGGTGTTGCCCAAGTTACATCTGACGTGGTGGCATATCATTGGCATGCATCACACCTGTGAGAGATGATTTGAGTACATATTCAGCATGTGAAAGCTGTTAGGCCCACTTGGATAACTTCTGCATGCCGATGTAACAACGTTTCACCCCATATTAACACTTAATCCACTCCCTCTTTCATTTTGAGACAAGTTACTGTTCCCTCTAGGGAGTGTTGGATTTTAAATTCCTAGGTATATAACAAAAAATAATATTATTACTTCTAGCTATGCTTGCAAGAGATGGAAAGATATGGAAATCAACGAATACTTCCTCATCCAAAATCAGCCCAAAAAGGGCTTCCTAAAATTTGTGAGCCCCGTCACGATGTATGTGACTTATCCATGACATTCATTATTTTTACACAAATATTACAGGGCATGGACCAAAAAACAAGACAGATTCAAATCTCAAGTAGAATAGATTATATGAAATAATGGTCCTAAAGATTTTTTATTTTTTATTTGGTTAGGTTGTTAGTACACACCCATGTCAGTACACACACTCCGTGTTAGCCACCCCCACTAGGGATCGATACCAAGACCTCAAGTGTTGAAACCAGGTATCTCTCATTTGAAGGCTTACACAGTTGAAGGCTCTCTCATTCCTAGGGCCTACATTAATGTTTGTTTGTCATCTAACCTATCCATGAGGTCACGAAGGCATGGATAAAAGGAGAAACATGGATATTAACTTAATCCAAAACTTTTGGGAGCCCCAAAAAGTTTCCAATAATAGGTGTTTAATTCTCATTATTTCATGTGGTGTGGTCCACTTAATCTTTAGATCTACCTCATATTTTGGATCGTGCACTAAAATAAGCTAGCGGAAGGTATGAACGGCGTGAATAAGTCACATGCATCATGTGGGCTTGATGTAGAGCAGGTTGTCCAAGATGGACCAGAGAAGGCCCAATCAGAGGTAGAAGTCATCAATATAGTCGGAACCTTAAAACAAGCATATCTTTCAAACCGGAATGAGTTACTCAACGTACCATATATGATTTTGGAGTAGGACGAGCTGCTTTACCCAACTAACCCAGCTATTCCAGGTTGCCCACGCCAAATTTGCGAGATTCCATCATATCGACGGCCAAATTTCATGTTTAGTTCTGTTTTTACTATAAATAGTATGTTTTAGTTTGATTATAACTCTTCATCCACTGGGCTTTAGGAGTTGTGTCCGACATAAAAAGTGCTTAGAATAATTAGGAGAATAACGTGGTTAAGCTACATAAGACACTTACTATAAAAGTAAATTTGTAGTAAGTAACGAATTTTAAGGAGTTTTAATTATAATTTGCTTCTAATTTTTCTCTCATTGCTTGGTATCCATATTTAAAGAGTAGTGAACTCGTTTACTTCATTAATCAATTAAATTTGAATTTATTAGAATTTATTTCTATTTTCTTGTTATCAATTAAATTTGAATTTATTAGAATTTATTTCTATTTTCTTGTTTTCTTTCCTCGTGGATTTGAGAAGTCTCTTTGAAGAGTCCAGAGAAGCTTCGTGGATTCGGAGTAGTTATACTTGAGAAAGACGATGATTGACATCACGTTCATCCCTGTGTCAGGGCTCCACAACTTTTACATTTTCCCCCTGGAGTTAGCTTAAAAGAGGTGTTGCCAACCTCACATGGCAAAAGCTAATGTAATTGCAAATGTGAATAATAATTATTTATTTTTTATTATTTATGGCAAAAATTACAAAAACCAACACTCATATCTCTTATCTTGCTTATTGTATGTAAAACTTAAAAATATAAATAAATAAATAAATAAAAATCTTCTGCTCCATACCTGTTATAATAAATGTAAGGCAATCCTGATCAACCAATAACCACAAAAAGTGACTTGTAAAGTTGAAAATGACATTTTGTTTTTCCCTAAATGGGTCTATTATTCTCGAGATTTGAGCTTGTTGAATACATAACGTGGTGGACTAGGGCCTTGTCGCACACGTGATATGGAAGTAAGATCCAGATATGAAAGCAATGATAGCAGTAGTCTTAGATGATTTGGATTGTTAGATGGTATTCCACTTCTCATAGGAACTAAGTCGGCACACGCATGCAAGATTTGAACTGCTTATAGAGTATCCCACTACTATATTAACCATCACTACTGTAGGTTGTTTCTCACCAATCACATAAATCTGACAATGGTCGCAAGAGAAATAAAAGAGAAGGTATCATATATCAAAACACCCCTAAGAAAATGTAACAACAATTTTCATTCAACACTAAAAGGCTAAATATTCTACATTTAGAATATTAAACCCTTGAGATTGTAACCTTTTTCATATTGTAGTGGCTTTCATTATAATTAAGGTTGCCATTTCCACACACATCACCCTTTACAATTGGTATAGGCTCTTATACCGATGGTTAAGAACCTAAGGGAAATTTACCACTGTACAACCCATTTACGGCCCATTTACCTGCTTAAGCCCACCCCTTTTTCCTGACGAGAATAAGCCCCAGCCGTACGGACAACTTGCCAAAGGTCGAAAATATATATATATATAATATATATATTATATATATATAATATATATATATAGATATATATATATATATATTATATATCCAAAGATCAACTGGACCACACCACAAAGAGCAGCTGAAAATTGATTTTCACCGTTGAAACTTTCGTAGGGCCCACCATAACATTTATTTTCCATCCAATCTATTCATAAGGTCAAAGACCTGGATGAAGAGGAAAAACAAATTTCATAATGATCCAAAACTTTTGTGACCCTAAAAGAGTTTCAACAGTAGACATTCAAAGCAGAATGGTAATGTCATATGTTACTACGGAATATAACCGTAGCCATAGATGCCATAATCCGTAACCATAAAAGACTGTCCGGGGCTCACCGAACTAGGGGCCCAACGCCCATCTGGTGGGCCCTATGGCTACGGTTTATAACCGTAGCCATAGACAAACAGCCGTCACGAAAGCCTGTTCGTAAAATTTTTTGTTTTTTTTTTACATGAAGAACTTTACTCTAATCTCCTTTAAACCCTTAATAATTTTCCTTTTTTTCGTTATTGGCCAGCATTCATACGAACCTAGACTAGGCTTGTCAATTGGCTGGTCTGGCCGGACAGGCTTTTAGGCTTGGTCCACTTCAGGCAGGAATTGGGCTGAAACACCAGGCCCGAGAGCTGTACCCAGTTCTAAAATGTAAGCCCATTTATTAAACAGGTCGTGCTTGGACTGCATCTAAGAGCCCGTCAACCCAGCCCAAACCTGGCCCGGCCTTGCCCATCAAAGGTTTCGATGGCTTCTTCTTCTTTTTTTTTTTTTTATGTCATGCATGATTAGGGATCCTAAAAAAAACAAATCTTGTATACAATAGAGTGGGCAGGTTGGAGCTCGTGCTGGACTGGTGCTCGGGCGATGCATAATCATCATGGCCTGGGCTCAGGTTTAACTTTGTGATTTGAGCTTGCACAGAGATCGGCCCGACCGGTTGACGGCCCTAGGCCCATTGCCACCCCTAAGGTTGAGAGAGAGTTTGGAAATTAGGAGGATCGTCTTTCAGTATGTAGAGTACTGCACGGGCAACCGAGGCAGTACTTAAATGCAACATGTAAACGTAACCTTTGAGAGGCCAGTCAGATACATTGCAATGGATCAAGATGTGGCATTTATCGCCTTACACCATAGAGGTGGATATAGATAGTCCATCTAGTGGGTCCAGTCATAGATGGCCAATCATGGATGTTCACACTCAACAGGAAATCAATCCTAACTCAATATCAACAAACGGCAAGCGGTGAGGATGATCATCAGATAAACCTGCTTCATGCATGGCAAATGGTTGAGTTTCACACCGACTGGACAATCCTACGGATAATCTCTCCTATTAAATCACACTGATTTAACACACTGAATTCCACTGGTATGCTAGAAAATAATGTTGGCCGACCGGCGAAAAGTAAATGTTTATGGCAGTGTAATAAGTCTAAGTTCCACCCGACATGCCAAAATACACATGTTGCTATTCAAGTTGGAGGCAAATTGTAATGACCTTAAAATTTTGAACCATATAAGACGTAGACTAATTAGAACTAGTAGTTTAATGTGTGATTAATAATAAAATGCCAAACACTTTGCTCAATTTGTAGAAAAAGTCTCGTGGAAGGAAAGGTTAGAAGATTGACTCCGACACTGCAGTAATTTAACCTAAATCTAAATAATGAACGAAGTGGATCAACCTTATGTCTATTGTTTTGACCTGCGAAGAGGTCTAAAAGAAAAGGGAGAAGGCTTTGCACAAACCTAGTACAGTAGAGATCGGCTTTTGACAATCTAACCATGTTAGGCTAGATAAATTCGAATAAAATATTTCTAAATGCCAAATCATGCTAGGGTCTCGAATCCTAGTAATCTGACCGGTGAATTTCTCACAACGATCTATGAATAGTATGGATGATGATAGACTATATTGTAAAACTGTTTCAACCAATAATAATGTATACCCCGATGATCTGAATTTGACTTTGGTCGATGATCAATCGATCGAACAGGTTGATTTTTGTCGAGCAATCCAAGTCAAAAATTGATATTATAATCCAATTGATCGAATTTCATTTTCGATCGATCAAGGGTTCCGTCGAGCGATCATGATCGATCGAGGGTAGAAAAATTTATCCAGTGACCAAAAGAAATTAGATCCGACATATTTCAATCAATCGATGGGTAAGTTCAATCGATCAAAGATGACCAAAAGTATCCGAAAAACTTAAGATGTTGAAATTCAAATTATATCAATTCATGGTCGATTAATCAAAGGATCGATCGAGGGCCTTTGAGTTGGCTTGATCAATCGATTGCTTTGATCAACAGTCTTCTATTGATTTTCAAATTGAATTAATTGATTAATAAGACTAGTGGGTCATCTTGAGTTGATCAAAGGTAGACCCCACAGATGGAATAGCTAAATTAAATTTGTGGCTTATTAAAGTATTTTGTAGGGATTCGAATTCTAGATTCCAAAGCATACAAGTACTATTTTGTGGGTATAGCTCTACCAAGAATAGGTGAGTGACAAAAAAAGAAAGGATTATTATGATCCGACGATCAGATCTTTCGATCCGACAACCAGAAACGGATTAAATTAATGATTAACAGTTAGAAATATTTTTCAAACGTTTTGAACCATTGATAGCCATCCAGCAACGGTCCACTCCCTGGTACTTATATAAATTGGACCTTTCGTGATTGTTGCACTCAGGATTTAGATAGGCTTATCTTATCCTGAAAGCAATTCCACTGTGACTCATCAGCAATTGATAGGGGCGAATCACGCTTTAAGGATAGCATAAATTTTATGTGATTCAGCCTCACAGAAAATAATTTTTATTTTATTTTTATTTTCGATATTTCCAACATATTTTCTAACAAATAATTATAAATTCCAGTAAGTGGATTTTGTCTTCTGATTCAGTCATCCACTAAATGCCCACTGCATGGTAGGCAAATGTTTTCCCTTTGGAAATCAGAAGTATTAATATAATTTAATCCACTTGTTATAGAGAAAGCTTTAGAAACTAGAAGTTTTTAATATAATAAAATTTCTTGATAATGCTATTCCGGATCTGCAACAAGATGAAGGATAGGTTGTAGTATTGGAAGAGGGAATCTCCTTTGAAATTGAGTGGTTCTTCACTGGGTTTCTAACCTCAGCCAGGAGCTCTGTTCCCCAACAAAGATCTGACCAGTATGGTTGATGACAATGGGACCCATCTTGTGCCGGGACGTTTACCGATTCCTGATTAATCGGTCAAACTAACATGAAATTTCATGATAATTGGTGCAACCAAACACATCCTTTAATAAGTAACAAGAGTATAAATTGACTTTAATAAAATAGCCAAAAACATAGGTTTGCAATTAACGATTTCGGCTCCATTTTGGAATGTGATAGGTGAGGATAGTATACATGTTGTATACAATAATTAATTAATAGGATGTTTACGAAAATACCCTTGAAAAATATGAATAGGCTTGTATACATGGATTGAGCCCGACCCGGTTCTTAAAAGGGCTTGAATTTAAGGCTTGGGCCTTTCTTTCTACCAAAAGTTAGGAGCACATCACCTGTAATTTTTTTTATAAGAAAAAACTAACTAAACAGCATTTAGACGAGCACTACAAAGCACTACAAAATATCTAGGTGTAGCTTTTTATTTAGGCTCAGGCCTGGCCAATGTGCCTGTACACCAGCCCAAATCTAGTTAGGTTTGGATCAGCCCAGCCCAACCTGTTTACTAGACGGGCCAAGAGTTCCTGCCAAACCGGTCCTTCAACTCAAACCTGACCCAACCGTTTAATGGGTCAGATTATCCTCATTTCCAATAGATTTTCCTAACCGAAGCCGGTATCCCTGTCATTTTTGTGGCCTCTCATTTCATGTAAACCACTTGAGTTTGTGCAGCGTGTTGGATGTGACTCTTTCATCTTACACTCGTTACCTATTAGGGCTGAAAGTGCAAGATGCCCCTCCAAAAGGAGGGCTGCTAATCGTGGTCAGTGGCAGGTAAATGAATTGAAAGAGATTCTCTGTAAGATATATAGTAGATATAATGTGTTTCCACCATGCATCCACGAGGCGACATGGGCAAGTGGATGGGGATATATATGAGACGCCGATTAGCTGTGACAGGTTGGGTAGCAAGACTCGCTACTGAAGTTACGTCACCAAGTTCTGTGGGCCCCACCATGATGTGTGTTTTGTATCCACATCGTCCATCCATTTGGAAAAGATCATTTTAGGACATGAGTTAAAGAATGAGTCAGATCCAAAGCTCCAGTGGACCCACTACAGAAAACAGTGGGCAGAGTGATGCCCACCATTAAAAACTTCTGAGGGTCACAAAAGTTTTCGATCAAGCTGATATTTGTTTTTTCCCTTCTTTAATGTCTTTTTTAACTTATGAACAGGTTGGATCTCAAATATACATAATAGTGGACCTTAGGAAGGTTTCAACGGTGGGCAACACTCTCCCCACTGTTTTCTGTAGTGGGGTCCAATACTGATTTGGATCTGCCTAATTCTTTGGTTCATGCCCTATAATGATCTCTCCAAATGGATGGACGGTGTGGATACAACACATGCATCATGGTGGAGTCCATAGAACTTGGTGATGTCACTTCAATAGCAAGTCTCGTGACTCAACCTGTTAGTAGCTAATCCGCGTCCAGGTGATACAGGCCATCTGGATTGTGGGTCTCAATGTTCTTGAGCCATTACGGCAACAACGGCACACCATTCAAAAGATCGAGGTGTCTGCCGTCTATGAGGTGGGCCCTACCATGGATGGCCCATGTAACAACAACTGCACCAATTATTTGTTGCGAGATGTCTTAAATCTGAGTCCTTTCGCAACTGGGATGCGGAAAGGAGTTTCGCGGATTTCGTGTCGCAAGTCCTTTCGCAACTGGGATGCGAAAAGAGTTTTGCGGATTTTGTGACGCAAGTCCTTTCGCAACTGGGATACGAAAGCGAAGTTGTCAAAACTATAAATTGGGGTCCCTAGGGCTATTCTAAGACTATTCCAAGACTTCCTAAAGGTATTCTAAGGGTTCTAAGGTTATCAAAGGGTGTAGTAAGGGTGAGATTCGATGTTGTTCGAATCGGGTAAGTCTTTTCTCTTTGTAATTGATGCTTTCATAGTGGTGATCTATCGCTTTGTGCCGTGGTTTTTTCCCGCAAGGGTTTTCCACATTAAATCTGTGTGTTCTCTTGTGTGTGTGCTTGGGGCCATTGAATTGCTATCCTAGATCTAGATCTGTATGATTCCGCAGGCCAAAAATTCCCAACAAGTGGTATCAAAGCTTAAGTTCGGTTGGGGCACAGATCTGAATCTGAGGGATTAGTAATAATGGCGAGCGCCAGGTATGAGATTGAGAAGTACTCAGGGAAAAATAATTTTGAGTTATAGAAGATCAAGATGATGAGTTCCTTAATCAAACAAGGCGAAGATAGTGCTCTTGAGGAGCGGAAGTCCACTATGACTGATGGTGATTGGAATACTCTTGATAAGAAGACTTTATCATCGATCCGTTTATGTCTCATGGATGAGGTTCTCTACAACGTCATGAGGGAGAAAACTGCGGCTAAGTTATGGGCGAAGTTAGAGGATGTCTATGCGAAGAAATCCTCTGAAAATCGCCTATACTTGAAGCGGCAGTGGTATAACTTCAAGATGGCAGAGGGTGGAGATCTGGAGGCTCACATCAGTAACTTTAATAAATTGGTTTGCAAATTGCTGAATATGGAGGAAGTGATGAAAGATGAAGAACAAACATGTATGTAGCTGAATTCTCTCCCGGCGTCCTATGAGTCATTCAAGGACACTATGTGCAGCATGAATAAAACCCTACGTGTCGACACTGTTATCTCAGCCCTTCAAGGGAAGGCTATGAGATAGCTAGACAGCAACATGGGGACATCTTTTGATGCACTGTTTATAGTGGGTAGGAATTCTGAACAAGGTACAGGTTCTTCAGGTTCTAGATCTAAATCCAAGGGCAAGGGCAAAGGAAGGTAAAGTGTTGGAATTGTGGGAAGGAAGGACATGTGAAGAGGGATTGTGAAAATCCTAAATCTAATAGGGAAGATTCTGAGGCTTCATGCAGGGAGGCTAACACTGTCACGTCAGATGAATCGAGTGGATGTGATGGTGATGTTTTGTCTGTGTCTTCGCTCAGACGGTCATACGATGATCGTAAGGACGAGTGGATGTTAGACACAGGGACATCTTTTCACATGACTCCTCATCGGAGTTGGTTCACCAGCTACAGGGAGTACGATGGTGAATAGGTGTTTATGGGCAATAGCTTTGCCTGTAATGTTGTGGCTGTTGGTATGGTGCACATCAGGATGTTTGATGGGGTGGAGCGTACCTTGACAGATGTGAGGCACGTTCCTGATTTGAACTAGAATCTGATTTCTCTTGGTGTACTTGAGGCAAAAGGATGCAAGTATACATGTATTGATGATGCTCTTAAAGTATCTAAGGGGGCACGGGTAATCATGAAAGCGCAACGACTCGATCATGTTTACAGGTTGATCGGGAGCACTTCAAAAGATGGAGCTACAGTGGATGTAGCGGATTCCACCTCTGCACGTGTGTGGCATGATGGGCATGGCCACATGAGCGGGTAGGGCAGGAAGGTTGAGACGTGCGGACAGGGATACAGAGCAGGTGGAGCAGCCACCTGTGTGAAGAATCATACGGCATGATCGCAGGATATCGGCGTGGTACATGGACGACTCTAATATCGCAGAGGATTCATCTTCTATTTTGATGGCTCTAGGAGAGCCTGATGCTGGGAAGTGGAAGGTGACTATGGGCGATGTGATGGATTCGTTGTACCAGACCGACATATGGGAGCGGGTGAAGCTTCCAGTGGGCCGGTGAGCGGTTGGATGCAGGTGGACCTTCAGGAGGATACAGTATAGATACAGGGCGATGTTGGTAGCGAGAGGTTATTCTCAGAGAGAAGAGATCGGCTTCTCAGAGATATTCGCGCTGACAGTATAGCAGGTATCTATCGGATCCGTGATTGGCGCTGGTTAGCCAATGTGATCTTGAGCTATGATGTGATGCAGAAATAAGAGAAGAGGTCAAGAAGCTACACAGTTGAAGATTGAAGACATGGTGGAGATTGTTGCGAGATGTCTTAAATCTGAGTCCTTTCACAACTGGGATGCGGAAAGGAGTTTCGCGGATTTCGTGTCGCAAGTCCTTTCGCAACTGGGATACGAAAGGGAAGTTGCCAAAACTATAAATTGGGGTCCCTAGGGCTATTCTAAGATTATTTCAAGACTTCCTAAAGGTATTCTAAAGGGTTCTAGGGTTATCAAAGGGTGTAGCAAGGGTGAGATTCGAGGTTGTTCGAATCGGGTAAGTCTTTTCTCTTTGTAATTGATGCTTTCATAGTGGTGATCTGTCCCTTTGTGCCGTGGTTTTTTCCCGCAAAGGTTTTCCACGTTAAATCTGTGTGTTCTCTTGTGTATGTGCTTGGGGTCATTGAATTGCTATCCTAGATCTAGATTTGTGTGATTCCGCAGGCCAAAAATCCCCAACATTATTATGATGTATGGCAAGGATCAATTTGCGAATGTAGGCAATGACTCAGCCAATGAACCCCATTACGGATGACCGAATTTCAAGTTGGTGATTTGTGATGACATGTGGGCCAAACTCCTTCGTCCCAATCCGGACACGTGGACCGTGATTCAAAACGCAATATATGTGCGCCGTCGAGATACGTATGGCAAGCATTCACTTGGCAGTCGGCACATGTAGGCAATAATCCGGACCGTCCACTGATTGGGCCCACCATGGATTTCTCATCCAACAAAAGCAGTGAAAACTGAAAACATAACTCTGTCGTGGCTGACACTCATGTGGCTTACCTGTATCTTTGCTCTAAAACGTAGAAATGCATGTCTCAAATCATACATATGATCATATAGAGAGAGCTAAACATGGAAAAACCATCAGCAACATCTACGCATAGAGCTTTGGATTGGACAACCTTGGCGTAGGGATGGCGATCAACGGCGTAGCTTTCTTCATAACAATCCCAAATTTCTCGGTGAGATCGCCCTTTGAACCCTCCGGCAAACGCCACTCGAACGAATGCACCAACGAGCCGAGTGAGTACATCACCATCCTCTCGGCCATAGTAATCCCGGCACATATCCGCCTACCAGACCCGAATGGGAAGTAACGAAAATCGTTGCCGCTGAAATCCCACTTGTAGTCGGTCCTCAAGAACCTCCCAGGATCGAACTCAGAGGGATTGGACCAGATCGAAGGGTCCCGATGGACTGCCCACACGTTCACGAACACACGGGACCCCTTAGGGACCGTGTATCCACCCACGGTGCACGTTTGGCTGGGGCAGTGTGGGACCATGAGAGGGAGTGCCGGGTGCAACCTTAGCACTTCTTTCACAACTGCTTCTAAGTAATGCAATTTGGGTATGTGGGACTCTTCTACTATGTTGTCCCGCCCCACCACTTCCTCTAATTCAACTTGGGCTTTCCTTATTGTCTCTGGCTTCTGCATCATCTCAGCAATGGCCCACTCCACGGTGTTCGATGTGGTGTCGGTCCCACCCACCACCATGTCCTATCAACAAATTTTAGTAATTATCTAACCATGTTTTGTAATTAATAATGCAGATTAACAAGAAATTTTTGTTTATTAGTGTTACAAAATTAGGGGCAATTAAGCGTGGGTTATTAACAATTATAATTCAGTGCAATGTGTATCATTTTCACCATCTATTTGATCTCTTTCAGAGATATCTCGAGATAGTTGTTGGATGGACGGTGTGGATGGACACGGATTAGGTACTACTCCGCCTGTCTCGAGCTTGGAAGAGGCTGGGGCTCTGAGTGACCCACCGTTATGCATGGGTTTATCAATACTTTCCATCATCACTTTAGTATACAACCTAAAAAATGAGGCGGATCCAAGATTCAAGTGGAACACACCACACAAATCAGCGGTGATAATGACACCCACCGTGAAACCTTCTCAGGGCCCAACGTGATGTTTATTTGCCATCCAAACTTGGATGAAGGTAAAACACAAATATATATAGGGTTGATCCAAAACTTCTGCATCTCTCAACAAGTTTTTAATAGTTGGCATTTGATACCCACCGTATGGCCTACTTGAAACTTAGATCTGCCTCATTTTTTAGATTATATCCTCAAATGATAAGGAAAAAATGGATGGACTTTGTTGATAAACCCATACACCATGGTGGGCCCTGTTCGGAGCTCGGCAAAGGCAGGGTAGGACCTAATCTGCGTCTAGAGATGATACGATCTCGAAGTGACAGTAGGAAAGATAAACGGTAAAGCGGGGAAAGTAGTAGGAAAGTGATAGATATAAACATCTACTTAGTGTAAATTTTAAAACATAAGCCATCTATGATAGGGCCCAGTACATGGATGATAAATCACCCTAACATACATACTTCTCAGAGATGGCTATACCATATTCCGGCATGCCTCCGACTCTAGCGTCTCTCAGCAGGAAAGCAATTAAAAATTAACAGACGGCCATAACTATGAATTTGTCGGTCATCAGTATAAAAAATTATAAAATAAAATATTTCTATCTTCCGGTTGGTGCACGTGCTCAGTCATCTTTCATGGACCGCTGCACCACAATTTTGGCTGGCCATTCAAACGAAAAGTATTGATCGGAGGATATAAACCATCAAGATTGCCCATTTACTCACTGGTGGACCTTTGCCATCTCCAACCGTATGATTAGGTTCTAAGTAAAGAGGTCTCAAGTCCAACTGGTTGAATCTAACACTTTGCATAGGTTGGACCCACCATGATGATCGCTTGGTGCAAATTGGGCCACACCAGTGATTAGGAATATACAAGTGTGGCACACTTGACACGTATGTATACCTGAGTTTTTGCATATGTAGTCATCATGATAAGGCCAACATGTTGGACGGGTTGGATGCTGCACACACATGTAAGGTTAGCAGCTTTTCACTAAATGGACCTTAGCTTATATATAGTCCAGCCGGTTGGGTTTGGGATGCTTTTCATAAAGAAATTCATATATCTGAGGGATTGTTATAAATTGTCACTCCTCTTTTTGGCTTAATTAAATAAAATCACATAAAAATTATTTTCTCCTGATATTATATATTGAATACATTTGGTGTCTTTTTATTTATCACTTTCTACTAAATTGATGATATGAACCGTTCAAAAGCATGTGAATAATGACATGGACAATTATGAGATGGTGGAAAGCAATCTAGACCATTCAACACTAAGTGGTTAGTCATTTAGTCCGATCAAAAGTAGATGGACTGCAATCTATACTGTTCAAAACTGTGGACAACAATCTAAACCGTTCCAAGGCAGTGGACAGTGATCTTGATCATTCAAGAGGTTAGACAGCGATTTAGACCATTCCAAAATGGTAGACAATGATCTAGACCGATTCTACCTGCAATGTATACAAAGATACGATCATTTGGCAGGAGTGCTTTCATCATTTTCAAAATTAGAAGAAAGAGGTCCTCTGAATGGGCGCTGACATGTAAAGAAAACTTGTATAGATGGTTCCATTTAATTAGGTTTTAAAAATGTTACTATTTCACTTATATTAAGTAATTAAGTTGCACTTTTTTTACTTAAGTTAATTTAGCAAGTATCATCTTACGAGTAACTTATGCCCAAAAGTTACTAATTTATTTACTTTAACTTTTTAAATAATTACTTTTCTACTTTTATCTCACTTACATGTGAAAGGAGGCTCTCTCTCCGTCCATGTCAAAGGAAGCCCCATTAGACCGTCCACATTGAAGGTGAAAAGGTGGTCCCCACGTGATGGATGACCCCGTATTAATGTGGGCCCACATATGGATGATCCACATCAAAGTTCAGCCCATAACGATAAATGACTCCACATCTAAGGCAAGTCTTGCATGATGGGCAACCTACATTGAAGGTGGGGCTCACATGATGAATAATCCACATCAAAAGTGGGCTCCACATGATGGGCAATTAATAATGGTGGGCCCCACATGATGGATGGTCCACATCAACGTAGGCCCAAATGATGAATGGTCCACGTTAAAGTTAGGACTTAATGATGAGTGGTCTAAATCCAAGGCGGGCCTAGATGACCCACATCAGAGGCGGGACCCATATGATGGACCATCCACATTAAAGGTGGGCTCCACATGATGGGTTGTGAATATTGAAGATGGGCCTCACATGATGGACAATAACATTGAAAGTGCGCCCCACTTAATGGATGGCCAACATCAAAGGTAGGCCTTACATAATGAATGATGGACATTAAAGGTCGAGCCATGATGATGAATGACCCACATTTAAGGTGGACCCCATACGATCGACGACCCACATCAAAGGTGAGGCCATACAATAAATGGTTCACATCAAAGATTGACCCCACATGATGGAACTTGGATGTGAGGCGAACTAGACATGTTTATCGACTGAGTGTGTAGAAACCAAGATAAGCTACTTTAGGGCAAGCAGCTTATTCAAAATAACTTACGATCCAAACGCCCCTTAATAAAAGTTCATATAATTAGTAGGGTTGTACGCGAACCAGGTTAGCTCGGTTAGCTTGCTCAACTCGACTCAAAAAAGCTCAATTCGACTTGGTTCGAAACTGAGTTCGAGCCGAGTCGAGTTGATTTTTTGAGCTCGAAATAATTTCGAATTGAGTTTGAGTTTTCTCGAGCTCAACTCAACTCAGATCAAACCCCAACTCGAATTAAACTTGGATCAAACCAGTTTGGTGACTCGGTTACTTTGATATTAATGTTGCTCATCTAGTGTTTAATGAAATGACTCAATGAAGTGGCAACGAAGGAATGTATATGAAACAAATACCATTTTTTTCTTGATTTTGATGTTGCCTACAAGGTGTTTGAAGAAATACCTTTAAAATTATTGTTGTTGTTTTACATATAATGAGAATTTGAAGGTGCAATCCACCTGTTTGTGAAAATGTTGCATGGACAAACTTGGATCGAACTGGCCCAAGTTGCTGACCGAACCAAGTCGACCTGGCCAGTCACACTCAAGGACCGAGCCGAGCCGAGTTCGAGCTGGGGTCAGCTAGTGGCCGAGCCGAGTCGAGTCGAGCTATACCAAGCTCGACTCGGTTCGACTCGTGTACACCTCTAATTATTAATTAGTAAAGGTAAATTACCATTAGCAAGGCCTTGAGATGAGTCATGGTCAACGGCGTCTTGGAATCCCCTTCATCCTTCATCTTCAACAAGAACTGCAAGAAATCCCTGCTCCCTTTCTCACTACTCTTCCCCTCCGCCTCTTCTCTATCAATCTTCAACCGTTGATCAATGATCAACTCAAAGATCCGATCGAACCGGGCCAGCGGCCCCTTCATCTGCCGCTCCATCCCTTGAAGGTCGAACCGGGCCAGACCCGAGAAGAAATCCGAAACGTTGGGTTTCCCCAGCAACTCGGTGATTTCGTTCACAATCTGTCGAAACTCGGCTCCCAAACTCGTCCTTTCCTCACCTTTGAGCGTTCCGCCCCACAGCATGCTAGTGATCACATTCATTACCGTCAAGAACATCTGCTCCCCGACGTTGGTCGGCACGCCCGAGTTTTTGTACATGTGGCTCACCGTCGCTCGCACCTCGCGCCGGCGCAACGCGTAGACGGCGTCGAGGCTGGCGCCGCTCAGCATCTCTCGCACGCACACCTTCCGAAGCATGCGCCATTCGGGTCCGTACGGCGTCCACACGATGTCGGATCCGCCGTAGGCGATTACACGAGCCGCGGCCGGCACGTCGCGATTGGCGAAGGTCGTGTCGTGGTCTTTGAGAACTTCCTTGGCTAGCGCAGGAGAGCTGATCACGATACCGAGCTTGTTGCCGAGCCACAGCTTGAAGATCGGGCCGTGGACCCTACCCAGCTTTGCGAAGTGAACGTGGAGTTCCGGGTCTAGGAACGGGAGACTCCCTACTAAGGGTAGGCCGCGCGGCCCTGGCGGTAATCCAGACGCACTGCTCTTGCTTTTGACAATCAGCCATGCGTACCATGTGATTGCGAGTACGGCGAGGGAGATGGTGAGCATAGATCTTACGAATTCGTCCTGCTGATTGGTGCCTTCCCACCACCATGACCAGATCCTAGAGATTGTGTTGGAAGTTGCCATTTTTTGGATGCTAAGAAGCTTTTTCGCGGGATTTTATAGCAATTGACGGAAAGAAGATGGATGGAACTTTGATGGGTGGATCGACCATTAGGACGAGGGAGCCTTTGGACGTATTTGCAAGGATCAGAACCGAAACATTTGCTGGAAGATTCTCATCCCTTCCTACATGGTGAATGTGATTTTTTAGAGTGTCTTACTGAGCTTTCTAAGCCCAAATCCACCTTGCACACGTGGCTAGGCGTTCGGCCAGGCACGTGCGATGAAACATCCGAGTCGATCATCAGGTGTGCCCCACTGCCGAGGTAGCCTGGCACAGGAATCGGAGCGGTTGACTCATCAGGTGGGCCTGCCATACATGGGCAAAATAAGGGCACGTTTGGGGGACGCAGATTAGCTATTGATTGGTTGAGTATCGAGACTGCTAATGAAGTTACGTCACCAAGTTTCGTGGGCCCACTATGATGTATGTGTTGTATTCACACCGTCCATCAATTTAGAGAGAACATTTTAGGTTATGATTCAAAAGAACAATGCAGAGCCAAAGCTCTAGTGGACCCAACGAAGCGACAGTAGGAAAGATAAACGGTAAAGCGGGGAAAGTAGTAGGAAAGTGATGGATATAAACATCTACTTATTGTAAAATTTAAAGCATAAGCCATCCATGATAGGGCCCAGTACATGGATGGACCCGATTGATAAATCACCCTAACATACATACTTCTCAGAGATGGCTATACCATATTCCGGCATTCCTCCGACTCTAGCGTCTCTCAACAGGAAAGCAATTAAAAATTAACAGACGGCCATAACTATGAATTTGTCGGCCATCAGTGTAAAAAATTATAAAATAAAATATTTCTATCATCCGGTTGGTGCACGTGCTCAGTCATCTTTCATGGACCGCTGCACCACAATTTTGGCTGGCCATTCAAACGAAAAGTATTAATCGGAGGATATAAACCATAAAGATTGCCCATTTACTCACTGGTGGACCTTTGCCATCTCCAACCGTATGATTCGGTTGTAAGTAAAAGGGTCTTAAGTCCAACTGGTTGAATCTAACACTTTGCATAGGCTGGACCCACCATGATGATCGCTTGGTGCAAATTCGGTCACACCAGTGATTAGGAATATACAAGTGTGGCACACTTGACACGTATATATAGCTGAGTTTTTGCATATGTAGTCCTCATGATAAGGCCAACATGTTGGACGGGTTGGATGCTGCACACACATGTAAGGTTAGCAGCTATTCACTGGGTGGACCATAGCTTATATATAGTCCAGCCGGTTGGGTTTGAGATGCTTTTCATGAGGAAATTCATATATCTGAGGGATTGTTATAAATTGTCACTCCTTTTTTTGGCTTAATTAAATAAAATCACATAAAAATTATTTTCTCCTGATATTATATATTGCCTACATTTTGTGTCTTTTTATTTATCACTTTCTTTTAAATCGATGATCTGAGTAGTTCAAAAGCATGTGAATAATGACATGGACAATTATGAGATGGTGGAAAGCAATCTAGACCATTCAACACTAAGTGGTTAGTCGTTTAGTCCGATCAAAAGTAGGTAGACTGCAATCTATACTATTCAAAACTGTGGACAACAATCTAAACCGTTCCAAGGCAGTGGACAGTGATCTTGATCATTCAAGAGGGTAGACAGCGATTTAGACCATTCCAAAATGGTAGACAATGATCTAGACCGATTCTACCTGCAATGTATACAAAGATACGACCATTTGGCAGGAGTGTTTTCATCATTTTCAAAATTAGAAGAAAGAGGTCCTCTGAATGGGCGCTGACATGTAAAGAAAACTTGTATAGATGGTTCCATCTAATCAGGTTTTAAAAATGAGTGGCATTTAGGGCTGATAAGGTACTATTTAACTTATATTAAGTAATTAAGTTACTTTTTTTTTTTTTACTTAGGTTAATTCAGCAAGTATCATCGTACAAGTAACTTATGCCCCAAAAGTTACTTACTAATTATTTATTTTAACTTTTTAAATAATTACTTTTCTACTTTTATCTCACTTACATGTGAAAGGAGGCTCTCTCCCTGTCCATATCAAAGGACGCCCCATTGGACCGTCTACATTGAAGGTGAAAAGGTGGTCCCCTTGTGATGGATGACCCATATTAATGTGGGCCCACATATGGATGATCCACATCAAAGGTCAGCCCATAATGATAAATGACTCCACATCTAAGGCAAGTCTCGCATGATGGGCAACCTACATTGAAGGTGGCGCTCACATGATGGATAATCCACATCAAAAGTGGGCTCCACATGATGGACAATTTATAATGGTGGGCCCCACATGATGGACGGTCCACGCCAACGTAGGCCCAAATGATGAATGGTCCACGTTAAACTTAGGCCCTAATGATGAGTGGTCTAAATCCAAGGCGGACTAGCTAGATGACCCACATCAGAGGCGGGGCCCATATGATGGACCATCCACATTAAAGGTGGGCTCCACATGATGGGTTGTGAATATTGAAGGTGGGCCTCACATGATGGACAATAACATTGAAGGTGCGCCCCACTTAATGGATGGCCAACATCAAATGTAGGCCCTACATAATGAATGATGGACATTAAAGGTCAAGCCATGATGATGAATGACCCACATTTAAGGTGGACCCCATATGATCAACAACTCACATCAAAGGTGGGGCCATACAATAAATGGTCCACATCAAAGATTGGCCCCACATGATGGATGGTGGATGTGAGGCAAACTAGACATGCTTATCAACCGAGTGAGTAGAAACCAAGATAAGCTACTTTAGGGCATAAGTAGCTTATTCAAAATAACTTACGATCCAAACACCCCTTAATAAAAGTTCATATAATTAGTAGGGTTGTACACGAACTAGGTTAGCTCAGTTAGCTCGTTCGACTCGACTCAAAAAAGCTCGATTCGGCTTGGTTCAAAACTGAGTTCGAGCCGAGTCGAGTTGATTTTTTAGCTCAAAAAATTTCGAATCAAGTTCAAGTTTTCTTGAGCTCAACTCAACTCAGATCGAACCCCAACTCGAATTAAACTTGGATCAAACTAGTTTGGTGACTCGGTTTCTTTGATATTAATGTTGCTCACCAAGTGTTTAATGAAATGACTCAACGAAGTGTTGGCTGATGGCAAGGAATGAATGTATATGAAACAAATACCTTTTTTTTCTTGATTTTG
Source organism: Magnolia officinalis (assembly GCA_021015155.1). Lineage (NCBI taxonomy): Eukaryota > Viridiplantae > Streptophyta > Magnoliopsida > Magnoliales > Magnoliaceae > Magnolia > Magnolia officinalis. Next base: position 122,164,170 of record JAJHSJ010000001.1, read on the forward strand.
ATGTTGCCTATAAGGTGTTTGATGAAATACTTTTAAAATCATTGTTGTTGTTTTACATATAGTGAGAATTTGAAGGTACAATCCATGTGTTTGTGAAAATGCTGCATAGGAAAACTTGGCTCGAACTGGCTCGAGCTGCTGACCAAACCGAGTTGAGCTGGCCAGTCAGGCTCAAGGACCGAGCCGAGCCAAGTTCGAGCCAGGGTCAGCTAGTGGCTGAGCCAAGTCGAGCTATGCCAAGCTCGACTCGGTTCAACTCATGTACACCTCTAATTATTAATTAGTAAAGGTAAATTACCATTAGCAAGGCCTTGAGATGAGTCATGGTCAACGGCGTCTTGGAATCCCCTTCATCCTTCACCTTCAACAAGAACTGCAAGAAATCCCTGCTCCCTTTCTCACTGCTCTTCCCCTCCGCCTCTTCTCTATCAATCTTCAACCGTTGATCAATGATCAACTCGAAGATCCGATCGAATTGGGCTAGCAGCCATTTCATCTGTCGCTCCATCCCTTGCAGGTCGAACCGGGCCAGACCCGAGAAGAAATCCGAAACGTTGGGTTTCCCCAGCAACTCGGTGATTTTGTTCACGATCTGCCGAAACTCGGCTCCCAGACTCATCCTTTCCTCGCCTTTGAGCGTCCCACCCCACAGCATGCTAGTGATCACATTCATCACCGTCAAGAACATCTGCTCCCCGACGTTGATCGGCACACCCGAGTTTTTGTACATGTGGCTCACCGTCGCTCGCACCTCGCGACGGCGCAGCGCGTAGACGGTGTCGAGGCTGGCGCCGCTCAGCATCTTGCGCACGCAAACCTTCCAAAGCATGCGCCATTCGGGTCCGTACGGCGTCCACACGATGTTGGATCCGCCATAGGCGATTACACGAGCCGCGGCCGGCACGTCGCGATTGGAAAAGGTCGATGTCGTGGTCTTTGAGAACTTCCTTGGCTAACGCAGGGGAGCTGATCACAATACTGAGCTTGTTGCCGAGCCACAGCTTGAAGATCGGGCCGTGGACCCGAGCCAGCTTTGCGAAGTAGACGTGGAGTTCCGGGTCCAAGAACAGAAGGCTCCCTACTAAGGGAAAGCCGCGCGGCCCTGGCGGTAATCCAGACGCACTGCTCTTGCTTTTGACAATCAGCCATGCGTACCATGCGATTGCGAATACGGCGAGGGAGATGGTGAGCGTAGATCTTGCGAATTCGTCCTGCTGATTCGTGCCTTCCCACCACCATGACCAGATCCCGGAGATCGTGTTGGAAGTTGCCATTTTTTAGATGCTTAAGAAGCTTTTTCACGGGGGTTTATAGCATTTGACGAAAAGAAGATGGATGGAACTTTGATGGGTGGACCATTTGGATGAGGGAGCCTTTGGACGTATTTGCAAGGATCAGAACCGAAACATTTGCTGGAAGATTCTCATCCCTTACTACATGGTGAATGTGATTTTTAGTGCGTTTTGCTGAGCTTTCTAAGCCCAAATCCACCTCGCACGCGTGGCTAGGCGTTCAGCCAGGCGCGTGCGATGAAACATCCGTGTCGATCATCAGGTAGGGTTGTTCACGAGTCAAGCTAGCTCGAAAAACTCGCTCGACTCGGCTCGAGTCAGCTCGGATTGACTCGGTTGAATGGCCTATTCAAGCCAAGCCAAGCTAATTATTTGAAGCTCGAATTGAGTTCAAGCCAAGTTCGACCAAGGGGCATTTCAACTCGACTCGAAGCTTGAACTCGAGCTCGACTTGACTCGATTAATAAATATAGTAAATATTATATATATATATATATATATATATATATATATATATATATATATATATATATATATTATATAAATGTAAGTTTTAAGTTTAAACTTAAAAATAAAAAAATAAAAAACAAACCCTAGAGTCTCTACCCGACCGCACGCACCTCCTTTCCTTTCCCTTTCTTCTCTTTCTTTGCCCACTACCAGCCGCACGCCCGCCCAGACCACCACCACCAGTTTTCATTTCAGCTCCACAATAGTATGATTTCAATCTCTTGAGATCTACTTCTTAGGCGAAAAACCCAAGAAATTCGAAATGGGTTCTTCTTAGATTTGTTAGAGCTTCAAGGAAATCCAATGATCTGATTGGCTAGAGCTCTTTACTTGGATTTCTGATCTGTGTTCTGCTCTGTTTCTTTTCTAGTACTTGGATTTCTGCTGGTGGAAGAAGATCAAGAACAAATCGATTCTTACAGGTTTCCTCATCCGATTTGAAGCTTTGTTTGGTTTTTTCATTGGGTTTTGCTTTGATTCTCTTAAGATTTTTGAATTTTTCATCAATGGAGTAGGATCAAGAACATTATCCATTACTCTCTCACCCAACAAGCTCGAGCTCGACTCGAGGTAAACTCGACTCGACTCGAACCACTAGCTCGACTCGAAATCGACTCGATAGCTTTGGCAAACAAGCCAAGCTTCAATGTTGAGCTCGAGGCCAAGCTCGAGCTTGAGCTCAAACTCAAGTACATCATGGACAAGCCAAGCCAAGCTTGGCCCACCTCGACTCGACTCGGCTCAATGCCCACCTCTATCATCAGGGTGTGCCCCACTGTCGAGGTAGCGTGGCACAGGAATCGGAGCGGTTGACTCATCAGGTGGGCCTGCCACACATGGGCAAAATAAGGGCACGTTTGGTGAACGCGGATTAGCTACTGACAGCAGGTTGGGTGTCGAGACTCGCGAATGAAGTAGCGACGTCACCAAGTTTTGTTGGCCTACTATGATGTATGTGTTGTATCCGCACCGCCCATCAATTTAGAGAGAACATTTTAAGGTATGATTCAAAAGAACTATTGAGAACCAAAGCTCTAGTGGACCTAACCACGGAACAAAGTGAGGAGACTGACGCCCACCGTTGAAACCTTCCTATGGTCCCTTGACGTTTACTTGAGATCCAACTTGTTAATAAGTTAATACAGACATTAAATAAGGGAAAATAAATAAATATCAGATTGGTCACTCTCCCTACTTTTTCCCGTGGTGGGATACACTCGACATTTGGATCTGACTCATTACTTGTCTAGTGCCATAAAATGATCTCTCCGCATGGATGGACGATGTGGATATAACAAATACTTCGTAGTGGAGCCACGGAACTTGGTGACGTCACTTAAGCGAGTCTCGCCACTCAAGCTTTCATATCTAATCCGCGTCCACGTTTGGGAGGTTGGCTTCGGAATGCATGGAATTCAGCATGCTAGGTGACGAGTAGGGGCACGGATTAGATACTGACAGGTTGAATAGCCAGGCCGACTACTGAAGTGACGTAACTAAGCTCACCATAATGCATGTTCAGTATCCACGCATTACATCCACTTGGAAAGATCGTTTTAGGGCAATATCCATGTACCCAGTATAGAAAACAACAGTGAAGCCTACCACTAAAAACTTTAAAATGCTACAAAAGTTTTAGATTAAGTTGATATATGTGTTTTCTCTTCTTTCGTGTCTTTTTTTTTTTTTTTACTTTTGAAGAGGTTGGATTTCAAATAAACATTAGGGGCCTGTTTGGCCGGACCAATCCCACGGTATTAAGAGGGATGGGATCGTGATATCCCGCGATATGCATGACGAGTCAAACAAACCCGGTGAAGTTGTCCGGGATATAAGCAATCCCATGGATCTTAAAACAATCCACTGACATCACCATTATTACCTTAAAATCGATCCCATCCCTCGGTTGGATGGATTGGAAGGTAAAATCCTGGGATATGCGAGCGTGCCAAACAGACCCAGTAAACTTGTCCCGGGATATAGCAATCCCATGGATATTAAACCAATCCACTAACACCACCATCATTACCTTAAAATCCATCCCATCCCTCCTAATCCCATGGGATTCGCCGGACCAAACAGGGGTGTGTTTGGAGCATGGGATTAGATGGTTTAAGTTGGATGGAATTACACTATGTCAGGGATTGTCCTCTAATCCCGTGGCTTGGACACCATCCTACTTCATGTATGGGAAAAGGATGGTCTACTCATCTTGCCACTACCGGTTGGTACTCTGTGAGCCCCACTATGATGTACGTGTTTCATCCATGTCGTCCACCCATTCTTCCATGTCATTTTATGGTATGAGCCCAAAAATGAGTTTGATCCAAATCTCAAGTGGACCGCATAGTTGGCCCTAGCAGGTTTTTAATGGTGTAATTCAATCAGTACTGTTTTCCCATGGTGTGGTCCACCTGAGATTTATGTCTACCTCTTTTTGGGGATCAAGCCCTAAAATTATGTTTCAAAATGGATGGACGGCATGGATAAAACACATACATCATGGTGGGTCCACATAGCACCGACCACTAGCCACACAAAACCCAAAGTAGAATTGCAAAAACCCTTACCCCGGCGCTTATTCCAAGAAGGGCTTCACAACTCATACCTTATATGAGTCCCAAACAGGACATTGCAACGATCCATGGGATCTTAAAACCCAGTCCCACCTAATCTCCTTTAAACCCATGCGCCAAACACCCCCTTATGGTGGGCCTTAGGATAGTTTCAACGGTGGGGATCACTCTCCCCACTATTTTTTGTGGTGGGGTCCACTACTAATTTTTATCTACCCCATTCTTTGGCTCATGCCCTAAAATGATATCTCAAAATGGATAGGCGGTGTGGATACAGCACATACATCATAGTGGGACCCATAGAACTTGGTGACATCACATTAGTAGCAGACTGGCTAGTCAACTTGTCAGTATCTAATCCTCATCCAACGAGTAGTAGCATAGAGAAACATTTATTATATGTGACTCTGGTGCCCTTCAAAGTAAAGCAAAAATGATAATAATAATAATAATAATAATAATAATAATAATAATAAATAAATAAATAAATAAAAATTGGGGTTACATCATATTTTAGGTGAGATTTTGGCCCCCACAAAAAAAAAGTACGGCCATATTTCCAAATGCTTTAAATACTAGAAGCATTAAACAAATGTCCTGTCTAGTCATCTGGCACCTTAAAAAAAAATTGGTCCAGTTGAAATTACCCCGTAGCCTTTTGCGTGGTGCTCGCTTATGAAAAAGGCGGGAGGGCTTCGGATGGGGTAAACACTATGGAGCTCACTATGGTGTTTGTGCAAAATCCACACCCATCACATATTTTTTCAAATCATTTTATGACATGAGCTTAAAATGAGGTAAATCTAAAGCTCAAGTGAGCCACACAACCGAAAACAGTAGAGATCATACGCCTACGATTGAAACATTCATGGGGCTGTAGAAGCTTTAAATCATGCTAATATTTTTATTCTTTTAGTCCATCTCCATGGTAAGGAGTTTATGACCATTTAGGCTACTTTATGAACAGTTTGAATTGCATATAAACATCACAGTGGAGCGTAGAAAAGTTTGAATGGTAAGCAATTCATTTCCACTATTTTCAGTTGTGTGGTCCACCCGAGTTTCAAACTTGCTTAATTTTTTGTCTCATGTCTTAACATGATCTTCCAAAATGAATGGATGGAGTGAATTTCTTACAACATCATGGTGTGCCCAACAGATCTTAAGGTAGTAGAAACTACCTCCAAAAAGCTTTTCTCGAAATTCGCGTCAATGTAATGTGATGTGGCGTGGATCGCGTATTCTAACCTATCTAGAGATTGATGGTTCTGTGAGGCCCACTATGATGTATATATTTTATCCACACCGTGCATCCATTTTGAAATATTATTTTAGGGCATGGGCCTAAAAATGAGGGATATTAAAGGCTCATGTGGTTTTTAGGGGCCATAAAATTTTTCGATGTAAATCATTTTTTGGCTCATGAGGTTAACTTAAATTCTAAATCCAGTGGACGGAGTGGATTCAACACATAATCCACGACAGGACCCACAACCCCTAACACATCACAACCTCGACCCTTATCAGGTTACTACCTCAACTCTTACCGTGTTACAACCACGACCCCGACCCTTATAACATGACAACCTCAACCCTTGCCACATTGCGACCACAACCCTTCACATGACAACCTCAACCCTTACCATGTTCCAATCACGACCTTGACTCTAAAACATGACAACATTAACCCTTAACACATTACAACCATGACCTCGACCCTTACCACATTACAACCATGACCCTTATAACATGAAAACCTTGACCCTTATTACATGACAATATCTACATTTCACATAACAACCTTGACCCTTACCATGTTACAAACTCAACCATTACCACGTTACAACCATGACCCCTTATTATAACATGACAACCTCGACCCTTACCACGTTACAACTACGACCCATGTAAGACCCGTATCCCAGTTCGTACTGTTCCGATGGATCCTGCGATCATTTCCGTCGAAGTCCGGCAATCCGCGACTGATAATCGATGTTGCGATCGATCGTAAGTCGTATCCTTTAGATTCGAGTCAGTTTAATCCGAGACCTGTATCATTGCGACCGCACCATCGCCGCGGTTCCAACGCCGCGACTCACGCACCGATCCGATACCCTGAGCAGAAGATGTGAGTCGGCGTTTATTTCGAAGAAACGCCGCGCTTTCTCAATCCCGAGAGAATCTCTACACAATGTCAAATCAATCCCATCAATCAATCAATCAATCACTTCAATGTCAAGTACAAGCAACCCATGCTACCTTTCTCCACAAGTAAAGTAACCACCAAAGTCAACCAACCCATCACCTCACCCATCACTCACATCCATCATCCATCTCCCATCACCTCTCCTTACAACCTCTCTCTTTCCCTCCACATTTTTCCAAGCAAGAGAGCACCACACGTTCATGGTTTCCAAGAGAGAAAAGTGATTTGTGACCCACCATTCCCATTCCAAAACCCATCATCCTAGCCATCCATTTTCCATCTCCACCATCAAAGAGGAGCACAAGGAGGGTGGCGTTCCAACAGACCGAAGAGATCAACCGGTGGGTGCTTTATAGGATAGGTTTTTCATGTTTTCATGATGGGTCAAGTGGGGCCTACCGATCAATGGTGTGGATCTCACTTTGGACCCTAAATTGTGGCCGATGGCCCACTTTGATAATTTTTTTTATGTATGATTGGATGCAAGTGAGGGCCCATAGTGTCGGGGTCCCTCCATCACACGTGTGTCCCACCTTCTCTCTCTCTCTCCTCTTTTTCATTTTCCTTTTTCTTGAAATGATAGGATTGTGTGGCCCACCATTAATCACATATTTTATGCGGGACCTGTCGGATGAATGGGTAGGATCTATGCCATCCAGATAATGGCCCGGATGGGAGAAAAATGTAATTATCGGGTAGGCCACGTGTATGTGGGACCCACCACGATGTCCCTGTTCATCCATGCCGTCCAGCGTCCCTGGACGCTGGACGAGCATCTGGCTAACATGGAGTTGTGTACTGACATGGGCGTGTACTTCCAAGCTAACTTTAAAAAAAAAAAAAAAAAAAAAAAAAAAAAAAAAAAAAAAAAAAAAAAATCTTTTGAAATGGGCCACCCATACAGGCCCCACCTTGATGTTTGTACATGATCCAAGCCATCCATCTCAACCCTCACATCATTTTATGCGTTGAGCCAAAGTCTTAAGGTGATTTGATCACCGGGTGGGCCATACCCTCTAAAATCATGTAAAGACATACCTGAACATATAAAAGTACTTGGTGGGACCCACCCGAAGTTTGGATGCAGCTGAATCTCGGTCTGGACGGCCAGACAAGTGAGACACACATAATGGATGGGCTGGATTTTGAATCACATCTCGGTGGGCCCCAAAATATATATATATATATATATGGCAACGGACGCTGCAGCTCACGCCGCAGGCGTGCTGTCTGCGCCCGCTGGCGGATGGGAGTGCAGGACCCACGGCTCCTGCCGTGGGCCCCACCATGATGTATGTTAGAAATCCACACCGTCCATCCTTTAGCCCCCCTCAGGGCAGGGGGCCATGCCAAAAATCAGGCATATGGGGGGGCTCGGGTGGCCCACATCAGAGGGAACAGTGAGGTTGAACGTCTACTGTTGAAATCTTTTGGGGTCTGTGGAAGTTTTGGATCCGTACAAAATTTGTTTTTCCCCTCCATCCAGGTCTGCGTGACCTCATGAACGGTTTGGATGGCTTATAAGCATTACGGTGGGCCCCATGTGGGAGCCCACAGTGATGTATGTGTCTTATCCCCACCGTCCAGGCGGACGGTGGGAGCCCACGGTAATGTATGTGTTGTATTCCACCATCCAGCGGATGGTGGAGCCCACGGTGATGTTTGTTGCACACCGTCCAGTGGACGGTGGGTCCCACCTGAAGTTTTTGCATGCGCCTGAAACTTGGGCTGAACCCTCAATCAAGTGGGACACCCATAATGGATGGGCTGGATTTACAAACCACATCTTTGTGGGCCCTCAAAATGGTTATGAATGTTTTAAACGATGCACGGCCCTCTCCACTGTTGCATGTGGTGTGGCCTGCACAAGTCACGGATTGACTTGATTTTTTTGAGACCTAGGCTTAGGATGAATGGTGCATCTGACTGATGGGTTAGATGTTTAACAAACATCAACGGTAGGTCCAGGGGTATATGTATATGTATATGTATATGTATATGAATATGTACATGTATATGTATATATTATTTATATTATATTGTATATATTATATGTATTATATATATCATTTATATATTATATTATGTAATATATACATTATGGCGGGCCTTGGGAATTTTAATGGTAGTTTGGCCCATTTGATCCATGTGATTAGGCCCACCTTAGTGCATTTGTGAGGCCCATGTGATGGGGCCCATATTAGTGTATTTGTGACCATTGTTGAGGCCCACCTTGGTATATACATAAGGCCCATGTGATTCGGCCCATTTGAGGTATTTAAAGGCCCATGGGTTATGACCCATTGCAATGTACATAAGGCCCACTAATGCGGTCCACTTGATTTATGAAAGGCCCATATGAGGCAGCCCATTTGATGTATTTGAGGACTTTGGGTCGAGGCCCAATAAGATGTATATCGGTCCATTGCAATGTGTGATTCCACCATGATTTATTTAATGGTATTTAAGGCGAGCCGGGCTTTGGGGACAATGTTGGTTTGACGTCCACATTGTAGGTGACGACGGTTAAATGTCCGCATTGTCACTCTTCCTAAGGCCCACTGATAGGCCCATACTTATACTTTGCAGTCCGTTTAGGCCCATCTTCACTTTGAGCAACACCCATTATCATACCATAAGTATAGTGTTGCCCCATTATTCATGATCATACGCATCATATGCATGCTTGAGATGAGGGGTGACTGATCATAGCATATGCCTTCAGGCAGACTATTACAGGCTCCCTGATAGGCGGAGTTGCCCTGCATGAGCGCATGGTTTACGCAGGATTGTCGCATGACTGGTAGTGTAACTCATGCACTTGCATTGTGTGATTGTAGTTACTGTATGCCCTAGCAACACCAGGGTCATAGCCTCCGCAGACACATCGTGGGTGACTGGATTGGATACCGAAAATGTTTGGTTCTAGCATACGGGCGCCATAGATGTCCCTGGGTGAAAATCCCTAAACCCGATGGTACTAGAGGATGACTCCAACGTCGAGACCGAGTGGATGTACGAGCGCATGAGGGCCGAATACTAGGAGGCCGCGTCTTCCACTGTGTCGTGGTCGGTTGGAAAGGGGTGTGACCTTACCCGCCTAAGTGAGGGGGCAATTTCTAGGTTGAGTTTGACCAACTTGAGGAATCGGTCCACTATCGACGAGCCAGACCCGATATTGGCAGGCGGATAGTGAGGTCTCTTCCACTCTCCCAGTTGTGCGTTCGGATAGGGGCGGCAAGCTGGCTTGAGTGTACTAGACCCCGGTGATTATCCAGACTGATAACTGTATTGACATGAGGATTGGCATGCTTGAGCTGCATTATGCATCACATGGCCTTGATATGGCCGATATCATTTATATTCTGTACCGCTTAGCCTTGGTACGGCTAACTGCATTCATATACTTATTGGCACGATTCCGCATTACTCTGACCCTGCATTCTGAGCACGCTCATATTGCGCACGCACTTACACCACCCTCTAAGCTTTCCATAAGCTTATGCACGATTGATGCATGCAGGTGACGCCAGGACGCAGTCGTAGTCTCGCCGCAGTTGGAGCGTGCAGCCGAGCTTCTGGAGCTTTTGTTATTTTCAGTATATTGTATTTTCCTTTAATACGCCTTGTACTCAAAAGTTTTTGTTCATAGTGGATTTTGTGATGGTGTTCTTGTGGTTATTGTTCGTGGGTTATGCTTGTGGTTATGCTCATTACGAATCAAATTGATTATTAAAAATCCTCCTTATAGCATCCTAGGATCGGAACATGGCGTATGGGCGCTGGGAGCCGAGAATGGGGTTCTACGGAGGCTGTCGGTGCCGGATTCGGCGATCGGGAATTTTGTGAGCCCGGTCTCCGAGTTCGGGGCGTGACAGGACCTTAATAACATGACAACCTCGACTCTTACCACATTAACTACAACCCTTCACATGACAACCTCGACCCTTACCACGTTACAACTACGACCCCGACCTTAATAACATGACAATCTCGACTCTTACCACATTAACTACGACCCTTCACATGACAACATCGACCCTTACCACGTTACAACCTTTACCCTTACCATGGTAGACCCCGATCCTTATAACATGACAACCTCGACCCTTACCACATGACAACATCGACCCTTAACACATGAAAATCTCGACCCTTACCACATAATAATATCTACCTTTCACATGGTAACCTTGACCCTTACCACATTACAACCATGACTCCTTATAACATGACAACCTCGACCCTTGCTACATTACAACCACAACCCCGACCCTTATAACATGATAACACCGACCCTTACCACATTGCAACTACGACCCTTCACATGGTAACCTCCATCCTTATCATGTTACAACCTCGACTCTTACCATGTTAGACCCTGACCCTTATAACATGACAACCCTGACCCTTCCCACATTACAACCACAACCTCGACCCTTATAACATGAAAATCTTAACCCTTACTACATAACAATATCTACCTTTCACATTACAACCACCACCTCCACCCTTATAATATGACTACCTCAACCCTTAGCACATAACAATATCTACCCTTCACATGACAACCTCGACTCTTACCACGTTACAACCCCAACCTCGACCCTTATAACATGACAACCTCAGCCCTTAACACATGAGAACCATGACCCAAACCCTTAACACACAACCTCAACCCTTAAAAAATCTAAATTTTATATCATTCATTGTCTTCCACATGATAACCACAACCATCCTTATCTGCCTCGTATCGATCCCTTCTGACAATCACTTCTCCTCATGACGACAACAACCACTGCCATCCATTTTTGTCTACAACCAAAAGTGGCTTCTATCTGTAAGAAAATATTATTCTAAAAAAATAAAATAAAGAATTCATTTAAAATGTCTTCCACGTATCAGTGGTTTGCCCATATGCCGGAAAAATTGATGGCGATGGACGTATGCCAAAAAATGCAATTAAAAGGAGTAGTGGTGGATCACTGAAAAATATTTTTGAAAATGACGAAAAAGCCCAAGGAAAAATGCAAAAAAAAAAAAAAAAAAGAAGAAGAAGAAGAAGAAGAAGAAGAAGAAGCTTCGTACAGATACCAAGTTCAAGGACAGGGGCAATTTATTCCAAAAAAATTTCAAAAACCTGTCAGATGACTACTCTCGGAATATTTAAAACTTCTCATCAATTTAGAGATTTTTACCACACCTTAGTGCTGGTACAGTCAAAATCCCTTTCGAGGCACCAAAAATGTAAATTTAAAATACCTCATATTCTCTTTACCTCCAAATCAAAGGATGTTAAATGCAAAAAGTGGCTATTTGAATTTGGAATACACCCATTTACCACCAAATCCAAGGTGACAAACGGGGTGTAATGTTGAGTGCTGACATATGCAACACTTTACAAGTCTCATAATTGGAGACGTTTATGTCTCTCCGAAGGACTCTTCCTTGTGTACCTACATACATAGAGCACAACTTGGCTACAACCCGGAACCAGCTATAGATGGTTAGAATCTTTCAATGCAATAGATTTTTTTATCATCCAACCCACAATTAGACCTACCAGCTTACCACTGTTGGCACTCAGTTTATTTTTTATCACGTGTGGTGTGTGCGGGCGTGTCAGAATCGATAAAGCGGCTCGATCTAAATCGATCAGCTTTAACCCCAAGCGCCAAAATAAGCAAGTGTGTCCGATGTGAACATATATGACCAGATTATGAGAAGATGGGTCACTTGCTCAGCCACTTACAAAATTTTAGAACCATCATGCCATAATCAAAGGGTGTTTTGTCTTTCACAAGAAAAGACTTTCACTATACCAGTGGAAATCAAACAAAAGGAAAAATTCACAATCAACCATTAGGAGCGATTGCAAGAATGTATCTCTTGAAAGAACTTTGTGATATTAGATAAAGGACAGATCTAACGTATGAGCGTATATTTGGATTACAACTAAAAATTATTACTAAGAATTACCACCACTTAATTATCACTACTTCTAGGATAACTGAGATAAAAGATAAATTGATTTGATTTAACTCTTCGATTATATTGGAGATGCTTGCTGTAACGCCCTGGAAACTGGGGGTCGAGCAGGAGCCCAACTCCCGAGTTCCAACGCATCACGTATGCAACATAGATAATGATGATTAAATGTTGTCCGTATTAGTGCATGAAACATGAGTGAGATTATACCAAAACAACATATCATACTTCAGAGACAGTTAAGTTATGCAAGCGGAAGACTGTGATAAGTATATAAAACATATAAGTGGTTGTAAGTCCCCAGAGTATGAACCTGATACTAGGTTAAATAATTACATGTTTGGTTCCAAAACATACAAAATAATAAAGTGTAATGTCTTCTAATCCATATCCCTGTAGCCCCGGTGAAGCAACTCCAGGTCTATATAGACCCGCCAGAGAGTTGCATGTAGGATAACTCCTCCTCATCATCGTAGAAGTCAGGCTCCGCCTCGTAAGCATCGCCATCATCTGCAACTACAACAGAGTCTGGTTAGTATTTTAAAACACCATCCCAGAGTGGGAGTGAGTGATCAACTCAGTGGAGCTATAAGGCAAAGGTTAACATGTTATCAACTCAGTCAAGCAGTAATGATAAAACAATACAACAATCAGGCCCTAAGTACTCTTATTAATGCAAGGATGGTATGTAATAATGATGCATGCCCTCGCCTGCACTCCCTCAGCGACATCATCTCACGATCGCACATGCTACACTCCCAGTAAATATGCACTTCCTCGCCAAAGCACCGTGCAATGTGATGCATGGTCGTGTTAGCCAAATCCTTAATTAGGTTTATTTACACAGCAGATTCAGGAAGATAAGGTACCTCCCTTTATGTCATATACCCAAACGATGATCCATCTAAGGTCGTCAAGCCTAGCTTGTCACATATGATAGGCAAGTTATACGGCAACGTCACCCCTGAATATGAAGCAGTGGATAGGCAAGTTCAGGTCACTATGAAGAGGCTCGTCACCATCCTCATAGGCCTTTGTTTATACTGGAGGTCATTACGGGAAAGGCTCGTCACCTTAACGTAGGCCGACAGCTCGAATACAATGTCCCATACCACCGTATTCAGCTCACGAGTTTGGTTTGCTCACTGGTCACTACAGGGAAGCTTGTCACCCCAGCATAGGCCGACAGCTCGACCATGGTGTCCCATACCACCATGTTCGGCTCATGAATCTTAGCGGATCGTGGTACTAAGGTTAAACGGGTTTTCCTCTGGTAAGTCGGTACCTTAGATTCAAGCAGTAATGTCTATACATGGTGAACATACATTGGGCCAATCGAGTTACTTAATAAGCTTGATTGGTACAAGCATATGTTGGATTGATCGACATGGAGTGTGTAAGCATTCCGCGTGGCCTAACCACTGTCGACGATCAGCGTACGACTCGGATTCCTCAAACCCGTCTTGTGTGGCAAAACGACCTCAGCCACTAACTCGGAACTCATTACCGATTGCCTGGACTACATCGTAACCCCAATCACACTCCAAACGATAGCATTCACATTTTATAGTCAAAGACAGCATGTGACAACCAATCGAAATACAAATCTCATTTAACCATTTCAACAAATACATAGTACACATGTTGTCATGCATAGGCATTTCATACATAAAGCACATAGTAGCAAGTTAGGTTACATGAAGGAAATGGTAACTATAGGTAAGGGGATTGAGAGTCACCTCTCAACGCCCTCATCAAACACATTTTAGCAAGCATTTACTCATCCAGGCATTTCATTAAACACTTGGACTACACATATCAACATACATGTAATATAGTAGTTATAACAGGTATTATAGTAAATCCTTTCACAAGGATGTTGCCACACGTACAACAATCATGTATCCTCTAACCTAAATCATGACAAAAACAAGTCATGATTCCATACTCATACAAACATTTCAACAAACACGTGGAATGCATCTTTTTCAACATAGTTCATAGATATGTATAATACGCGGAAAACATCGTGTCTAAGTATATGTGATAGCAATCAAGTCAGACATAAATCATTAACTAACATTGAAAGCCTTGAAAATCATAACCTAAACGTTTATAGTCCGCACCTTTCACCGGTAAACTCGTAACGAACTCAGTTTAAACACTAAGTCTTTATTTACGGCACAACGATTACCTGAATCACGAAATAGGTTAGTTATTTCGCCGATCTTCTTATTTGGATATCTAAAACAGGTTAGGGTTAGGATTTCTTACCCAACAACAGGATCGGAATCGCCGGTACGGCGATACAGGAGCAGTGGTTAAGCACATGGAGTGATGAGATTGAGTCCTAGGAACTTTCTCTCACTCCCACTCTCTTCTCCTCACTTTCTTCTTCTCTTTCTCTCTCTTCTCTCTCCTAGGGTTTTGAATTCGTATGGAATGAGAGAGGGGTGGGTAAAGGCCCTTATATAGGCCTAGAACTGATGGGAATGACCCCAGGGCCATGGTATACTTAGGTTATAGCCAAAAGTCGCATGTTTCAGCTCAACGGATCACATCTGGAGGCCCCTTTTCTACATACGGTCTAGAGTAAGTTCCCTAACATTGGATTTAGGTTAGGTTAAGTTTTCAGTCGATCAGATTCATGGATCGACCGTGGTAGACCAGTTTCAATTCAACGGTCGTCGTCACTCGATCAGGGCCACAAGTACACTGACTTGTGTAGGGAAATTTCCCTGATCTGAGGATGTATTTGGGTCAGATTTTGACGGTCTGAATCCTTAAGTTTGGCCTGCAAGTGAACGGCCCAAATCACTTAAATCTGAGTTTATTTTCTGAAGGTATTCGCGTTTCTCACACACTTCGCTCCGGGTCCAAGTTGTGCATTTCTAGAGACTGTCTGGACTTAATTTCCGAGATGGTTGTTAAGTCCAGTTAGGCGGTCATAACCGTATAGTTCTGCGGTTATCGGACTTTCGACGCATGGTCCAGGTCCGAAACGGAGTTTCAAGCTACTCCCGAGAGCAACTGGGTTTAGAGATTAATCATAGGTTTTTAGGTAATGTAGCATTAGCGATTCTACTAGCTTTGGGTCTTACAAATCGTATAGAAAGTTGTTCAAGCTAATCTAGTGATTAATTCAGTTTAACACTTAATTAATTTTCGTCTAATTTTTAAAGGATTTGGTCCTGGGTGATTTCTGCCTGAGGTGGTACTCAGGTCTTTGCACGGATTTTTTCGAGACATTACACTTGCTCTATAGATTTCTCATGCTATTTATAATTTTCTCTTATGCATCTTATTGTTCCATATGCTTCTTTGATTACTTCAATGGTTACAATAGTCGAAGGGTCTCTCACTATATTCTTCTCTTGTTACGTTTCCTTTTTGTGAATGCTCATCTTTTGTCAACTAGGTTTTGTGTTTCTTAGTCGCCCACCGTATCTTGAACTATTCGACTGTGTTTTTCTCTTCGCTCATTAAATTTTATATAACTCGGTCTCATTACTTCATCCATCATCTAATGACGTGTAGCATTGAATTTATACGGACTATAATTCTATAAAAAAGCACTCCAAGTATCTGAAAGATCTTTTCATCCATCTCCTATCTCTCGTGTAATGTCACGTATCGCCTTTCTATTAGCTTTTTCCAGAATAGCCAGAAATATAGTACAACATTGCCCCCCACGTCGCTTGGCCTTTAGGAAAAAAGTGATAGCAATGTTGTTTTATTAATGCTAAATGCAATTAATGAAATCGACCGTTAGTCCATGTGTCATATCCTCATTGATTCTACTCTATCAAGGCCTAACTAAAAGATATTCTTTACCGCTTTCTTCTAGCCTGTCCATGTGACACATTACCTAGAATCATATCGTAAAAAGAGTTATGATTACCATTTCATTATTACACACGTATCACAGCCGATACATAAACACAACTATAAGTTGGTGTTTACATTTTTACACCCTTTGATTCTCCTCTCTCATGTCGAAACTCTCTTTCTAGTCATCTTTATCTCGATTATCATGGCCGCATCTTCCTCCTCTTTCATTTTAGTCTTTCACCTAAAATCATTGATAATTCTTTCTTCAGAAGTTGTCAATGACCTTCTCTTCGATGCTCTTATCGAATCGAATAGGACATTGCTGACACTTGGTCCAACCTTTCACCACGTGGTTACTCATGAACAACTTCGTGAAATCGAACCATGTTTTCCAAAATGCCCTGATGAAGTTATGCTTATTCAATCCGATCATTTCTCAGACCCTTCTACTATTTTTAAATCTTTGAGATCATAGCTGAAATTGATGAATAGTTGGGCAGAATGGTATACTCGTGTTGAAGCACAGCACGGCAACACATGAAAGCAAGATGAAATCTATTAATGTATCAAGCTTTTCTTTCATGAATATCCAATCAATACTTTCCTCCTTACAATAGTTTCAACTTTTTGGAGTCATCGACCAATACATTCCATTTTGATGTGGCCCCATGAGTTCGACAATCATGGATGTATCTGCCTTCACCTACTTGTTGCCCTTTGGTGAGCTTATTTATCCGAACTTTGCCACGAAGAATCAACAATCATTCACCCTTTTAGACAAGAATGCCAAGGAGTATTTCACGTTCATAGCTCTTCAACGTAAATCTCAAGATGAAGTTGGTGAACAAGAGCACACGTCTTTTTTCCTGATATGGATTTGCCGATTTTTGCTATGTGTGAGTATTCTTCATATTATTAAGGAATACATTCATCTAGCTAAGGTTCTCTCTCGAGGACACCGGCTTGCTCTCACCCCCTTTTTATTCGGTCATCTATATCGCAATATGTTCGAGGCAACTACGAAAGGTTTTTACCATTCTGGCATACTTATTTGACTTATCCAGATGTAGTTCCATGAATATTTTGGAGTAAATTTCGTTAAATCTATTCCAACAAATGCATAATTCACTTCTTTTGGCCACCATAATTTCATCTGTCCGAAGTTTATCATTCATTTACCGAGTATTTGAGTTTCTTCCTTTTTTACCCTTGATAAGTCCAACAATTCATTCTATCCCTTTAAAGATAAAGAATCCGGCCTAACTTGGTTCACAGAAGACTATGGGTCGATCGATACCGAGATAACAAGCCTCAAAGATGCAGGTTGAAAAAATTATTTGATTTACACAGACCTACTATATGGTAGCATAATAGATACAAGTGTCAATTCCAAGGCTGGAATTGAACAATACTACCATAATATTCTTGCTACTCAATTTGGTATGGCCTAAGGTATCCATTTTCCATTTATTCACTGGACTTGCAATCTACCTTCAACTCATTGACCAGTTGTTGAGGTGCAATAGGTGCTCTTTCGGCAATCAAAGCCACCAATTGATTCATGCTCTCGGTATGGCCAACCATCAACCTATTAAAGGCTTTTGTCTAAACTCGTGAATGTTTAGCCTACTCGGGATAATTTTGTAATGTACTAAATTTTTCTGTTTACATCAACTATCCCGGCTGACATAATCTCGAAAGGTTCAACATTGGATGTCGATGGTTTATCCGAGTTTGGTGGAACAGGCACTATGCTAGGTGGTTGATTTACTTGCTCAGGTACATGTTAAACTTGCAACTCTTCCTCCTCGGCAGGAAGCTCGTTGGCTACAACAACATTAGTGACAACTTCTAAAGTATTACGATCATCCATTCGGCTCGTTATTCCAAGAAATTACCTCACCAGTAAGTATACTTCGTAATTGAGTCCCACCAGGCGTGCCAAAATTGTTAGCCCTTAGTTTATTTTCTATCACGTGTAGTGTGTGCAAGTGTGCTAGAATTGATAAAGTAACTCGATCTAAACTGATCAACTTTGACTCCAAGCGCCGAAATAAGCAGATACGTCCAATGCGAATGTATATGACCAGATTCTGAGAAACTCAACAACTTGCAAAATTTTATAATGATCAGGCGATAATTGGAAGGTGAGGTTCTTCCTCTGAATATAGATTGTGTTTTGGCTTTTATAAGAATGGACTTCCAGTGTACTAGTGCAAATCAAACAAAAGAAAAAACTCACAATCAACCACTAGGAGCGACTACAAAAATGGGTCTTCTAAAAGAACTGCGTGATATTGGATAAAGAACAAATTCAACGTATGAGTGTAGATTGGATTACAACTAAAAACTATAGCTAATAAGTACCACTACTTCTAAAATAACTGAGACAAAAGATAAATAAATTTGATTTGATTGCTAGATTGCTCCATAAATTTTTTCTTCTACTTATAAATTTTTATTATGCAGCTTATTCTTCCATATGCTTTTTTATTTTTTCATTACTTCAATAGTTAGAGTAGTTGAATGGCCTTTTGTTAGATTCTTTTCTTATTATGTTTTCTTTTTGTAATTATTCCTCTTCTTCAATCACGTTCTATGTTTTTCGGTCGCCTACTGTATCTTGATTTGTTTGATTATGTTTTTCTCTTCACTCGTTAAATTTTAGATAACTCGATCATATTATTTCATCTACAATCCAATAACATGTACCACCCTCTAATAACATGTACCACTAAACGTATATCAACTGTGATATCATAAAAAGCACTAGAATTATCTTGAAGATCCTTTCATAAAAGGCACTAAAAGCACCGGACCCTTAATAAGTAATTTTTGGAGCATGGCAAAAAACGAGGGCCACAACAACCACCACCGGTATCCTTCGCTTCATCCTAATGGGAAATGGACCGGTTGGATGGCATATAAACATCAATGTGGACCATAGGAAGGTTTCAATGGTCGGCCCAGATAAGCACAGGTCAAAAAAAAACCTTTGGCCGGCAGGATGCCCTTTTCGGAGAATGGAATCCTCGCAGCCACCGGTTGTCGGAAGCGCGTGCAACACTGTAATGCAGCCACACGGCCGACACCTTGTGCGACATCCAATCCATCCACCCATCCAATCCTGGAAGCCGAATTCGTACTGAGTAAACTCTATGAGGTTCACCATGATTTATGTATTTGATCCACTCCCTCCAGCCCTTTTATCGGATAATTTTAGGGCTTTATTCCAAAAATTAAGCATATCCAACACTAAAATGGATCACACAACAGGAAACAGTGTGAATTAAACATCTACTGTTGAAAAATTCTTGGGAGCCACATAAGTTTTGGATGGAGCTTATTTGTACGTTTTCCATTCATCCATGTCTTTCTGATCTTATGAACAGGTTGGATGACAAATAAACATCACCGTGGGACCTAGCAAGGTTTCAACGGTGGAAATCATTATTCCCACTGTTTCCTGTGGTATGATCTGCTTAATCTTTTGATATGCTTCAATTTTGGGTTTAACCCCTTAAATTATTTGGAAAAAAGGATGGACGGTGTAGATAGACTACATACACTCACGGTGGGCCCAGCTGAGTTTACTCGTACGATAAGAGCATTATGAGTAACTAGCATGCAATCCGATTTCAATCCGGAAGTACCTTGGGCCACACCGATTATTGCACGATATTCGTGAATGCACGGGATGCTGTTCCTATTCTCGTTTGTGGAGAAAATTTGTCCGATTCCTTGGAAAAGTGGCAATAGTGCACGTATAAATCCTGTGACTCAAACTAAACCGTCCAAATCATGTGACCCATCATAGATATATCGCGACGCAGAAATCCTATCGATTTAACCATCTTAATGTCTAATTATTAGGCATTATCTATTGTATTCAAGCATTTGGTTAATTATTTGGGGCCTTACTCCTGCTCCAGTGGTAGACTCCAAGGGCCTGTTAGGCCAGGCGGATCCCATGGGATTAGGAGGGAATGGGATGGATCTTAAGGTAATGATGGTGGTGTCCGTGGATTGGTAGGTAATGATGGTGGTGTCGAGTCAGTTTGGCACGCCAAACATATCCCAGGATTTTACCTTCCAATCCCTTCTAATCCGTCCAACCAAACTCGCCCCATGCACGATTGGACCGGATTAGGAGGGATGGGATGGATTTTAAGGTAATGATGGTGATGTCAGTGGATTGGTTTAAGATCCATGGGTTTGCTATATTCGGGACAAGTTCAAAGGGTCTAATCAGCTCGTTTGGCATATCCCCGGATTTTACCATCCCATCCCTGTTAATCCCTCTTAATCCGCCTGGTCAAACAAGCCTTAAGGAGTTTCAACACCTGGCCAAGGGCTCGAGTACCCATAGGTGGTGAAATCCCACTACGGCGTGAGCGTGTAGTGGTGTGTGTGCGTGTGTGCTTAAAAAATCAGTTGGTTATTTTTCACTTTAACACCATTAGATGTCCATCAATTGGCCATTTAGCACATAAGTTTAGTTCAATGAACGGTTCACAAACTACGGTTGCTGGGTCCCGCAATTTGGACGGTTTAATTTCAGTTTCTGGTTTTCCAAGGGGGCAATTAGTTAGAGCATGAGCATACACCATCACCATCTGCCAGAGGTTCGGAGTTGACCCCGGTGCCCTTATCAGCGGCTAGATACCAAATCCACATCACTGGGTCAATCTTCTTGGAGGCCGATCGCCTGCGACCATATGTGGGGCCCATCTTATGTTTGTGAGAAATCCACCCTGTCCGTCCGTCTTGCCAAGCTCATGTTAAAACATGAGTCCAATAATGAGGCAGAACCAAAACTCAAATGGGCCACACGACAGTAAAAAAACGGGAACTGAACATCCACTGATATTTGTATGCCATCCAAACCGTTCATAAGGTCATTCCAGCTGTGATGAACTGAAAACCAAAAAATATTAAGATGATCCAAATCCTCCGCGGCCCTATGAATATTTCAATAGCAGACATTCAATCGCCACTTTTTTCCTTGTTGTGTGGCCCACTTGAGTTTTGAATCTGTCTTATTTTTTGGCTTATGTCCTAACATGTGCTGGAAAAAATGGATGCACAGGTGGATTTCTCACAAATATCATATTGGGTCCAAGTCACAATCACATGCAATCCGCGTCCAATCTTCTTCGCTCATTAGTGGGCCATGGACGTCTATGGCCTATAGAAGATCCCCACCTTTGCATGGATCTACAGTTGGTAAAACCAAATTGTCCATCTAGTGGGCCAGCCACACCCAAGTAAAAAGAGGATAGCTTGGCTCTTCCCCATAAATATAATCTGCTCCCCCTTCTGCCCCTACAAACATGATGATCAAGACCGTTCATTGAGAAGCTCCCACAATATGTGGTCAACACGGAAAATCATCTTACCCTTAGGTGCCAAGGTGAGAACTACTTTGTTGAAGCCTCATGTCCGGGTCACTTGGCACGGATGATGAGTTCTCTGCTCAGCTTCAATCAGTAAGATTTTTTCCATAGGAACCATCTAAGAAAGTATCTTCTGGATGAACGGTATGGATCAACACATGTGAGCAAAAAAGGATAGCAGATTCAGGCGATCAAACCATTCACAACCTGCTAGTTAGACATGCATATGGTTGATAAAACCATTCAGACATGCATATGTTTGATAAAACCCTACAACAGGTAGGCCACCCCATCAATAGGCAATGAGAAAAGTGTGAGTTGCCACCAACAACCCTGGCCATCGGGTTTAAGTAGAAAAGTCATGGAATGGTTGAGTTTACATTCATATTAATTTTCGGATTCAGGTCATCTTTGCAGAAAGAAAGCTGTTTGATGAGCATTTCATTGCATTATGAGTGGGAATTAAACAAATACATGTAATGGGGCTGATTGACTAGGATTTCACTTCAATAGTCCCAGGATGGATAATGATCCAGTATAATCAATCATGTTCACACCGACCTCCCATTTGACTTAACATAGTGAAATTCAGTTGGGCAGTATGCCATTATCAAAGATTAAACTCACACAAAACATGTTTGAAAATTATTCGATGGAATACCCTATCTCTAATAGTGGCTTGCTGCCCAATCAAATTCCACTACGCAATAACAACATCCAAATACTCCAAGGACTACTAATCTTCTAACCTGATCAGATAATTGGGATCGTTCAATTGGTTGATACAGACAGAAATGCATGGATAGGATTGTCTAAATGTGTGATTTTTGAAAATAGGCTAATCGATGCTGGTATCAGAAGAAAGCTAAGATTGATATATCATTCTTCCATGTGCGCTTTGAAGAGTAAAGGAATTCTAAGATTCTTGCCATCTAGCTTCCCACAGCAAACTCAGGTTTCATGGTTAAGTAATCCAGACCATTAGTGAGTTTGTCCCCAAAAATATCCTCATATTAGATGATGATCATAGCCACCGATATCTGTGGCCATAAGTTTCACATGTAAAATGCATTTGAGGATGGAAAACAACTGACTGCAAATGTTTAATCATGCCAATTGTGATGAATCATCCAGGAAATCTTACCATTAAAAGAAAAGAGGGAAAACTGAGAGAAAGAAAAGGCACCTATTTGCAGTGAATTAAGACCCTGAAATGAAATTTTTACTTGACCATGTAAAATGAAAACCAAACATCATCCAGGAAATCTTACCATTAAAAGAAAAGGGGGAAAATGAGAGGAGAAAGAAAAGCCACCTATTTGCAGTGAATTGAGACCCTGAAACGAAATTTTTACCTGACCATGCAAAATGAAAACGAAACACAACTGATATCCAAGAAATGCTAGTTGCGTTTGGATTCCCAATTGAAATGAATCCTAAAATGACTCACTACCAGAAAAAGGAATGGAAGAATGCGGGACAAGCACCCCACTCCATCGTAATGAGGAACTAGCCACCAAATTACCATTACAGCTCTTTGAAATCAAGCTTCAAACAACTGGAATGGAATTGCAAGTCATTAGCTTCTGGTAGAATGAATACGGGACACCACATGTTTGCCAGCATGGGACATAGGTGCAAGACGCAATCCATCTATCGGAGGGGCACTACTATGTAGATGCACTGGCCCAAGATTCAGGTCGGTCCACTTGTCAGGTGGGCTACAATTTACAAACTACAGCTGCAAAAAACTTGGCTGAAGTTTTCTAGACCAGATATATTTTTGGGCAAAAGCATCTACATAGTTGAACCCACTTAACGGATGGCTTGCATTTTGCATCTATCTGCCACGATAGCGCATGTGGTGACGTGCACATGAGCTGTCTTGTGCATTAGCAAGGCTCTTGTACAATTTAATTTAATGTAATTCAATTCAACTGATCATCCAAACACAGACTAGAAGGTTAAGAAGTCAACAACACAACTTGACAAGACATGTTGTGCTGATATTCTCAACAACGAATAAAATGTAAAATGCATTGAAAGCAATAGCAGTTACAGAACTTCCATGGTATTGAAAACATCTATCAACCCAAAAAAGTTCAAATATTATACACGTAGCATGCAATTCCTTCATGCTAGATATTTCATATTTTTCAATTTATTCGTAAGTTGAAGGGCTACCTCGGCATTCAAAGGGTAGATTGTCTAACCAGGAATCATCCAAGAGAAGAGTCGAAGATTCGGACTCTGTGGGCCATTCAGAACTAACATCTATTTCATCAAAAATAATAGGTTTACATTTTCCATCCCTATTTTGAGTGATGGCCTGTAATCGGAGATTGCAATGCACAAAAACCAAATCATTGAACTTTTCCTGCTCCATCCTGTTGCGTTTCTTGGTATGTATGTTCTCAAAGGTGCTCCAATTCCACTTGCACCAGTAAGAACTACAAGGCTGACTCAGTATCCGTAATGCTGCTCTCTGCAATGTGGGGACTTCATAACCATAGGCAGCCCACCAATCACCTAATTGTAGATATAAAAAAGATGAGTTAGATGAGATATGTACTGACCCAATAATCTAATAAAAAAAGGCAGTGTTAGCTATAGTTTGTCACCTGATGAGAACATCAATCCACACAATCCAAGAAAGGCTATACTACTGAATACTGGGTGCATTTCCACACCACACACACACACACCACACACACACACACACACACACACAGATATATATATATATATATATATATATATATATATATATATATATATATATATATTATAATATATATATATATATATATATATATATATATATATATATATATATAAATGGTGGCAGCTTTGTGTGGCGTACACACGTATGTTATTCGAGACCAAGGCATTCAATAATGGTAATGGTGGTCGTAACGGTCACCTTACATAGCCAATTAAAAAAAAATAAAAAATGTAACAGCCATTACCACTCCATAATGTGTAAACGTACCCACCGCTACCATTACATAACCATTTTTCACAACCATGATCTAGATGGAAAAAGTGGGCCCCGTTGTTGGAGAGTGGATGAAAATCACATTTATTGAGCAATCGTAACCATCTGATATCATCTGTTGAATTCAGACCACTGACCAATTTCTTTTTAAACATCCATTTGATGGACAACAATTGGATGGTTAGTATCTGATCATCAGGGCCCATGATTTGGATGGTCCGGATTGGTTCACAGTTACTCCATGCTGATGGTGGATGAGTCACCCCCATCTAAGAGAAAGTAGAAATGCACATTATATCCAACCAATCAAGGAAATGGTAAATACCTGGGGAGTTCAACGTCCTTCCCATGACAGCAAACTCACTCCCTAGAGCAGCACCTTGTGCATTTATATACATGGGATGTTCCTTAGTGAATTCAATCTTATCTTTGTCTTCAGTAACCATTCTCATCATCGCTTCTTGAAAGCCATTTCTCATCTTCAAATCAATCTTAAAGTTCGGATTGTAGAAAATAGAAGGATTAAGAAAAGCTGCAGCCGCATGTAATGGGGAATGCAGCTGCAAATTCCATCTCCTATCGATTATTTCCCAAATTGGCATGTATTTATCTTCAATCCCTTTGTAGAATGCCTTGATTTCAACTTTAGCCCTTTCTATGCCCTCGTATATATAACCCATGGCAGGCATGTCCCCATCGACAGTCCTCAATACTTTTACAAGCGGCTCCGACAGGCTTACAGCTTCACGTGCTGACTTCCAAAATCTCTCCATGTATAGCAACGATTTAATGGCTTGGGCATCGGGTCTTCTACTATATATAGATGATAACCAATCTGGATGGGAAAACATATGTTTCAAATTATCCTCTTGAATTACAATGGACCTTAAGGACAGAAAATTCGTTACAAATCGAGTAATTCTAGGTCGAATCAATTCCCTTCCACTGGTGAATTTTCTCATCATATTTAGAATCCATGCATGACTGTATATGTATCGTGTGATGTTCCTCGCCTCCTCCATGACTGTACCCACAAATTCCTGCTTACTGATATCCTCCAACATTTTATCGATGCAATAAGAAGCACATGGGGACCAAAACAACGAAGGGTACTTGGATGTGAGAAGCCTTCCCGCATAAACATAGCTGCCTGCACTATCCGTGATGACCTGAACAACATTTTCCACACCAACCTCCATAACAACCGATTCAAGCAGTTCGAACAAGTAATGGGCATCATCTGCATGAGCAGATACATCTACTGATTTAAGAAATAGAGTCCCTTTAGGACATGTAACTGAGAAAACTATAAGTGACTTGGATCTACCATCTGACCAACAATCAGACAAAACCGTGCAACCCATATCTTTCCAATCATCTCTTAACTTTTTATAGTTGTCATTCACTTCACCTTTCACTTTTTCCAAGAGAGTGGATCTCAACCTTTCATAACTTGGAGCTTTATAGCCCGCCCCACACTCCGCTATGGCATCCACCATTGGCTGATAATAGATGGATTTGGTGGCACTGAATGGAATAGAATTATGGAAGAAAAACAAGGCGATTTTTTTATCAGCATCATCCTGCTTTTGCTTTTGAGCATCATCCAAAGCTGGCTGTGCACTCGGTGAAGGACGTGGAAATAACAAAGATGGACAAGTGCTCCCACGTTGTCCACTAGATCCAGCATTAGGATGAAAACCACCGCTAGCAGAAGAGCTATTTTGTGGACCATTAAGTGCCCGATCTACCTTCGGCTTCTTGGTGGTCTTCTGTTTCTTAGGAGTGCTCAATATACTTTGTATCAGATCCCTAACATCATTCGGGACCTCTGTGCATGGGACTATGTCTTTGTTCTTGATTTGAGCTAGATGAAACTTCATCCTATAAACTCCTCCGCTAAACTCCCGCTGGCAATAGTTACACCGAACCTTTTGTCTTGTTGCATCAACCAAGACACAGTGCTCCCAACAGGCATCTCTTCCTCTCACCATCTTCCTGCAATAAAATGTAATACAACATCATCTCCAATCGAATAGATGGTGAAAAAAATCTCAAGTGGGAAAAAAGATGCCAGAATATTAAGACTACAAGGGATTTTATTAATCAACTTAAGAACCACAATACTGAAACAGTCTCTAACACTAAGATATAATCCTTTTAACTAAATAAAATAAACACTAACCACCAAAACATCACAAAAGGCT
Source organism: Magnolia officinalis (assembly GCA_021015155.1). Taxonomy (NCBI): domain Eukaryota; kingdom Viridiplantae; phylum Streptophyta; class Magnoliopsida; order Magnoliales; family Magnoliaceae; genus Magnolia; species Magnolia officinalis. The sequence goes on from JAJHSJ010000001.1 coordinate 122,191,174, forward strand.
ACCAGTTATAAGCTAACACTAGCTTCGCCATATGTCTACGTACTTCTAATGGCATTGGAAGATCAAGTTATGGAAGTACTAGAGAAATCAATAGTCTAACGATGAGTGGGAAACACACGGAAGTGCAACTAACGGTTCCGAAACTTCTTACGAACGAGGAGACTAGCAAGATTGCATGAAAAAGAACTGTTTATGAGATGTTAGATAGCCCCGATTACTCAGGAATCAGGATGATATTACATTGGCCTTGTGTGGGCATTGTAACATGACATAATCAGTTGTTTGGGACGACAGACAATGTAGTGCAGAGATGACAGTCCTAGTTCATAGTTGCAGTTATGATTCTTCAAGAGTTAGCACAATCAGTTAGTCGAAACTGGTTGGCCAAATCAACAGTCCAGGAGTTCAAATTCTCATACATTTTTTATGGATTATTTACGATTTGCATGACTCGAACATTGTATGGATTTCCTTTATGCATAAGGACATAAATTCAAAGGCAACGCATATGGCATTCAACGATTTCAAGGAAATCTCTCCAATCCACAGACGGGTTTTGACTTTCTGGCTTCAGCTATCAAGGCATCAGCAGAATCTAGATTGCCTCTATTCTACCAAATGATTCCAGCATTAAAATGCCAAATGTAGGGATGATGAAGTGGACCCGGAACCCACACATTCATCTAATTTAATGGGACTGTTTTAGGAAAGTGATATGTAATTGATACCGACTTGAGCATGACTCGTTGCCCAATAAAACATCAGAGATTGTCTCTCCCTCCCTCACTCTACACCCTCATTAATTCCCATCACCAGCCCATTGAGAATTCTTCCATTTCTTTAACCTACGTGTGGGGCCCAGAATTTTGCAATCCAAACCGTTGGCATGCTAGGCCGCTTAGTGGATCAGATATATCCCAAACGTTCTCTACCATTAGATCATCAGGACAGTTTGACGGCTCCACCACATAAACACAGACCGCTAGCTATAATTGTCAATTTGCAAGCAACCAACCGGACAGCAGGACCGTCCGATGGGGGGAATACTGGGGCATGGCCCACCAGATTAGATTTTAGTATGGAAAAATTCACCTGCGGCAAAGGAAGCATTTCCCCCAACAATTATAAACCTAAAGCTCAGCAAAGCTATATAAAATTGGGAAATTTGGATATTATTTTCGAATTTCATTCAAAGCCCTAACAAAGATTCGAACGTAGTGAAATGTCTAAACTACAAAGTAAAAATTAAAAATAAAAATTCATGGAATTGATTGAAAGGGAAGCAAAGTACCTGGTTCGAGGCGCTCGCAGGAGTGAGAGGGAAAAGGGCCGGCGAGTAAATCGGGCGAATCGGGGAGGAGGGAAGGAGAGGAAGCCGAGGAAATGAAACACAACGGCGATAAATCAGTACCCCTCGCGAGGTCCGGGTAGCGAGGAGAGCAGCAGGCGTGGAAAGCGTCTCCCGGTCACGTGCAACGTGTGTGTTGCCGTTAAACTGCTGTCCCTTGGGGCTTCGCTAAGCCCACACGCACCCTCTCACTCGAAGACACGTGCTAGGATTTGACATCCCATCGGTGTATAAGGTGGGCCGACGGCGGAGATTGCATCTCAAAAACTTGAGACATCTCCGCTCATCAGGTGAGGTACACGTGTACGCATGAGTTGGACCCGTTAGATCGGTTGTTCTTTTACATTTTGTCCCACCTGCTGAGTTGAGCGGCCTGATTTTTAGGGCCAGCTGGTGGGGTCCACTTGATCCGATGATAGCTACGGCACGTGTGGTTAAAGCTGTCATGCGTGACTATTTGCAGGTGTGTGTGAGCGAAGAGGTGCCTGTCGGCGTCGCAACGCTCGTGATGGGGATTTGTTGAATTCATCGCTGGAATCATAGCTCGCACAGAATTCTCAGGACGATTCGCGCGGTTGGGAAGATTAGTAGAGACCCAATTCGCGGCACCTGCCAACGCCGTATAGCGTGTGAGATCTGGATCATTCATGGAATGGAGGCGAAAGTAAATATGGCCTCAACCAAAGTTATTACGGTCCACATTGACACTTCGGTTTAATGTATACAGCGCTTGGATCCAAACCAATCAACTCCAAGCACTCACAAAATTATTACGGTATAAATGTATATGAACATATTCGGAGACAATCGACCGCTGACTTAGCTACTCAGGAAATTTGATAACGATCGGACAACATTCCTCTAAACATGGGTTATTTTGTGACTTTTGCAAGAAGATAATTTCAAAATACTAGAAAGAAAAAAAAAAAAAAAAAAAAACTAAGGGTTGCAAAAATTACTTCTCTTAAAAAAATTGTGTGATATACGATAAAAAATATATCTAACATATAAGTTCATATTTGGATTATAATTAAAGTTATAGCTAAGAATTATCACGGTTAGATTACCGTTATTCATAAGATAAATTAAGATAAAAAACAAATTAATAAATTTAGTTTGATTGGTTGTTGTGTTGAATTGGTTGTTGTTTTATTTATTGAATTTATCTTTTATTTATAGAGTTCTGTTGTAACATGTTCTTCTATATCATTTTTCCATTGCTACAACAGATACAGTAATTGAAAAATCTTTTTAAATCCTTCTCTTATTTATATTATTCTTTTGTTACGATGGTTCCTCTTGTCATCTTTTACATCTTAAAAACTTGACTACATTTCTCTCTTTGCTCATAACTTGATCAGAACACTTCATCAACCCTTCTCTGACATGTAAATCTGAATTTACACTAGTTATATCAGCACAAAAATTGCTTCAACTATCATGGAAATTCTTTCATCCACTTCCTATTTCATGTGAAGCCACATGTCGCCTTCCTATTACCTTTCTCAGAATCTTAGAATGATCAAAAATATAGTACAACACACATAAACTAAGAAACTTATTTGATAAAAATAGATAGAATTTTGAAAGGATGTAAATGGCCCGTATTCCACGGGATGGATTCCAGACTCAGTGAGTTAACACCTTGACTCAACATCCGAGTCAATCAGAGGACACGTACAACTCTATGAACCCAACTTTACTCGAGTCAACCGAGTTTGAAGTCGACTTACAAATCATGGCTGTGTCATGTGCAGACCAGGGATTGCCTGGTTTTATCAAATCACTGGCCTAGGTCACTCGTATGGTCATGTTGAGATGAGTGAACCCAGGTTAATCTGCCTGCTGATAAATATGCTTTTTACATTGGTAGTAAAATGCACGTAAAAGCATTTCAACCACAAACCTTTTTTAGTATGATCAAAGTAAACCGTCCATTTACTTAACATTGATTGGATGGTAAGAGTCAACCTATTATAAGTATATAGGTTTTGAATTATGTAATCTTGTAATTTGGACAACTTGCAAGTTGTTTCCCATCATGGATTGACCATTCTATCTACTAGTATTGGTAGTTTCTAGCCACCAATCATGAGATATTTTTCCAAATGAATGCGGACCTCGGTTTTATTTTCTTCTTAGTATCAACGAGCATAGCGCATTAAAAATATGATAATCCGGAATATAGCCATCAGGGGTGCAGATGGGCCAGGTCGGGGCCAGGCCAGGTTTGGCCGTTGCATAGCCCTAGCCCCTTAAGCACTGGCCATGTGGTCCGACCTTGGCCCTAATTGAGTTAAAAAGGTCTTGGCCATGGCTCTATATATAGAGCCAAGCTAGCCAGGGTGAGTCTTGTTAGGAAAAATATTAATAGGATCAATGGTTCGACATGGTTCTAGCCAAAGATTTATTTATTTTTCTTTTTTCCTGTGCATTCTTCATATACGACAAGTTCCATCATATAAACAGTTAAGACTGCTCAAATATATATAACTAAATTCAACAAGTGTTGCAAGGTAAAGTAAATGGGAATTGCTCACAAATATCTTTAAACAATGGACTATTATTATTCAATGGACAATGGTGGTCCACTTGATGATTGGATTGGGAAATGGATTAGATCAAGCCATTCTTCATTGGGCTAGACCTATCTTGGCCTGGATATTGGCTAAGATTTCAATGCCTATAGTCTAGCCTTCAGTAAGTGATGGAACGTAAGACTACTAACTCCGGACTTCCAAACTTGCTTTCCCACATGAGAGCATAATAAGATGCAATATAGATATAGCCGCTTTACAAAAGCAACCAATTTCCGGCCTGATTGTGGGCCTAGTCCCAGAGAGGTGTATGGTGTGTGACTTTCAAGACATGTCATGTGAGCCAAGTTTAGGGACTGAAGCCAGCCCTAGCCCTATTGGACCAGGCTGCCCAGTGCCACTGCCACCCTTTGGAAGTAATAGATTGCTGGTTTGGAATTTGGATTACTGAACCACGTACGTACTCAACTTGTCGGAACCATGAATTCCATGAGAGCTTTGGAGTTGAAGAGCTAGGTTTAGACCCATGATAATACTGTCATTATAACCCTCCCTTTATTTCAAAAGAGCCAGACGAAAGCTGAGTTATCCTTATTTAATCTAGGATGTTGTTACGTACGTAGCAAGGAAGAATGGGGATGTTTTGGGTTGACTGAGAATGGAGGATTCTAGGAAGGAGTTGGATGATGGCATAGAATTTAAAGTGTAATGCTCTTTCATGGATATAATATTGCCACAAATAGGGGTGGCAACAGCTATGTTTGGCCTAGCCTGACACAAAAAGGCCCAGGGCTCGAGCCCGACACGAGCCTATTATATCAGGTGCAAGCCCAGTTAACCGATATGCCTGGAAACTTTTGGTGCTGGCAGAGGGTGATGAATGATACGCATGAACTTAGAGATTATTTATACATTGTATACTTAGTAGATAATTATTTCAAATGAAATTGTCCAAATTACGCATCCTAATTTACATGTATCATTCACCAAAAATTATGCTCATTAGATTATTTGACCATACGATTAGTGGACATCCATCTGACATATACATAATAATAATAAATGGTATTGTTTCAACCAACAAGTATCTATGAATTAAAGTTAGGATTGTTCAACCAATCTAATTTTGGAAACTTAGCCACAGTGAGCTCCACATTTTGTAGTTCGTTTAGGGCATGTTTGGATTCGCGTATAGTAATGTATAGGGAAGTAAAACTGTCCAATCAAGTAAATCGTGGCACCATAGCACCATGGGGTCCGCATTTTGAAAAACCGTCACATCGTTTGGGTTAGATGTGAAATGTATACGTGAACAATTGGATTTGAAAAATCAATGTTCGGAAAAAGAGTCTTCTTCATGCTGCACTTTGGAGCATTGATGTAACGTACACCCGCTTGCAATGTAGGAAACAGATTGGATACTACCCTTGCCATGATCTATGTGTTTCATACATTCCTTTCATCGATTTTTTAAGATCATGTTATGGCTTGATCCCAAAATTGAGAGGAATATAAATCTTAGAGTGACCACAATAATTGAGAACAATAGAGATTGGATATCCACCATTAAAATCCTCCTAAGGCCTACTATATTGTTTATTTGACATCCAATTTGTTCATTACGTCATACAGTTCCAGATGAAGAGAAAAAACAAAGATCATCTTGATCCAAAGCTTTTATGGCCCTCAAAATGTTTTTAATGGTCAACCCTCATTCAACACTGTTTCATGTAATGTGGACCACTTGAAATTTGGATATACCTCTTTTTTTGAATCATACATTAAAATGATTTCTAAATTTATATGGACGGCATGGATGAAACACATACATCATGGTGGGGCCCGCGGAATCACGCTTTGGATGATTTTTTTTTTTTAAATCTCTCTGCGATGGCATTGTGGTGCAATAAAAGCACTGCACTGCACAACGACATCGAGCCGCGTGCAACGACGTACTCGGCCCACCAGCGTACCACGTGTGGACGTTTGGTTAGAGCTGCTGCATCATATGAAATATATTATAATATATTATAATATACAATGTTGTACAATGTGGGCCCGCCATCCAAACACACCCTTAATTTGAATTCATGTGTGGCATGCGTGCAACTTGAAATACATGCGTATCAAGTGTGACATATTGGAAGAGTATCAAATAACTCCACACAAAAAGCATGGGCTACATGCATTAAAATAAATAAATAAATAAAATACCAAAAAAAAAAACTCCTAGAGTATTGCCACACGCATTGCCTAGATGCCCTTAATTTGGTTCAAATCCCTTCCCATAGCTGAAATTTGCATGGAAAAATTGCTACTTGCATCATGTTTAGGGCTAGGCTGGGCTAAAATAATTTAAGCCTAAGCCCTGCCCAACTAAGAAATTATCAAACTTACAAGCCAAAGCCAAGCCAAGCCCATGGGCCTAACTAACAAGTCCAAGCCTGGCCTAAAGCTAGACGAGGCGAGCTGCCTGGTCCATTGCCACCCCTGCTTATGAATGATGCTGGAACGTGAGATGATGAGATATTCGTAGCTCATGCTCTAACCTCATTTTTCCAAGCGAAGGTGAGATTTGCCTTTCAAATGATTTCAATGTCCCTGGGCAGGTGGAAAGGCTGGGTGGCAGTTGAAAAAAGGTTTGGAATTGGTGCTTGAAACGGAAGCAAATAGAGTTAGATAGGGAACAAGAGAAAAATTTTAGAATTGGAGTGATAGAGTCAGCACAATATTTTGGCGTCTACAACACCGGCTTGTTTTGGAAAATGTGGCCCACCTAAGTTCCATGACATTGTGAGTTTTGGAAATTCCCGTCGCTTGATATGAGCGGTTTGGATTGCAAAATATACAACGGTGGGCTGCCACGCTCAACGGTGCATACTGTCCGGATGCGCTGGTCACGCATCACATAATAATTCTGCCAGGAGTAGCAGAGTCGAGACTCGCGACGAGTGGAAGGCCGGAAGATAGAAAGAAGCCAAAAATAGACCGAGAAACAAGAGAAAGCGACAAGGTCCTTCTATTTCCACGTCCTTGTCTGTATCTTCCCATCTAATCTCTTTAGGGTTTCCTGGTTTTTTTTTTTTTTTTTTTTTTTTTTAAATCAAATCCAATTGGGGTGATATTTGGAGTGCAAACATTTCCCAGTTGGTCCCGGCAGATAAACAGTACAGATCTGGTACATGTGTGCCGCGGAAATGGAATGGTTGATGAATAACTTGATTCAGGCAATTTCAGACGAGCTCGTTTCCGTTATCAATACCCTCGATTTGGTATTCTCCAATTCTTGGATAGTTTCTGTTATTCTGTTAAGTTCTGATTCTTTCTTTCTATTTACATATAACGTTTCATCAGAAAGGGGATTTTTTTTTGTTTAATCAATTTTATGGGTTTACTCCCCTGTTTTTTCCTTTTTTACTTATATTTTATTTCTGTCCGAGGGATGAAGCGATGGAAGCGTTTGCATGCCTGTCCATATGAGGAGAGAAACTTTAATACACTGGCAGTGTGATGGGTGATACACATCCTTGGAAATTACTTAGAATTTGCATATGGGCGTATGAGTAATTTGAATTTATTACGGGTAAACACTTTACAAGCATGTGTTTAGATGAAAAAATTTGCTTTTAAAGTTCTGTAAACCCTTCGAAAAGACATTATACATGGTAGAAAGTAATGGCCGATACACACATGGTATGTGGGTCCACCCTGATATGTATCGTGCATCTAATCTTTCCATCATGTGCGTGTGTGTGTGTTTTGATACTTTCTTAGGGCTCAAAAATTACTTTGAGTCATTTTTATATGATTTGCAGATTTTGGCAGGATTTATAACCCTAAGCTCTACATAACGTGAATACCTACTTTATACATTGTAAAAACATTACACATTAGCCCAAACATAATTTATTGAGAGCATATTAGATGCAACTTCGGCTGTGGAGCCCACTTTGATGTCTATATTGTATATCCACGCCATCCATCCATTTTGCCCGCTCATTTTCGAGCACATGCCCAAAAATGAAGCAAATCCAAATCTCGAGTAGACCACACAATAGGAAATAGTGGTGATTGACCATTAAAAACTTCTTATGGAACACAAAAAATTTGGATCAAGTCGGTATTTGTTTTTCCCTTCATCCAGTCTGCGCGACCTTATCAACAGGTTGGATGGAAAATAAACATTAAGGTGGGCATTACGGTGGGCCCTGTGAAGTTTTCAATGGTGGGCATTCAATCAACATTGTTTCCTATGTAGTCCACCTGAGATTTGGATCTGATTAATCATTTGGCCCATGCCCTAACATGAGCTAGCAAAACAAATGGATAGCATGGATATACAGTATATACATCTAAGGTGGGCCCCAATGGTCACGACTGCATGTGTAAGGCTTGGCCTGCACTTAATCCGTTCCCTAATATATTTTTATGTAAATGGATTACTACTTAAAAGCCAAACCGAAAAACTTTTTCGAGTGTAAGGTGTTTGCAACTTAAATCTTTTCAGGCATCCCCTAAGGCTGTTTGACTACCGAACTATTGGAATGGTGGACATTGATTAGGCAGTTGAAATGAAAAATATCCAATGTTTCTATTTCAACAAAAATCATTTGCAAATCAGAGGTACGGATTGTTCAATAGATCTGATTTTAGGGACTGACTTTATGACAGTTGGTTCCAGTCTAGTCAATTTAATTTGAATTTATGGGTGCCAAGCGTAAAATTTATGGGTGCACGTGTATCAAGTGTCACATGCTAGCAAAGTATTAAATAACTACCCTAAAAAGAAAGATAAGGTATTTGAATAGCCATCTACGGCGATTGAAAACTCATCAAAGCAATATGTTTGACATGTGTTGTTCATTCCTCTTCTTTTCATTCTTGAAATGATAATTAGATTAGAAAATAAAACACACATACAAGCACAGATGAGAAACAAGGAAGTAATCTGGTTCAAAAGAATTGAATATATATTTGCTTGGCTTGAAATTCAATCGATGGCATGTGTATGGTGACTGGCGTGCCATATCCTATTACAGCTTGATCCGAATAGAACACTTATTTATGACCATAAGTACCAAAATAGATAGAGAATTTATGAGCAGTTGCCAATGACCGAGAATTAAAGAAATTTGGTAGTCTATTCAGCCACCTATAAATGAAATTAGATGATTTGTGAAAGAGATGGTTCGTATTTCTAATGATTTTTTCTTTTTTACCTTTCAATCAAAATGACTTTTTATTAGGTGATAAAGATTAGAACATGTCTAGTGAAAGATTCGGCAAACTTTTGGCATTGAAATTGACAGGTAACTGTTGGAAGAAAATCACCCTTGGAAATAGTTGGTGGAAATGTAATAAAGATCAGAAGACAACTTCTAGAGAGACTCAATTTCATTTGTTTGTGGTGCCGGCGGCTTCTTAACCAGAATCCATACAGTTCTGAGTTGACACAAAGACTCATCAAAAACTGAAAATGAACTCAAAAGTAAGAGCTCAATGATTAGTAATTGTTTTAATATAAAAATGTAGAATGCATAAATTAATAAAAATGTGAAAATCTAGGAAAAACTTGAACCAGCTTTTGATTTTCAAAAACCAAAATTTCCTTCAAAACTTTGATTTATAACTTTTATTTCAAAAGTTGTCTTTTTAATCTTCGAAAATGATTTTAATATACAAAGTTGGCTTGATGACAGCATTTTGCCACCTCAAGACGAAGGCTTAAAACTCCACAAGAACCAAGCGGAGCACCATCTGCACACCCGTGCATGAGATGGGCCCGTGCATGAGATGGGTTGTAGGGCTGCTTGGATGCCTTGTGCTTCTATTTTGAGCAGTTCACATCAATGCATTGTCACACTGATGCGCTGATGTGATGCCTAAGTGGCTGTTGATTGCATCCACATTGAGGGCCTGTTTGATTTTTCATGTATAAGGTAATTATATGGTAAATGGGTAATAATTTCTTACCAAGGTAATCACTGCATCGTTTCCGATGCACATGTTGAGGGCTTAACTTTTAAGTAATGATGGTTACCAAATGAATGTAGGGCTTATTATGATGCACGTGGCTTATCTACACTATTCATCCTATATGTCAGCCTCATTTAGGACATGTACCAAAAAATGAGGCAGATCCAAAGCTCCAGTGGACCACACCACGAGAAACAGTGGAAATTAAATCCTTATCGTATAAAAATTTGCGTGGTTCTCAGTAGTTTTGGATGAAGTTAATATTTGTGCTTACCTCTTATCAATGTTTTTATGACTTCATGAACAGGTTAAATGACAAATAAACACCAATGTAGGCTCAATGAACAAAATAACTTTCAATGGCGGATGTTTAAGGTCATTGTTTCCTGTGGTATGGGCCACTTGAGCGTTGCATCTATCTTAATTTTGGACTTAGGCCCTAAAATCTTCTGATAAAATAGATAGACGGTGTGGATATGTCATGCACATCACAGTGAGGTCCACAATTTTAAATCAATTTTTTTGAACCAATTTTCGGGACGAAAATGTGCTTGAAATTTCAAACAGAGTTAAAAGGTAATAATGAGCTTTTTATCGGGTATTTCCCTGATACATAAAAAATCAAACAGGCCGTGAGAGTTTGAAGATGATCTTTGGGTGAAGTGGTGATTACTTGGCAGATGGTCTCCCTACGTGCATACATGCACGCACGTACTTGAATGCAAATAGGTTGCACTTGAACTTAAACAGTTCATGTACATGCACTTGGATGCATGTAGACCGTGTTGATTGATGTCTTAAATTTGTAAATCAACAAGTTTGTTGATAACAGCTCGATGTCATCCAAAATTTTCAAAATTTTCATAATTGGTTGTTTTATATTTTAAGTGTCCTACTCGATGCCATCAAAATGGGTTCAATGCTAACGACGAGCTATCGATGACATCAAAGTCACGTAGAAGTACTATCGAGAAAATCTGAAAATACGGTTTCGTCGCTGGAATGTTTAATTTTAATGTTTTGTTCGATGATATCGAAGGGGTTTAATGCCATTGACAATTTGTCGATGCTATCGAAGTGACATCGAAGGTGTTATCGAACAATCACTCAAAAATTACGCAGAGTTGTATAAGTATGGGATTTGTTTTCTATTTCGATTGCGATTCACCTAAAGGCTATATATATGGATGTAATCGGGAATATGAAGTATTTGAGAGCTTTCTAATTTGTTCTCAGGGTTTCAAGGGTGTAGTTTGGGTGATTCGAGGCTTGTTCAAATTAAGTAATCTCTATCTCTTATAATTTTCTACTTTTATAGTGTATTTATCGTTCGTATGGTAGTTTTTTTTTTTCAAAAGAATTTTTTCATGTTAAATTCGGAGTCTTTGTGATTAATCTTGATTGGGTATTGAAATACTTTGCTTGATTATATATGTGTGCTTCCATGGTCCCCCAAACAAACCGCACCTAGACTTGAATTGTATACTTACATAGTTTGTATTGGATCCCGGCTCATTGGTAAGTTCTGAGTTGAAGAATTCGGGCTTACTTGGATGGGCCCAGTGATTTTAAGCAGAAGGATGCTCTTGCATGCCTGGAAGTGGAAAGGGTGGAGAAGACCGGCAATATGTAACGATTTGTAATCCTAATCGCTCGGGTTCGGGTGGTCCAAATCAACGGGTTGGGTCATCAAAACATGGGCCCCACGATTGCAAACCGACGACCTTAGAAGCTGCTTCTTTTATAATTCTTATAATGGCCTGACGTGGATGGATCATGCAGTTAAAATCTGCGGGCTGATGGGAGAATCCTAATCCATTCATTGATGACCTAGAAACAGGTGGTTAGGAAAGAGATCTTGGATGGTCCAAAATCAAGTGATAGAAAGACCAAAAGGTTGGATGGTTGGGAAATTGCAAAACTTTGAAATTTTCGCTACGTGGCCCATATTGCATAAGCGGTCTGGAGCACCAAACCGTGGTCCCCACTAAAGTTTACGATTTTACGCGTTTGGCGGCGACTTTCTGCTCCGTGCGATGTATCCCCCCGATTATTACAGCGTCGAGCGGCCATCACAGCGATCCAATGTTCAATTCAAATGAACTCCTCGGCATTCGTACTCCGCGCCTCTTTTAAACGGAAGCGGATCAGGTGTTACCCGATTAACACTATCGTAGTGGGTGTTTCCCTCATCGTGGGGCCCACCTTTATGTATGTGTTATATATCCACGCCGTCCATCAATTTTTTCAGCTCAGGCATGATCCCAAAAAATGAAGCAGATACAAATCTCAAGTAGACCACACAGTAAGAAGAGTGTGATTGACCATTAAAAACTTCATGTGGGCGATAAAAAGGTTTGGATGAAGCTGATATTTTTGTTTTCCCTTCGTCGAGGTCCGTGATTTTATCAACAGTTTGGATGGAAAATAAAATTTATGGTGGGTCATAGGATGTTTTTAATGATGGGTATTCAGTGACCACTATTTCCTGTGGTGTGGTCCACTTGAGATTTCTATCAGCTTAATTTTTACTTTAGTGCCCTGAAATGAGCTGTAAAAACTGATGGACGGAGTGGATATACAATACATATATCAAGGTGGGCAACGGTCAGGGAAACACCCACTACGGTTTTACCCGGGTAACACCTGATCCACTCCCCTTTAAATAGGCCTGTGAATGGGCTGGGCCTGGGCAGCTCTTGGACCGGATTTAGAACTGTTTCGGCCGGGCCTATTCAAAATTCTGATTTCAGGCCCGAGCCCGGCCTACTGACACCCCTACTTTTAAACGGAAACGGATTGGCTACTCCCCCTGCCACCAGCCAATGGCTGATGGTTGGTGCTCTGTGGGCCCTACCATGATGTATATGTTTCATCCATGCCGTCCATCTATTTTTCTAGATCATTTTATTGTATAAGAGAAAAAAATTAGGTATATTCCAATATCAAGTGGACCACATGAAAGGAAGTAGTGTTGAATGAATTTCGACCATTAAAAACTTTTTGGGGGCCATAAAAGTTTTGGATGAAGCTGATCTTTGTTTTTTCCCTTCATCTGGGTCTGTATGACCTAATCAACATATTGGATGTCAAATAAACAGTACAGTAAGCCTTAGGAGGCTTTTAATGGTGGATATCCAAACATAGAAAAAAGCCAACTGAGCTCGAGGGACCATGCATTGTTTGGCACATGCATGGAAAAAAGCCAACTGAGCTCGAGGGACCATGCATTGTTTGGCACATGCATCTTGACCTGCCAACATGGCACCCGTGAGCGATATCCAAACCATAAGTCAGGTGGGCCCTACTGTTTAGATTCATTGGCTCGGAAAAGTGGTCTGTTCGTTAAGCTGGGGTGCACTGCACAAAAGAAATGGACGGTTAAAAAAAGAACGATCCACGTGTCGCCCAAACGGATGAGACTTGGATGGACCCGCTTCTTCGGCACGTGTGCTGCGAAGCTATCCGCCTGGCATGAGCCCTTCGCAAGTTAGAGGTCCCTCTCCAGTCTCCCCCCTCTCCCTCAACTACGCGCCACGCGCAAGTTAACGCTCTCCCCTTCAGAAAAAAAAAAAAAACCAAAGAAGAAGAAAGGGCTGGCCCCGAGCATCGTCAGACTCGAGAGCTGTCGTGGTGCATTCCTCTCCTCACCAAAACAAAAGATACCATCCCAAAAAAAAAAAAAAAAAAAAGTCTTTCGCTCGCTCTTTTTTCTCTTCCACAAATTTATGCCCCTAGCGACAATGTAAAACCCTAGTCCGCATAAAAGAAACCCGCAGCAGCAGCAGTTCATGGATATCGACTCCACCCTTTCGGTGCTCCGTCATGACGCTTTCGGTGTTCCCGCGCATTCACCTCCTCCCCTCCTTTCCTCCCTTCCCCAGAAAGCGCTGTCTATTCAAAGCTGCTCGAGCATCAGCAAAGGGCGTGCCGGAGAACAATGCCGCCATTGTGTGGTTCAAACACGATCTCCGGACAGACGATCACCCTGGCCTCATTGCTGCTGTATCCCAGCATCGGACGGTCGTGCCGCTTTACGTCTTCGATCGCCGCATCCTCTCCCGTAAGCGTCTTGAAATTTGCTGTGAGCTGCGTTTTCCTTTTTGTGTACATGCATGTTGATCCAGTCCGTCCTAATCTTTAAACCCATTGTGGATGGAGCATTGCATCAAAATTACACCAAGTAAATGATCCTAACCATCCGATCTGTGGCTGTGAAACATACAATTAAGACTAAAATGATCATCGATGGTTAAGATCATTTGATCAACGTAATTTTCGGTCTACATCCTTTCCACGATGGGCCCACTCTTTTGACAGTCGGGATTGCTGTGCATCCACACCACACGCATGGTGATGGAAAGACGACGACTTAAAAAATGGCCGCCGACTGTTGTCTCAGTGTAATCCCCAATTTATAATAGTGGAAATACTCACTCTGCTTGATGCTTTAATAGAATTTTGTACCATTCATAAGAAAGAAAATGTAAAGGTAATTGCATATGATAATTTATACAGCTTATAACAATGACAACAACCATCGTAGTTACAGTGGAATTGATTTCCCCTCACAAATACGTGAATTTACTTTACCGGGACCTAATCCAACAAATGTTGTAAAATGAGGTTTTTTCCTTAGCCTGGAGACTGCAGTAAGAATACTAATGGTGTGTTTCAATGTACTTTTGAATTGAATTACAATAATTAGTCTAATGGAGTGGAATAACCAAATTGGAATCACCTTACTTAGAATTAATATTGAAGGATCAGGCTATTAATTGTGATTGTGTTACTTTCAAGTTGGAATTGATAGGAGTGACTTCAACATGTGCGCTTGTCATTGTTTATGCTAGGAAGCATCATGTGCAATTTGGTCTTTTTGTTCTCTTGTTTAGCTGAATGGTTGCAATTCAATTCATGCATGTGTAGAAATGCATCCTAAAATAGCTTATAAACAAAAGGAAAAGCCAAAAAAGCATAGATCTAAGACTCTAAATAATGAATGGTTTCATGATGACAATGCAAAGAGAAGGTTCTTGCATGCATGGATATAGGTTACCTAGTTCGTAAGTAGTTCTCTGCATTTTCAGTGAAATTATTAAGAGAGAAATAGCTTAGGTTGCATTTGGCTCAGGCAATGAAAAAAAATGTGATTTTTAGGATTTCTGTTCTTAGTAGAATTTTCAAAAATCATGAAAAGATATGTGGATATGAAAGGGCTCTTTCTTTCCAATACAACACAAAAGAGCCTCATTTTGTGATTTTTGGAAATTCAACTAGAGTATAGATTCCAAAATAAAAAATTATCTAAGTCCTGAAATGGGGCATAAAAAATGCAGGATTTTTTGGTGTAATCGTGTGTGTGTGTGGTAACCATGACATGGTTGAAAAGAATGATAATAGTGAAACATCTAACACCTGCTCTAATGGGGGCGATAGAGATTCATCAGGATCCAATGATACTTAACTGCGTGGTATTTTGGTTGAAAGGAAATGGTAATAGTGAAACATCTAACACCTTCTCAAGGCGATACAAATTCATTAGGACCCAGTGATATTTTATGCTGTATTATTTTGGTTAATTACAAATGTATGGACCCATGCTTTCCCTTAGTGTTTCATCCTTTATACTGGGAAGAAGATGACTTGATGTGATGAGAAAACCACCTGATCTTTCTTTCTTTTTTTCTTTCTCATAGAGGGGGGTTAGAAATCAGAGATCGATTAGTTTGTTTTGGCTTCTATTCTAGTCTTGCTTGAATCAGATCCCGGCTTCCTTTTGGATCATGGACAAAACCAAGTGCCAGTTAATAAATCTTATTGACTTGCTGGCATCAAATGTGTCTGTGGAACACATGAATGAGATGTTGCAGTAGGTAGCTAGGATACACTAAGTATCAAATAAGCTTACTACTTTACTAGAGATGTACCCTTTTCTTATCCTGCCTATATATTTCCTGGTTAGCGCATAAATTTACCCTCGTTGCCTCGAAAGAACCTATTTGTAGGCTTTGTTCTTTTGACTCATCAAACTAATTGAAGATGGTTACAATTTTTTTCAAAGAAAACTTATCTTGTGCAGCTTTGCCAAATTTGGCCCACCATACTGTACCTTCTTTGATGTAGGATATTCATTTAAACCATATTTTGTGTCATTTACATGCTAACTTAGTTATCTGTCAGCTGATGAGCATTTCAATTGATTTTTATTTTTTATTTTTTATTTTTTTTTGCAGGTTTTCCTGATGAAATACTGGAGCTGGTTCTCTTTGCCTTGGAAGATTTAAGAAAGTCGCTGAAGGATCAAGGATCTGATCTGCTGATTGGGTTTGGGAGTGCAGAAGATGTCATACTAAAACTTGTAAAAGAGGTCACTACACATTGGGTTCTTATGATCTTTAAACCTGAAACTGTAAATGCATGCAAGCGAGTTGTTCTGTTGTCTATGCATGAGCAGAATATCAAACCCTTCCAGTCAACTGGTTGAACTCATCGCCTAGGATTGAAACAGGTGAAAGCTACACATATATTCACAGAAGAGGAGGTCGAGTATGATCTCCGTAGGATGGTCAATATTGTTGAAGAATCTTTATCAAGTATACCATTTTCATGGGGAAGCCCAGAGTTTGTATCTTGGAACACTCCATTTTATGATATTAAGGTAGGTTGTTTTGTTCATTTCAGTTGTTCAGTATACTGCACTTTTGCAAGCATGTCAATGGATGTGTAACAGCTTTCTAAATATGCATGTGTATTTAGAACTTGGAGGAGCTACCTGCATCTCACCGTGACTTTCAAAAGCTGAAATTCCCTTTGACGAAACCGCTTGCATCCCCTGTCTTACCTGGGCTGGATATGGAATTAGATAGAGGCATGCTTCCAAATTCTCTAAACTGCTTGTGCAATCGCTTTCTGCACACCTTTTAAAATGAAATCGTGTATTGAAATTTCCTTGTAGTACTAGAGAAAAAGAAGTCGTAGTTATTTGTTAGGGTTGCTTTGTGCTACAGGTATCCTACCTACATGTGATGATGTAAAGAGATACCTGAATGAAAACCCATGTAAATTGGACGAGAATTGGACTTCAATCAAGTCATTTTCAGCTAAAGCCATTTTAAGGAAGGAGCATGCCAATCGAGTAAAAATGCCAAGCAATCCAATTGAAAGCTTTGAAGAGTCAAACTCAAGCAGAAGTAATGGAGCTTCGTTGACTTCAAAAAGCACCCAAAGGAAAAGACTCAAAAGCTCTGTTTTTTTATCAAGAAAAGGAAATGTAGTGGGAGGTGGAACAGATTTAGTCTTGAATGCATTAGCTGCTTATTTGAGATATCTCGAGGGGACAGCTAGAGACGACTGGCAGGAGTATGTGATGTCTTATTCGTCCTTTGATATTGCCTGTTTTTAGTTAATATTTTTTATTCTCAACTGGATGCTTCATTTAAACCACATTTCTTCAGCTTCGGATGATAAAAGATTTTATTGAGCAGATTCTATTGGAAACTTCATCGTGAAGGATAACTTTTGTATGTTATGTACAATTTTAATTTCAACCAGTTAGACCTGATATTGGCAAGGTAGCTAGATTTATTCATGAGTGTATTCCTGATCAGAAGAAATATTCATAAATGATAGTTTTCTTTGGCAATTAATTAAATAGCCACAGCTTACAAATAAGGGAATGGATTGGTTGAAATGAATCTGCCTATGAAACTTCCTAACCGGAAAAAGTAACCATCAACCTCATTCTGATTGTGAATCTTTAGATGTTTTTTCATCAGTTCTTGTCTGAAAGAGAGCTCAGAGCTTGTACTGTTACTCAACTTTCTGGACTCATCTCCTTATTATGGTCTCTGGACATGTATTCCTGGTCCTTAATTTGTTTCAGAATCCAGATGCAACCTCGACATCAGAAGAACATTGGTCCAATCCAACTTTATCTATCTTCAAAATGAAATAGGAGAGATGTTACTAGAAGGTGCTCTCTTTCTCCTCAAACTTTGAGCTCCAAGTCAGCTGTAAATCCCAAGTTACACCTCCACCTATAGGAAGAAAACCATGTCATACATTAACCATATCAGTATTTGAATTGGTGTATCAGGTCATCACCCTTTTCTTCCCTTGTCCTTTCTTTGGTGATGGATACCTTGGGTTGTGATCTCCTCGCAGAAAAACTTCAGGCAGGTTTGATGTGTACCCCTCCTGAGGTGGCTCATGTTAGATGAAAATTACCTCTAATGTATTATAATTACCAATACACTCGAGAATAGAAGATTAAAATCATTTCGAACATGACCGCTTTTCATACAGTTTTCTATGCATGTTGGGATTGTATGGGCATAAGTAATGTCAGAGATATTGGATGTCTGATGGAACATTTTAGTCATGCCGATTATTTGTTTTGTAGAGCTTTGTAAGCCCACACACGTGTACAAGTCGGCCAATGCACATGTTGCCACATATGCCAGCTTGGCGGACAGGTGTGATATGCAGGCCATCCATTCGCTTGACCTCTCCGTGTAGATGTTGCTTTCCAAAGATAATGGTGGTCCATTCAGTAGCATGCAATGATATTCGAAATAAGCCGACGGGTTAGAAAATGTTGGCTGATTTTTTCACAACCGTACATTTGTTCAGTTACTTGTGGCCCACTTGACTATCAAACTGACCTGATTCTTGAGATAGGGATCTACATAGTGGTACCCTTCTGATGGATGGCTTTAATATTGGCACCTGTTTACCAAGATGGCATACGTCGTGGCGTGTGCATTAGCTAACTTGTACTAGCAAAGCTCCTTTTTGTATATTGGGGTGGTGTTCTGTAACACGGACTATTTTGCCCATCTTATTTGCTGAAGGGGGAGCTAGGATCAGAAGGTTGGATTTGGTTAATTCGGCCCGTTTGGGTAACTGGTGTTTGGAAGTTTGGTGTTGAAGTTTCCAATTTGTGAAGGAGAATTATTGCTACCAAGTATGGTACCTCCCCTTTGGGATTGTGGATCAAAGAATTCTCTTTATATCATGCCTCGTTTCTCTGGAAAGCTGTCATCCGTGTGGCCCCTTCGGTTTTTGAAGTCAATTTTCACTGTGGGGGATGGATCCAGATTCGGGTTTTGGGAAGACATTTGGTGCGAGGACTCCTCGCTTCGAATGTCCTTGCCGGATTTGGCTATTCTCTGTCCGGTGGCCAACATTCCTATTGCCGGTTGCTGCTCTTCCCTTGTTAAGGGGATCTTACTGACTCCAAATTCGATGACTTGCTTCTTCTTTTGTCTCAGTTGCAAGGAATCTCACTGTTGCTGGGAGTAAAGGACTCTCTTATGTGGCACTATGCTGAAGGGGTGATTGTCATTGTACTGTTAAAATCTGATTACCCCCCCCCCCCCCCCCCCCCCCCCCCCCCCCCAAATAATAATAATAATAATCTCACACCATTTGCCTCGCTTGCTTGTGTGCCTGAGTGTGGAGGAGTTTGTTGACCATCGTTTTATCCATTGTTCTTTCTCTAGGGTGGTGTGGTTTGGTCTCTTCCAAGTTTCAAGTGAGAGTTGGGTGATGCCTGATTTGATTGGTGGTCTATTTCGGGCTTGGCATGGTGGGTCTGATGGTTGCTTTGGCCTTCACAAATGGAGGCTCGCCTTGTTGGCTTTCTTATGGTCGATCTGGATGGAAAGGAATAGTCAAGTCTTCCATAATAAGAGTTTTGCTGCTGATGGAGTCTTTAATTGGGTTCTCTTTGTTGTATGAGTGGGCCCCCTGAGTTTTGGGTGGGTTTGTAGTCTCTAGGTTAGGGTTTTGTTTCTTTTTTTCTTTTCTTTTCTTTTTTTCCTTTTTGTTTGTTCTTGGTTTGTTTTTTTTTTTTTTGTCTTGTTCATTCTTTAGAAACCATGCCTTCTAAAGAAGTAATATTCAGAATTTTATAATCATAATAATCATTTTCCTTTTCAGTTATTTTCTTGAAAGCCTTTCCATGTCTTTGGGCCATATGAATTTGTATAAGAACCCTGAAGGAATGTAATTAATAGAATTAGAAGTATGACTAAGAAGGTAATTAGATTCATGCAAAATTTCATCTGTATTCTCAAAATCCAACATCAGTCCCTTTTGCTTGGTACAATGACAGGGTGCATGAGAAATTGCGTAGTGCTGAAAGTAGGGATGGAGCTTCTTTTCATGCTCTTTTTGGGTCTGCGCTTTATCTGGGTATCATATCCAGGAGGAGAGTACATTACGAAGCTATCAAGTATGAGAAAGAACGTAATGCTGGATTCCTGTCTCCATTTGGATACTCAGCAGCCACTGTTGCAGCAGCAGTTGATGGTGTCAGCTCAATGGAGGTATGTGCCAATGAGATTTTTTTTTTTTTTTTTGCAGACAGGACTCTTATTGGTTCTGATGCTTAGATTTATTATTATACTTGATCGATGCGATCCCTTTGTAGCCGTCTCTTTAACCATGCTTCAACTAAATTTCCCGATATCAGTTTACTGTGGCCAGGCATTGGCAGCACTAACTGATCATCTGTGGCAGTGGTATTGGCTGATGTCCTTGAAAAGCCAAAAGAGCAATGAAGGAAGACATCCCATTAGGATATGGAGATGGAATGGTTATCTAATTCAGGTACTTTGTGTGAAATTGTTCCATGAAATTGATGATTCATGTCCATTTTGATGCTTATGCACCTTCTAACATCAGGAGCATTTTATCCTTCCTGGGGAAGTCTAATGATGATTGATTGACTGCCCTCAATTGGTTTTACATAACTATCCTTCAAGTCAGCTCTGGAGCTGGTCTTATTACTGACTCACCCAGGCTTGCCAAAGCAACGGCTTATGCCTGGGTTGACAGTAAGATTGTCATACTTCCAATTTGCTAAGAATTGCTCAACTTTCAGTATACAGTTGCTGGCCATGAAGGTCCTGCCGTTCTTCTTGTCCATGGTTTTGGTGCTTTTTTGGAGCATTATCGTGACAATATATCTAACATAGCTGATGGCGGAAAACGGGTTTGGGCAATTACGCTGTTAGGATTTGGAAAATCAGAGAAGCCAAACATTGTATATACAGAACTTGTGTGGGCAGAACTGTTGAGAGATTTTATTGTTGACGTTGTGGGCGAACCTGTCCATCTCATTGGCAACTCCATTGGTGGTATGTCCTACATATCCTATCCTGCATGGATCATCCATTCCTTGATTACCAAAATCCTTTTAAAAATTATCGATGATTTAAAGTAGATTGAGATTTTGGGTACTTTACTTTCTTTATCTAATTTTATCCATTCTTCGTTCCCAGGCTATTTTGTCGCTCTTGTTGCCGGTCTTTGGCCTGTTCTGGCCAAGTCAGTTATTCTCATCAATACAGCTGGTTCGGTCATTCCAGGCTTCTCTTCTGCTCGATGGACTGACGTAAGTAAACTTTAATTCTACGTGAACTCTACAGCTGCACTAAAACACTGCCCTTTCATATTCCTTTTTAAGGATACATTTATTGTTTAGCCTAACCAACTATTCCTAATATATCATGAAATGCTCTGGAAATAGCTGGAACAAGGCTATGAGATTGATAATGATGATGAATTTTCTGTGTTTCACCTTTTTTTTTAACTAGATTAGGATAGAAATGTCTGCTTCTTCCTTTTCGTATTCAGTTTTTTTATGGCTGAGCATTACCTGTATTCAGTGTTTCCTGGCTGTGTTAATGATCCTTGACAAAGGATATGACCGTGTGTTCTGGTATTCAGTTGAACCGGTGGACCAATGGTTCAGTGATTCAGACCATTGCCCTTCTGGGCCCCACTGTGGATGGAGCATTCTCCCAAAGATTTCTTAGATCGGAAAATTGTAACAGCAACGGCCCACATTCAATTGAGAAAAAAGGTCCAAGATAGGTGGGTAGTCTTCCATTCTGGGTGATTTTTGGGGCACAGTCCATTCATGGTGGGTTTTGCAGGGTCTGGATCACTGAAACAGGGGATCCACTTGAGCCAACTGAAAACCCGAGTATATGGTGCCAATCCATTGTACTGGCACTTTATTGGTTCCTCATACATCTTTTCCCAATTAAAAGAGACATGGAAAGAAATCTATTTTATTTTTGAACATACAAATTCGGCTTATTCTGATTTCTTGAAATTACCAAGCTCTGAAGCTCAATTATGTTTGGGCTTTAAAGACGTCTGTCTGAAATTGTTTCAGGCAAGACAAACTTCAGGAGCTGCATGGCTGGGTACTCGACTCCTGTTGCTGTACTTGAGGTTAAGAGCTGGGAATATACTGAAGAACTGCTACCCTATCGTAAGTGGGACTCCAGTACTGCTGCTTGATTTATTGTTTTTGAATTTTTTGTATAGATACTGTTTTGATGGGTTTAGAGCTGGAATTGATATGTTATAATTTCTCTTGCAGAATACTGAGCGAGCTGATGATTTTCTTATCAATGAAATTCTAAGAGCTGTATCCTCATTCGCATTTGCAATATATATGGGCAAAAGTTCCATGTCTGATCTGCATGTTTGAGAAAACTAGTATGGTGCTCTGCAATGCTATCAGCGGCATGGTCAGTTACAAACTTATAAGACAACATTCTCCCCGTGCACTCCAAACTGTCAGCTAGGGGTGTCAATGGGCAGGCCTGGCCTAGTGTACTCTAGGGCACAACATGCCATGGGCCAAGCATTATTATCAACCTGGACGTGTGCCTATTTTCAGACCAAATAAACAGGCCACCTGAGTCTTAAAGAGTTAATATGGATGTCATTTGAAGGCTCTGGTATAAATTTCAGGCCCTCGCACTTGACCTGGGCCTAAATTTAGCCCTGAAAATAAACAGGCAAGGTTCAAGATGACCTCAGCCCTGCATAAGTCCAGCCTGTTGACAGTCCTACCATCAGCTTCACCACCACCGCCACCCTTGCCACTGCCACCTATTTTTTTGTTACCTGGGTTTAATCTTAGATATAATTTTCCATATACATATCTTTCTTATATGGTGCATCCGAGGGAATTTAGGAGTAGCATCAGTAGGTAATAAGATGAGGGCACGTAGAATTAGATAGTTTGGCTATGTGCAATGGAGACCAAGAACTGCATCAGTCATGAGTGAGTTGGTTCAAGTTGAAGGCTCTAAAAGGGCAAGGGAAAGGCCCAAAAGGATGTCGGTGGAGATAGTAGGAGAAGAGGACCAATAGTTTACTAAGTATCAATAGAGTGGAATGGTGGAACAGGATGTGTAGCTAACCCCAATTAGCTGGGATTAGGCTTAGGTGATGATGGTGACGAACGGCACTTCATGGTTCTGTTTGATCTGGTAAAATGGGGTGAAGGTACTCTCTCATAAATTACAGCTCTTGCATTTCCTTGCGTTCCACATGATTTATTGCTAGCAAGTGCTAGGCAGTGGGTTTGTCGCAAAGCTATGTCACTTGGAACTGTAGTGTGACCATTGAAGTTCCCTAATGTTTTGCGGATAATTGTAGTTGCTTTGAATTAGAGCCCCTTGTGGCCTTAAAACAATACCAGTCCCATGTGAAAGACAAGAAACTGAGTAGGTGTCTTGGGAGGGTGGATTACAATCTTTGTAGTACCCAGTTCTATGTGATATGGTGTTTTTTTTTTTTTTTTGTTGGAAATCAAAGATATACATGCACGCATTCTGTGTATGCTACTCCTTGACATGCATTACAGTCATATGATCCTGGCGTACTGGTAGTCCTGGAAAGTGTATTCAACTTCAACTTGCCAATTCCACTTAATTATATCGTAGACTCATTTGGAGGAAAGGTCTTGATTATACAGGTAAGGAAAAGCAACTGGCAATCTCTTATAGTTTTACATGTTATTTTGCTTCCGCACAATCATTTTTTGATGGATTCTGATGCTTTTATTTTTCCTTAATACCCAGGGGATAAAGGACCCGCTCTCCAAATCCGAGTCAAGGCTGTCCTTGCTTAGGGAGCATTGCAGCAGTACCGTAATCAGAGAACTGGATGCAGGTATGAGTGGTCTGTCATTCTTAAGCTGGCACTCATATATGAACCTCTCTCTCTCTCTCTCTCTCTCTCTCTCTCTCCTCTCTCTCTCTCATTATGATGTTTTATTGTACCAGGGCATTGCCCGCATGATGAGCAGCCACAGGAAGTGAATTCTATTATACAGGAATGGACTGTGACTGTCGAAAGTAGCCTTTGTCCTGTTCAGGTCATTTGATTGCATTTTTGTATCCGAAAAGATGAAGATAGCAGCAGGCAGGCTGCATGTACCGAAATTATCAGATTAATGACACTAGTGGCAGGGTATCTGTCCTCGTGAAATATTTTGACGGCTGAGAGAGTAAATGGGACTTTTGTTCGGAGCCTCTTATATATATATATATATTGAGAACTAGAGCAAATGGGCTGTCTGAGTCGACAGTTGTCCAGGCTGGACCCTGCTGGTCAGTTGCTGTGAGCATGTGTAAATATGTTGGGGTGGGTCCTCTTGATGGACTTATATGTTGGGTGGGTCTTTTAATTGGACCTTAGGCAATCGTAGGATCCGTATGTTCAAATTGGCCTGCCTGAAATCTGGGCCCACCCCAGCCCACAGGCCTTAGGCTCAGCTAAATTCCTGGCCATTACCTTAGGTTCTGTTTGGTAGATGCCTAAAAATGAGTTCATCTCTACAAGACAGTAATTACGTATTAGAGATCTTGATCTCTAATACATAATGAATTCATGTTAATAGTGAATATGTATTAGAGGATAGAGAATCAAGATCTCTAGTAAATAATAACTGTTATCTAAAATAAGATGAATTCAATTTTAGTGAAGGAATATTACCTTGGATAATGATTTTCAAGGTTTTAGTGACAATGGTTTGATGTGTTTGCCTGATTCTGCCACGTTGTTTTAACTGTTGTTCTAAGCCTTTTGATTGACAATGGATTACGAATGTGACGGCATGTGATACTTGCACTTCTAAACTGGTAACACGTGGATACGATGACTAATAGGGTGGGCTGTTACTTGGGACGCCCCACCATTGATGGTCATGCCTCTAAAGGTGCACCAGTAGACTAGGAAAAAAAAAAACGCTTGGCCAGTCCTCCAATTGAGTGGTTAGGATTGTCCTTATGATGTGACTTCTGGGCTATGGCAATGTGTATTGTGGGCCCACTGGATGAACGTCATGATCATTATTTGTCTGCATCGTCATCTTCCATGCTGCGCAAATAATTTCCATGCGGCCCTGAAGTTTGAATCTCTCTCTCTCTCTCGTGAAGCCTAAGAGAGTTATTTTAAATTTGAAGGGTGTGATGAGGTAGCTCACCGTCTACACTTATGTGTGCAAAACCTTGAATTCACAAAGTCTAGAAATTCAAAATTTTTTATTAATCAATAATAATTCTCAGATTTTCGAATATATCATTTATAAAGGAAAGTAAAGATCTAATTAAGAGTTTTAATTCAATTACATCATCAATGTGTAAGAATCAAAGCTAATCTTTGGAAGCTTGTTTGATCCTATGAAGTAGAAATTGTACATTTGTACGGACAAGGGCCTACCTAACACCTTCTATCTTTATAACCTAATCTTCATAAGCTTGTTTGATCCTTTGAAGTAGAATTTGTACATTTGTGTGGACAAGGGCATGCCTAACACCTTTCATCTCTATGACCATGGTCCTTACCTTGAATCTTTAGTTGTAGATCAAAGAGTCATCTTAAGACTAAGGATCATTAGATTCTCTGACCATAGAATCGAGATAACTGGCTAGTTACGACTGTAGTCAAATATAACACTCATTTACATATAATGCAAAACCCTTGAGAAAGGCAACCTATAGAAAAGCATGATCTACCCAAGAATCCAGTGTCCACAATATGTTTTTATGGCGCCATGATGTATATGTTTTATTGGCGCCGTCAAAGTTACCAGCTCATTTTGGCACATGAGTCCAAAATTGAAGCATATCCAAAGCTCCAGTGCAACACACCACAGGAAAAAGTGGGAATAATGATGTCCACTGTTGAAACCTTCCTAGGGCCCCCGGTGATGTTTATTTGTCATCCAACCTGTTCATAAGGTCAGACAGGCAGGGCTGAAAGGAAAACACAAATATTAGCTTGATCCAAAACTACGGTGCCCTCAAAAAGTTTTCAACCCTTTGGTATGGCCCACTTGAGCTTTTGATATGCTCTAATTTGGGCTCATGAGCTAAATTGAACTGAAATTTTGGATGGATAGTGTGGATAACAGGCATACATCAAGGTGGGCCCTACGGTCTGCGTCCGCTTTTAGTTTATATATTATGATATTTTAAAAAAATACAATAAAGCTGGAATAGCTCAGTTGGTTAGAGCGTGTGGCTGTTAACCACAAGGTCGAAGGTTCAAGCCCTTCTTCTAGCGGATTTCTTTTTTTTTTTTTTTTTTTCCAAAGACCAATTCTCGTTTTTCTTTTTTCTTTTTCCAAGACCAATTCTTTGTTTTTTTTGTTTTTTTTTCAAGACCATTCATTGCCTGATTGAATGCCAAAATCATTTTGATGAATTATCTTATTGTAGTTATTGAATGCTGAATGAATGCCAAAATCATTCTTTCTTTCGTTTTTTTCAAGACCATTCATGCCTGATTGAATGCCAAAATCATTTTGATGAGTTATCTTATTGTAGTTATTGAATGCCTAAATCATTTTGATGAGTTATCTCATTGTAGTTATTAAAGATAAGGGTCAGGCTACATGCGCATGCCACATTCAAAGAGTGAGAAAAGGTTCAGTAATCAGACCCATCGTAAGTATCAAGTAAAATGATCTACAGCAACGTATCTAAAGATTAGATGTCACACATGCATCATGTAACATGATCTACAGCAACGTATCTAAAGATTAGATGTCACACATGCATCATGTAACATGAACTACAGCAACATATGTATAGATTAGATGTCACACATGCCTCATGGCGGGTCACACATAAACCTTAGTTGCAAGACTTGAGGCATGCCTTAAGAGCAGGCGCGCAAAAGGGAGGAGAGTTGGTGCAGGCTACTTGCAATGGCTTTATGTCAACGACAGATACCCTTGATTGCTTTTGGTAAACATCCTTCCCATATCCTATAGTTTTAACACCTCATAGACTAGTTGCTAGGGTAAAATTGTAATTTACTACTCAATTTTTGTGACTAAAATCTATGCCATTTAAAGGTTTTTTACGGGTGAAATCTGAACCGTCCATGCGACACCAGCTACATGTTAGGAATACCCCAACTTATCCACACGCTGCTTCCTGCTTGCTTTATAAACAGGATAGGCATAGATGAGAGACTGACCCTTTTTAGGAGTCTACCAAACAGGCCCTTAACATTGCTTCTTGAAAACAAACCATACAAGAAAAAAGACTGAAAGAGAAGCACACATCCATGGCAGCAAACTGAATCAGAAAAGAACACTTATGAGCTGTGACAAAGTTCCAGCAACAGTTTCAGACGCTTATTAGCATGACCAAAACCGAAATACTAGTTAGGCCGGTCATCAGATTACACTCATGGAAGAAAAATGTCAATCGCTTGCAGTCATGCTAATGTTTTGAACAGCCTATTTATCAGGCGTGACACTCACCTGCTGCCTAGCAACACGAGCACAATCTGCAAATGCTTTCACCACATGGGCACATTTCAGCGGGTCCTTGGCATGTTCCTTGTAACACTCCAAGCAAGCATCTTTCTCAGCTAAACAGAGCATTGGCTTCTGGTACGGCAGCTTGAACTCCTTATCATGGAGCTCCTTAGCCTTCTGTGTTACTTCCTGTGCCATGTTAGCCTCTTGCTTTTTTAACCTCTCTAAAACACTTTCACTCTCTTGGAGGACAGAACGTATTGCATCCAGCTCTGCATTTGCAACTGTGGGCGGAGGTGGGGATACAGGCAAGAACAATGGAGATTGCAGCGGCCATCCCCCGCTAGCAGCGCTCTTGTGCATGTCAGGACCGACAGGGGTCTGCTTCTGTCGCACCATGGTCTGATTTTGTTGAGACACAGGTGGAACCTTTGGCCTGGTTTTCTTTGTTTTTCTCTTTAGCTTGTCTCCATCATCTACAAGCCGGTTGACTAAGTTGGAGCTTAACTGGATTGTAAATGATTCACCCATGATAGCGCTGGTTAAGGACCTGAAAAGACATCCACGGTGAGTCAAAGAAGAAATGCAAACCTCAGTGGCAGTGTCACTCTCAGTACCAAAGTAAGAAAGCAAGAAGAGGCAACCACAAGCGAATGCTACTATGATACAAACACTTCAAGAAGTTCCATTGAAAACATCTCCATTGTATATGAGACACATGCGCACAGTAATCAAGCAACATTAACCTTTTTTATATAATACAAAAACCGATCAACACCATGGACAGCAGTTCCCAACAATCACAACACTTCTCGGGGTGCCTTCCTTTGTGAGGGAATCAGCAAAGGAATTGGTGTCCTGCGGTGCATGACAGGGTGGACAAACCAGACATCATCAGAAATTCCTACTTCCACAGCTCCAGATATTTTCCAGAGACTCAAGTGATGCCACTCCAACAATCTCCTTAAACAATCAGAGGACCCAAAAAGACAATCAGCACCACTGATCTAGCAGCCATCATGTAGATGCCCACATGTTTGCACCATTTATGGTGGAGCCCGCACTTCATGAACCATAAATGACATGAAGTATGTGCTATGAAGCGCACACCTTCCTCGAGTTCCAAGTTCCAATGATAAGGTCTTCAGAAGATTGGCTTAAAGGATGGAATAATGATGCTGATAAATGCAGCAGCAGAATATTTTCCTTAGCTACTTTGTCAAAGATAATACATGTTACCCAGCATGCGAAGATAAAGTTGTTCATGAAAACGGGGACTCTTTGTATTTTTCTGCAAGTCTTCTTCCCCATGTCACTTAAAACTGAAGGATAGATCTCGTACCAAAACTAAATAAAGAAAAATAGTGAAAACAGGAGGGCCCCAGACTGCTTGTAAAGTTACTCACAGCATGTAAATGGAAAACGCAGGAACACAAGCAGTGAAGATGACAAAGCCATATTAACCAGCAGATTTGAAGGCTTGGTTTCAAATGATAGTGAGACAGAGCTACTGTTACAGGAAAAATAGAAGAACCAGTAAAGATGGTGTGTTTCAAATGATAGTGAAAGAGAGCTACTGTTACAGGAAAAGTAGAAGAGCCAGTAAAGATGGTGTGCGTGCACGCACGCGTGCGTGAGGGAGAGTAACAGCAGCCTTCTTAGGACCTGTGGTTGCACAGCGAGGTCTGTTCGGGAAGGGGGAGCTCAGCTCTGACAGCAGCCTTCTTAGGATCTGTGGTTGCACAGCGAGGTCTGTTCAGGCTTCAACTTTGGCCCTTAATGGGAGATTGAGGCTGATTAGGTCAAATTTTCCTATGCCTGACCTAAATGTAGTCCTCGGCCCCTGGTAGTCATATCTTGGGCCAAAGGTTAGCTGGGTCCCCCTTTTTTTTTTTTAATTCTTTGGTAACTTAAATGCGTAAAAGTTAAGCAACTGCTTGTGTGAGGCCAACCATGTTGTATGTATGCCATCCAACCAACACATCAAGTGAGCCCAACCATTATGTGGGATGCCCCAAAAATCAGGTCTATCAAATCATCAGGTGGCCCAGATGATAGAAACCAGAACCAGCCAAAAATCTCCAATTGTTATTTATTTATTTATTATTATTATTATTATTTTTGACTCAAGATCCAGCGTGTCGGTCTGTTAGGGCCCCCATGATAAGATGGCCCAATGATCTGACCGTCCATATTTTCCTTAATACCATTTGATGATCCAGAATTCCTGATATATGGAGCCATTGAAAGTTTTCTTTCAATGATCTGAATCCATCTAAAGATACCGACAGAAACGATCATCTGTTCACGGCAATTTTCTTATGGTGGCGCATAGCATAGAGTCCGCAACATGGATAGTTCAGATTATTAAACCACTCAGCATGTGGGCCCAATTAGACGGTGACACCCTGGATCTGAGTCACAACAAAGGCTAAAAAAATCCTTCTTCTTGTTTTTTTTTTTGAAAGATGAATTCAATTACTAGGCACAGCCAAAAGAAAACAAAACAAAAGTGAGCAATCAAAACCAAAAGACAAAAGACAAAAATAAAGAAACTCAGAAAAGCAGAAACAAAACTAAAGTACAACAAGCCAGTCCCATGACTAGAACCACCCAGACCCAAACTAAGGAGCCCAATCTCTGAATAAACTTAACACCCTAAAAAAAACCAGCTGAGGTGAGGCGAGGCCAGAATTCCAAAAGCAGTGATTGTTCCTCACACAGACCAAATAGCCCAAAGGACTGCTAGGAGGCAAAGTTTCCACCTCTTCCTACCAAACAAACCACCGTCTTCTGCATGCCAAGAGCCAAAGAGACCCTCTATGGACGAGGGCATCACCCAGGAGACACCCACACGATCCAGCAATCTTGACGAAATGCCCCATGCAAAGGAACAGTGGAGGAAAAGGTGATGTCCCAGGCAAATGCATTTACATACTAGAATCATGATACATGTTTGATGTTGGCACTTGTGGGTCGATCTTGGTATTATCCAGGGGCTAAACTTATATATCTACTTTCCACCATTTAAAAGTGGTGATGATTCATCCTTCTCAAACTAACACGATGTACCAAAATCCAGGCCATTCAAATTTTGATTCCCATCATCGATGGAGCTTGTCTCTAAATAATGTTGATTAGTAACTCTAACCATCCAATAAATGGCTATTAACTTGATGGTTAAAAAGAGAAATAGTGAATGGTCCAAATTTAAAGGGAATAATCATATAGTTAATGTCATCTTCCCAGTGAGGCTGCTACAATGTCTCTTTCTTTTTTTAATGTGGGGTCTCTAGCAATTGCTTCTATTTCAATTTTATTGTCAAATAGAGAAAATTCCATTTACACTAATTAGGAATGATGATTAAGCACGATTAACATTAAAAATGCCTAATTAAATATTTTCAATTTTGAATCCCTAACCAGGGGATTTCAGTTATGAATCCTTAATCCGCGTCCTACTACTGTGGAAGATTGAAAATTCTAAATCGCTGATTAGGGATTCGACATTACAAAAACCTAATTAAGGATTGAAAACTGAAAATCCCTACTTTGAAATTGAAAATTGAAAATCCCTAATTAAGGATTCACCACTGCAAAACCCTAAATAGGGTTTCGACATTCAAAATTGAAAATGCTCGATCGAGAGAGAGAGAGAGAGAGAGAGAGAGAGAGAGAGAGAGAGAGCACGCGAGATCGAGAGAGAGACCTGAGAGAGGAGACGGCGAGCGCCTGCGTCGCTGCCGGCAACGGTGGAAGGATAGAGAGGCCGGAGAAGGGGGAGAGAGGGGGGAAGAGACACCGGTAACCGCGGAATTCCTCTGGAATAATGGTTTTTACCAAAAAATGCCGGACGTTAACATGCTGGAGGTCGAAATGACCAAAAGGTCCTCATCGACTTTTCGTGACAGTGGAGTAAAGGATTGTTTTGCGAGTCTACAACCTACGTGTTATTTGTATCACATCCAACCCTTCCATACCCCCACCAATACCATGATGATCAGATCAGATGAATACAAAAACTTCCGTGGCCCCAAAAAGTTTTCAACGGTAGAGGTTCAATCCCCACTTAGGATTCAGATCTTCTTTATTTTTGGATCATGCAGTGAAATGATCTAAAAAATTTAATGGACAGTTTGTACATAACACATACATCCGGATGGGTCCACAACTTCGTTACGTCAACACACCATGGCAGTCAGTGGTGTGCCACACAACACGCAATCTGTTAGTAGTTATTGGACGGTGCTACGTGGCCCACCATGATGCATGTGTTTTATCCACCCCGTCCATCCATTTTCACATATCATTTTAGAGAATGAACCCAAAAATAAAGGAGATCCAAATATCATGTGGTACACACTACAAGAAGCAATGGTGATTGAACGCTCACCCGTAAAAACTTCTTGGGCCACAGAAGTTTTGGATGAAGCTGATATTCATACTCAACAAGATGGATAGAAAATTAACATTACAGTGGCCCTAAGAAGTTTTTAAATGTGGAAGTTCAATTACCACTGCTTTCTTTTGGTGTGGTCCTCTTTAGGCTTGAGTCTGTCTCATTTTTGGTCTCATGTTGTAAGCTGATCTGAAAAAATAGATGAGCGGCCCCGGTATATATACATGATGGTCCCCGCTACTGGCTGCGTCGGTAGGCAATCGTCGCCCATCCCCATTTCATCCCGGAAGCGGATTGGCTGGTGTACCACACACCACCGACCTGGCTGGTGTGTTAAGGTGAGCAAGTTCTGTGGGTTCCATCATGAGGTATGCGTTGTATCCAGACCGTCCCTCCATTTGCAGAGCTCGTCATAAGGCTTAGGATAAATCCAAAGATCAAATGTACCACACTTGGGAGATTGAACGTCTACCAGTGAAACCCTTTTGGGGTCACAACAGTTTTGGATCAAGATGATATTTGTTATCCTCTTCATCCAGGGCCCTAAGAATGTGGGCCCTAGGAATGTTTTACCGGTGAGAATCATTGTCCCCATTGTTATTTGTGGTGTGGTCCACTTTAGCTCTTGATATGACTCATTTTTGGAATTTAAGATTTATAATGATCTCGCCAACCGGATGAACAGTGTGGATATAATAAATACACCATTTTTGGGTCACGTAACTTTGATCTTCTTTGAACCGTCGTACAACTGGGAACACGAGCAGCGTCAGCGATCGTCTTTGCACGACGTACCCACACCAGCTAGGTTGGTGATACATCAGCCAATGTGCTTCCTTTCCCACACACTTCTGGTAAAAATAGAATCCCAAGGAATGCTTTGGTAAAAATGCCACACTCCCAAATTTGATACCTGAGTTGGGTCTGAGTTGGCAGACCCAACTCCGAATTTCACTTTACAATTTAATATTAAACATTCACAGCTGCATTTGAATAATAATACTTTTTAAAAAAATCATTACAATACACAAACGTTCATCCAATACAATGTATAATACTATCAGTCTAGCCTCACTTCTGAATTTCTGCTCTGCATTTTTTTTTTTCAAATACAAATAGAGAAGTAACTACAACTAAACCAATTACTAGATCTTCGCCCTGAAACACTGTTATTTTGGGTATGAGCATAATAACTCGTGGGATCTTATCCAATTCAAATATGAAATTTCTAGAATTAAATCATATGTATAGACAATGAAATACTTTGCTTAAAGTTCATATCAAAACACGAATCAAATACGAATTTTAAGAATACCATGTATGCACTGTTGGAATCATAAAGATTACTCTAAATACCATACTTTCCATGAATTTCATAAATAATGAAATTAAGTAACCATTATTTCTTACAACACCGTACCTAAGTGGATGACCACATTGCATTAACATCCACGCACTGGTACCTCGTGGTGAGGGACTCATTTATACGTTAGTTGGTCAGACTACTGCTCCAGTTATATCTCTGACGTACGTCCGCACACACAATTGTACTCATAAGTCGTACACAAAGGAGACTTCGAAGGATCCAACGGGTTTTATGGTCTTTCACCCAAGGGACACGATTACGCTACTTGTTGGCTTTAGGATCTCTCACCCAAGGGACACAATTGTCTTACTTACTAACTTTAGGATCTTTCACCCAAGAGAC
>JAJHSJ010000001.1:122829102-122943859 GCA_021015155.1 Magnolia officinalis
TTGCAACGATCCCATCAACTCTTCGACAGACAAGTTTTCCAAGTCCTTCGATTCTTTAAGGGTCACAACCACATGTTCGAATTTGGTTGTGAGAGATTGGAGTATTTTTTCTACTACCCGAATATCTTCAAACTTTTCGCCATCTCTTTTTAAATTGTTAACTATAACAAGCAATTTTGAAAAGTAGTCTGAAATGGACTCACCTTCCTTCATATGTGCAACTTCGAACTCGGCTCTAAGGGTTTGGAGTCGAACCCTCCTGAAACGATCAACACCCTTGAATATGGTGCTGAGACTCTCTCATGCTTGCTTGCATGTCGTAGCTTCGGCAATTTGTTCAAAGGTAGAGTCATTCAACCCTTGATATGTAAAAAAATAAAGCATTCTTGTCCTTTTTCCTTTGATCTTTGAGAGTCATCTTTTACTCGGTAGAATAGGAGGCTTCTTGCTCCGTTGTAGGTTCTACATACCCATCACTGACGATATCCCATAGATCTTGAGATCCGAACAAAGCCTTCATCTGGATGCACCAATTTTCATAGTTATCCTTAGATAACGTTGGAATTTGTGGCTGGATCGAGGACGCCATCACTTCTTCACACTACGGATCAACAACAACACATTTTTCTTGACGTAACAGTGACAACACCTTGATCACACGATTTGTACCTTCAAACTATACCAGTCCCACATGATCGTCTAGCTCTGATACCAATTTGTTGGCTGTACAAACCAAATTTATCGGCTTTACAAAGCCTTAAAACAACTTAGAAAAACTGATTTTGTAGAAGGAAGAGAGATATCAAAACAAATAGAAATTTAAAAATTCAAATAGTGTAACTATTTCACTGCTGCTGCACACTTGCTGTAATCGGATACACAATGTGCCTTTTATAGGCTTTTGCACCTACTGTGAAATACCTAATATGCCCTCATTCCATTAACTGCATTTAATCAAGTTTTAACGGATGGAATTTCACCAGCCACAACACATGGAAATTGAAAATTCCAATAGCATAACGGATGGCGTTTCAAATGCCATTAAAATTCGTAGAGGTCGTTGGAGCATCTGAACCGTTCATTTGGTTTGGACGTTCCAACAGACCACACACAAGAAACCGTGGTAATTCAATACCCGCCATTAAAAACTTCTTAGGGTCCAACGTAATGTTTATTTGGCATCCTATCTATTGATGAAGGGACCATACAAATTTCCGTTTGATCCAAAACTTTTCTAGCCCTCGAGAAGATTTTAACAGTCAATCACCACCATATCCTATGCTGCTATTAACTGTGTTTGTCGCAGTACTCTATCTGAATTTTAATATTCCATTCAGTGACCCGCATTTGTTCACGGCACTTAAAGCGCAAGTTCAGTTAATGGAACTGAATAAGTTAATGGCACGGTTGCAGCAACTCTTCATTACCAAGTTTGCATTCCAGGTTTAGAATCACTCCATTGATCTACCACTCCCAGGCTCAAATATTCCCACCAGGATGTCTCGCTGATCTCCGTGGATCAAAATCAAGTGTCTAAATATACGTTTATTTCCCGCCAGCTCACAACAGAACAACTCAAGGAAATTCTTCCAGTAAGTTGGGTTACAAACTACAAACCACGGTAAGATGCCAGCCCGGTCATCAAAAATGACATTTCATCTCTTATGCGAGAAAAAAATAAATAAGACTGTTGAAACCTAGTTCGAGACCACTTCTTAAGTTATTTCGGTCTTTACAACATCTCTCCTAGAGGATTTATTCACTTGAGATTTAGATCTGATTCATTTTTTGGAATCATCCTCTAAAATGATACGTGAAAACGGATAAATTCTGTGGATCTCATTCACATACATCACGGTTGGCCCACGGTCAGATTCACCCACCTCGGTGGAGGATCCACGGAAGTCGCGCCCAACCATGAGAAGGTGCCCCATATGCACGGATTCCACACACAAACTACGTTTAGGCCCCAAACATCTCGAACGTGTGGTAATTGAAACGCGTGTGATCATTTCATCACACAAAGCTGAGTTAAAACAAACTATAGTCAGCTGTTCATTAGAATCAGCAACCATCCACAAAGTATGTTACGTGTTATTATCGAGATGGCATATGCATGAACAGCGGAGATCCATGACCAAAGTGGCCTGTGTATGGTGAAATTGAAAATGAATGGCCGGGATCATCTGACGGTGAAGCAGAAGGGGCGAGCCTCCCAAGAATTTCTCAATCAAAATTAATAAAGAGAGAAGGGAAGAAACGGGACATAGTAAACGACAAAGGTGGTAAGCTGAGGCTAAGGGGAGTATACCTGTCTCTTTTACTAATTTTACAGTCTTTTTGTTACTGATTGAGATAGGGTTAGGTCAAATCAGTAAGTAGAAAGTAACCCTTCTTTATCATGTGAAATTACATTTACACCCAACATCGATCTACAAATCCTCTCTTTTCTGCATTTCGTATTGGGATGGTACAGAGGTGTATGTACAGCTTTTACACCAAAAGTAGGAAGGACGGACATGCATAAAAAAAGGGTGGATGTTGGACAGAGTCTGCTCTTTTTTTAATATATAATGTTGATAACGGCACTAATTTGATACTCTGGCGGAATGTGGTAATTCATATGCATTCGGAAATTCCTACAAGTGGCATATGTGTAACTCCAATTCAACTGCACTAGTTATGGAATACACTGTTGATGGGTTACAAACCCAAAACTGAACAAAATCGGGTGGATGATCATAGCCACGTCGTAATAATAATAATAATAATAATAATAATAATAATAATAATGAGCATTTTTTGCTGAATAA
The DNA here is from genome assembly GCA_021015155.1 of Magnolia officinalis. Taxonomy (NCBI): domain Eukaryota; kingdom Viridiplantae; phylum Streptophyta; class Magnoliopsida; order Magnoliales; family Magnoliaceae; genus Magnolia; species Magnolia officinalis. The sequence goes on from JAJHSJ010000001.1 coordinate 122,831,916, forward strand.
AGCGGTTGGAATGTTTTGTTCTAACTGTCCATTAAATATCCATCAATCACACATATCAGGACATGTGGTTTATAATTGAGAAATTTCCAACTGTACGACCCATTTCTCAGGTCAAAAATGCCCCTGCTTTTCCGCTTTTCGGTAAGTGAGAGCTGGGGCTACCTTTGGCTATGGATTATAACCGTAGCAATAGCTGTAGCAAAATGGTGGACAGCAATGTACTTTGATACATCGAAGTTCATTCGATTAATCGAAAAAGGTCCAAAACTGTCCAGCGAGTTTGCCTCAAAAATTCTACAATTTTCGATTAATCGAAAAAGATATTTTATCTTTAGCTACGGATTATAACCGTATAAGCATATAAAAAAAATTCTCTCTTTTTTTTCATTTCTTTCTTTATTCATTTAATAAGAATATCTTTTAAACCAAACTTAGTTACTTAATGTACTCTATATGATTTTGGCATAGGAGAAGCTGCTTTAGCCAACTAACCTAGTTATTTTCCAAGATTCCATCAGGTTGATGGTCGAAAATCCATTTCATTCACTTTGCGGTCAATTTTATTCATAGAAATTCGCGGTCATTTCCCTTCACTTCACAGTCATTTCAATGCATTTCACGGTCATTCCAAACAATTCCGTGTTGATTCACGGTCATTCGCACGCATTTCGCAGTCATTTTCCTTCACTTCATAGTCATTTCCACGCATTTCACGGTCATTTCGCTTCACTTCACGATCATTTTCATGCATTTCACGGTCATTCCAAACAATTCCGTGTTGATTCACAGTCATTTCCCTTCACTTCACAGCCATTTCCCCGCATTTCGCGGGCATTTCCCTTCACTTCACAGTCATTTGAATGCATTTCACGGTCATTCCAAACAATTCTTTGTTGATTCACGGCCATTTACGCACATTTCGCGGTCATTTTCCTTCACTTCACAGTCATTTCCACGCATTTCGCGATAATTTCACTTCACTTCACGATCATTTCCATGCATTTCACGGTCATTCCAAACAATTTCGTGTTGATTCACGGTCATTTCCACGCATTTCGCGGTCATTTCCCTTCACTTCACAGCCATTTCCCCGCATTTCGCGGTCATTCCCTTCACTTCACAGTCATTTCAATGTATTTCACGGTCATTCCAAACAATTCTGTGTTGATTCACGGTCATTTGCACGCATTTCGCGGTCATTTCCTTCACTTCACAGTCATTTCCACGCATTTCGCGGTCATTTCGTGAAATGCATGGAAATGACTGTGAAGGGAAATGACTGCGAAATGCAGGAAAATGGCTGTGAAGTGAAGGGAAATGACCGCGAAATGCGTGGAAATGACTGTGAATCAACACGGAATTGTTTGGAATGACTGTGAAATGCATGGAAATGATCGTGAAGTGAAGTGAATTGACCGCGAAATGCATGGAAATGATCGTGAAGTGAAGCGAAATGACCGCAAAATGCATGGAAAGGACCGCGAAATGCATGCAAATGACCGTGAATCAACACGGAATTGTTTGGAATGACCGTGAAATGCATGAAAATGACTGTGAAGTGAAGGGAAATGACCGCGAAATGCAGGGAAATGGCTGTGAAGTGAAGGGAAATGACCGCGAAATGCGTGAAAATGACCGTGAATCAACACGGAACTATTTGGAATGACCGTGAAATGCATGGAAATGACCGTGAAGTGAAGGGAAATGACCGCGAAATACGGGGAAATGGTTGTGAAGTGAAGGGAAATGACCGCCAAATGCGTGGAAATGACCGTGAATCAACACGGAACTGTTTGGAATGACCGTCAAATGCATGAAAATGATTGTGAAGTGAAGGAAAATGACCGCGAAATGCGGGGAAATGGCTGTCAAGTGAAAGGAAATGACCGCGAAATGCGTGAAAATGACCGTGAATCAACACGGAACTGTTTGGAATGACCGTGAAATGCATGGAAATGACTGTGAAGTGAAGGAAAATGACCGCGAAATGCGGGAAAATGGCTGTGAAGTGAAGGGAAATGACCGCGAAATGCGTGGAAATGACCTTGAATCAACACGGAACTGTTTTGAATGACCGTGAAATGCATGAAAATGACTGTGAAATGAAGGAAAATGACCGCAAAATACGGGAAAATGGCTGTGAAGTGAAGGGAAATGACCGCGAAATGCGTGGAAATGACCGTGAATCAACACAGAATTGTTTGGAATGACTGTGAAACGGATGGAAATTATTGTGAAGTGAAGCGAAATGACCACGAAATGCGTGGAAATAACTGTGAAGTGAAGGAAAATGATCGTGAAATGCATGCAAATGACCGTGAATCAACACAGAATTGTTTGGAATGACCGTGAAATGCATGGAAATGATTGTGAAGTGAAGCGAAATGACCGCGAAATGCGTGAAAATGACTGTGAAGTGAAGGAAAATGACCGCGAAATGCATGCAAATGACCGTGAATCAATACGGAATTGTTTGGAATGACCGTGAAATGCATGAAAATGACTGTGAAGTGAAGGAAAATGACCGCGAAATACGGGGAAATGGCTGTGAAGTTAAGGAAAATGACCGCAAAATGCGTGGAAATGACCGTGAATCAACACGAAATTATTTGGAATGACCGTGGAATGCATGGAAATGACCGTGAAGTGAAGCAAATTGACCGTGAATTGTGTGGAAATGACTGTTGATCAATACGGAATCAATGAGAATTACCGTGAAATGCATGGAAATGACCGTGAAGTGAAGCGAATTGACCGTGAAATGCGTGAAAATGACAGTGAAGTGAAGAGAATTGACCGTGAAATGCATGAAAATGACAGTGAATCAACACGAAATCGACGAGAATGACCGTGAAATGCATGGAAATGGCTGTGAAGTGAAGCAAATTGACCGTGAAATGCGTGAAAATGACCGTGAAGTGTAGGGAATTGACCGTGAAATGTGTGAAAATGACCGTGAATCAACACGAAATTGCCGGGAATGACCGTGAAATGCATGGAAATGACCGTGAAGTGAAGCGAATTGACAGTGAAGTGAAGGGAATTGAGCGTGAACTGCGTGGAAATGACCGTGAATCAACACGGAATCGACGAGAATGACCGTGAAATGCATGGAAATGACCATGAAATGAAGGGAATTGAGCGTGAACTGCGTGGAAATGACCGTGAATCAACACGGAATTGACGAGAATGACCGTGAAATGCATGGAAATGACCGTGAAGTGAAGCGAGTTGACTGTGAAATGCCTGGAAATGACCGTGAAGTGAAGGGAATTGACCGTGAAATGCATGAAAATGACCGTGAATCAACACGGAATCGATGAGAATGACCGTGAAATGCATGGAAATGGCCGTGAAGTGAAGTGAATTGATCACGAAATGCGTCGAAATGACTGTGAATCAACACGGAATATGCGGGAATGACCGTAAAATGCATGAAAATGGGCATGAAGTGAAGTGATTTGACTCCGAAGTGTGTGGAAATGGTCGTGAAGTGAAGTGAATTGACCGCGAAATGCGTCGAAATGACCGTGAATCAACACAGAATATGCGGGAATGACCGTGATATGCATGGAAATGGGGTGAAGTGAAGCGATTGGACCGCGAAATGCACGGAAGTGACCGTGAAGTGAAGATGCGGGACCGCGAAATGCATCGAAATGACCGTGAATTAACACAGAATATGCGGGAATGACCGTGATATACATGGAAATGGGGGGTGAAGTGAAGTGATTGGACCACAAAATGCACGAAAATGACCGTGAAGTGAAATGCACAGAAATGACCGTGAATTTTCGTGAATGAAATTGACTGCAAAGTGAATGAAATGGATTTTCGACCATCGACCTGATGGAATCTTGGAAAATAACTAGGTTAGTTGGCTAAAGTAGCTTCTCCTACCCCAAAATCATATAGGGTACATCAAGTAACTAAGTTTAGTTTAGAAGATATTCTTGTTAAATGAATAAAGAAAAAAATGAAAAAAAAGAGAGAATTTTTTTTTTTTATGTGCTTATATATACATATTTATATAAATATGTATTTGAGAAAATTGTAAGTAGAATAAAGTTCTCCATGTAAAAAATAAAAAAAAAATAATAATAATTTCATAGATTACCTTTTTCGATTAATCGAAAATTGCAGGATTTTTGAGGCAAACTCGCTGGACAGTTTTGGACCTTTTTCGATACATATAAAAGGGCATATTGAAATGGCATTGGCGAGGACTATGGCTACGGTTATTATCGGTAGCTATAGAATGACCCGTAGCCAAAAGTTCCTGGTTTATTTATTATTATTATTTTTTATTTTTTATTTTTTGTTGTTGTTATCCCACCACTATTTGTGGGTCCTATTATGAGGTATGTGTTATATCCAAACCGTCCATCTTTTCAGCGAACTCGTATTAAAGCTTGAGACGAAAAATAAGACAGAGCTAGCTATCAAGTGGACCACACTGTTACAGGCTGTGGAGGATTGAACGTCTACCATTGAAACCCTTTTAGGGGTCACAGAAGTTTTGGATCATTATGAAATTTGTTTTTCCTCTTCATCCAGCTCTTTGTGACCTTATGAATAGATTTGATGGAAAATAAATGTTATGGTGGGCCCTACAAAATTTTTAACGGTGAAAATCAATTTTCCTGCTGCTCTTTGTGGTGTGGTCCAGTTGATCTTTGGATATGATTTTTTTTGGATAATGCTCAGAAATGATCTCGAAATATGGATGAACGTTGTGGATATAATAAATACCTAACTGTGGGGCCCACGTAACGTTGATCTCTTTGAACCGTTCGTACAACTCGGAGTTCGAGGAGCGTAAGCGCTCGTCTTCAAGCACCAGCCGATCCGCCTCAGGAAGGAAAGCAGGGGCATTTTCGACCTGAGAAATGGGGCCGTACAGCTGGGGAGTATTCTTGGAAGTAAAAAGCGAGTGGGCTTAAAAAGGTTGTGGGCCATATACTGGTCGTACAGTTGGAAATTTCTCTTTATAATTTACTGAAAGAAGGCCCCACTATTTGGACGGCATAGATTTAAAGTAAGCCGTTTTCACTTATGAAGTCGTGGACTACATGCGTACAAACTATCACTGTCTGCTAAAGCATTATTTTTCCCTCGAATGATCTGGTCTGTTCCCTGAGGAGGCGGAGGCGGAGGTGGAAGGGGGCGGAAAAAAAAAAAAAAAGAAAAGAAAAAAACTTCGATCATCTGGCGGAGTGTAACCGTTGATAGTCAGGTACTCAGATATCGTATACGTGCAGCATAATCAGCTCGCATCAAACCGTCCAAATGGTGTGGCCCCAATTTAGAAAGAACTGTTAACCAAAACTTTCACTTACGTAATTCCTAATGAGCCGATTTTTAGACCATTATTGGACGGTTGAGATGGTAAAACCCAATGGTCCTAATCCAGCGATGATGGCTCTACGAATCAGAGTTTAGTATCGTTGTTTAATCCGATATTTGGACTACAACATATACATTGTGGGCCACACATACAGTTTGAACGGTTCGGTTTGAATAAGTTTTGCCACGTGTATAATTTCTGAATGCCGGAGTACATTACAGTATGTAGGGCAAAAAGAGAGAAGAGTGAAAGATAAGAGGCAAAGGAGAATGGGAAAGACAGAAGCCAGAGAGGGCAAGACTCTCGTAACTACGAAAACAACATGTGAATGACGGTAAGGCCGTCGCCCATGCACACGTCCCTTTCTTTCTCCCTCTCTCTTTCATCGGGAATGCCAACCACACATCTTTTCTCATGGACGCGAATTGCGTGTCTCACAGGGCGCTGTATGCACGGGAGCGGATTCGATCAGGTAGGGTAACACCCAGTTCAGTCAGGCCATGACCGTGGGCCCACTTTCATCTATGTAATGTATATCAACACCGTCCATCCGTTTTGCCCCCTTATTTTAAGGCATAAGCCCAAACTGAAGTAGATTCAAAGCTCAAGGTGGACAACACCACAAGAGACACTATGGATAATACGGATAATGACAACCGGCGATTGAAATCTTCCCAGAGCCCACCGTAATGTTTATTTAGCATCCAACCTGTTGATAAATTCATACACGGGAAAAGATAAATATCATCTTGATCCAAAACTTTTGTGGCCTACAAAAAGTTTTTAATGGTCAATCGCCTCTATTTGCTATGGTGTGGTCCACCTGAGATTTGAATCTGTTTCATTTCTAAGCCTGTGTCCTAATATAAGCAAGGAAAAATGTATGGACCGCATGGATATACAATACATACATCAAGGTAGACCCCACCATAATGGCATGACTGAACTCGATGACACTCGAACCTGGTCAAAATCAGCTCCACCAAGGACAAACCCAAGTGTGAAAGGTAAATCGTTCATTTCTTGCAGTAAATTTTTTACTTTTCACAGTATATCCCACCTCTATATACCCGTAGATAAACATGCGGTGCTTTTGCATTTACGCAGGAGGCACAAATGAAAAGGAACACAGATTGGGTGGTGAACCCAACACCGTGGAACTACACGGTGTAAGGATTCTATGAGACTCGCTATGATTTGTCTTTTATCCACTTCCACCTTATGTTAGGGCATGAGATTAAAATTAATAGTTAAAAAACGGTGAGAATTGAATGCTTGCCATTGAAAACTTTTCAAGGCAATAAAAGTTTTTTATTATCAAATTGATATCTGTGTTGTCCCCTCGTCCAAGCACTACTGTGTACCTTAGGAAGGTTTCAAGCGGTGGATGTCATTATCTCCATTAACAGAAGATGTCATCATCTCCCTTGTTTCTTATTTGATAAATTTTGAGCCCGTATAAAATGAGCTGGCAAAATAATGAATGGCATTGACAGTACACACACTGGTAGGCCCATAGAGTCCTTGCAACATATAGATCCATAGTGTTGGGTTTACCGCACAATCTACCTTAATGAAAAGTACCATGCATGGAAAAAGGTTAGATGCGGATTGGATATTACTCGTGCATTTAACGGATGTTGATTCAGGTGCAATGTGATAGGGTTTGGTTGAATGCAGGGGGTTGTTAGAAATGGTGCCCACTTGGTTCCTCTTTTTTTTTTTTTTTTGTTCTATTTGTTTTCTGCTATGTGTGAGTGCACAGACATGTCAGAATTAATAAAAGCGACTCGATCTAAACCAAATTAACTTTCGACCCAGGCATCGAAATAAGCAAATATGCCCAATATAAACTTGGATTATCAGAATATGAGAAGATCAGTCGCTTACTCAACCACATGCATAAATTTTTAATAATCAACAAATACTTAAAGGGTAGGGTTCTTCCTTCGAAATGAGTTGTTTTTGTACCTTTTGCAAAAAAAAAAAAAAAAAAAAAAAAAAAAAAAAAAAAAAAAAAAAAAAGAAAGACAGAGAATTTTTTAAGAATATCAGTACAATTAAATGAAAGGAAAAACTAGCAATTGATCACTAGGAATGACTATAAGAATGTGTCTCTTGAAAAAACTACTTGATATTGGATAAAAAAAAAACAAATCCAGCGTATGAACATAGATTTGGATTACAACTAAAGTTATATTTAAGAATTACCGATACTTGATTATCGTTACTCCTAAGATAATTGAGATAAAGTAAATTGATAGATTTGGTTTGATTGGTGTGAGATCCTTTTTCTCTGTTATTTTTCTAACTATTTATAGATTTTTATTGCCCCGCTTATTCTTCCAAATGTTTCTGTCATTTCTCTAGCAGTTACAGGGGAGTCACTATCTAGATTCTTCTTTTTTCTAGACCTTTCTCTTTTATTATGTTTCTTTTTTCTTTTGTGATGGTTACTCTTCTATTGATCAAGCTTTGCTTCTCTTAGTCACTAATGGCTCGTCGACTATACATCATGCTGCATCTTTCCACTCGACTCATCAAGCTCTTCTTCTCTCGTTCGTCACTCATTCATCGATCATACATCAACCACATCTTTCCACTCAACCGATTTTCTCTGACTTGGACTTTTTAATCGTGCAACCTAGAATTCCATGAAAGACGCCCTGAACATCTTCAACGATCTCACGCATGGTAAATATTTATATTCCATGACACGTGCCCTTTCCTTAATCGGTTCAGCAACATTGCCCTGCACATCGCCTCGCCTTTGGTTGAAAAGGTAAGGGCGGCGTTGGTTCGTTGTTTGGGGTAATAAATGCGACTGCTCGGCCATGTAAAAAACATCAATTTTGACCATCTTGGCCAAACTCGGTCATTTTGTTTGAAAAATATCAAATTCGATCATGTTGGTTGAACTCATCTCTCTCGATAAAAAAATCATTAAATTTAGATGTCTTAGTCGAACTCAACCATCTTGATCGAAAAATGGTAAATTCGGCCATCTTGATTGGAAAATAGTAAATTCGACTGTCTTAGTCTTTTCTCGATCGAAAAGTATTAAATTCGACTGTCTTGGTAAAAAAAAAAAAAAAATGGCAAATTTGCCATCTTGGTCAAACTTGGCTATCTTGATTGGAAAACAGTAAATTCGTCCGTCTTGATCCAACCTGGCTATCTTGATAAAAAATTATCAAAGTTGGTCATTTTGGTCGAACGCAACTATCTTGATCGAAAAATATCAAATTCTATCATCTTGTTTGAATTCAGCCATCTTGATCGAGAAACGACAAATTCAACCGTCTTGGTCAAACTCGATCATCTTGATCGAGAGAACAAATTCAATCATCTTTGGTTGAACTCGGTCGTCCTAATCAAAAAATGATAAAGTCGGCTGCGACAATGGAGATTGTTGGTCAATCCATTCTGAATTTGGCATATGGTTGACAGAGATAGTATTACGACCGAGAACTTGACCTGCTACTTATTGGACCATTTGGATAATTTAGTCATGCTTTAAACGGTGAGGTTCGACTCAAAAGTGGTTAAGGGCCTACCTGGTTTTATTTTCCATGGTACGATAGATTCTTAGGGAATGATTGCCTCCCAGGTATACCTTGATTTCTTTCTTCTCGGACAAAGTTCTTAACCTCCTATGAAGTGTGAACTGACAGTGGGTGTACTAACAAGCTAACAAAAAAAAAAAAAAAAAAACTTTGTTCCGACCACCTAAACTTAATAGGTGGTGAAATATTTGCACTTCCTACATTAGTAGAGGCGTATTTCGTTGCAGAAGAGGTGCCTATAGTACCGGCTGTGGTGTTAGCGCCACGAGTGCCTTTTTGGCAAAGAGAACTATTATTTGATTCATGTTTCCAGCATGACTAGCCATCCATCCAACTAAAATTTCAGCCCAAACTCATGATTGTTTGGCGATATGCTGAATTACTTGTTGCATATCTAGCATTTCAGGCGACATAATCTCAACAGGATTAACTCGAGATGAGAATACCTTATTCAAGTTTGATGGAAATGGTACCAGATTTGGTAACAAGTTTAATTGCACAGGTGCTTGATGAACCTATCTTCGGCTCATGATTTCACAAAATTAATGCACCGGTAAGTGTATTTGTAATCAGTGTCCCATCGGGCGTGTCAAAAATTGTTGGTTCTCTTTCTCTGATTTGTTTTATGTCACATGTGTGTGCGCAGGCGTGACTTAATCGATAAAGCAGCTCGATCCAAAGTGAATCAACTTTCGACCCCAAGTGCTGAAATAAGCAGATACACCCAATATGAACGTATATAACTAGAATCTAAGAAGGTCAGTCGCTACTTAGCCACTTAAAGAAAATTTGTAATGATCAAGTGATAGTCGGAGGGTGGGGTTCTTCCTCTGAAGATGGGTTGGTTTATGCCTTTTGCAAAAATAAAAGGACTTTTTCAGAATACCAACACAATCAAACAAAAGGAAAAACTCACAATCCGTAAGCGACAATAAGAATGCATCTCTTGAAAGAATTGTTTGATATTAGATAAAAGACGAATTTAATATATGAGTGTAAATTTGGATTACAAGTAAGAATTATTGTTACTTGATTATCATTACTAAAATAATTAATGGAGATAAAGTAAATTGACAGATTTAGTTTGATTGGTGTGAGACCCATTTCTCCGTTATTTCTTTGGTTATTTATATATTTCTACTACACCGCTTATTCTTTCAGATGTTTCTCTTATTACCTCAGTGGTTATGATAGTCAAGGAGCTACTTTTAGCTTTTTCTCTTATCTATATTCTTCTCTTTATATATATATATATATATATTATATATATATATATATATATATTATATATAATATATATTATATATATATATATATATATTTATAATGATATCTTTTTACTATTGTTTTCTTCTGTCTGAAAGCAACAGCAATGCTTCCTAAAGTTGTTTATCGCGTCATAGGCTATACATTCATGTGCGTTGTCTTTTTATTCGACCACTTTCTCTCGCTTTCAACTTACTCATTCATGTGCGCTATAAAATCCGTTTGCAGAGGTGATAAGGGCCATTTCTTGTTTGCTTTCTCTTCGGGCTATGGTTTCGGAACCAATTCCTATGCGGAGCTTCGCGCAGTGTATGACAACTTAGCCATGTGTTTGTCTAGAGGCTTCAACCAGGTAATTCTTGAATTTGATTCCTTGCAGGTCGTGAAAGTTTTGAACGGGCTGGGCCATCCAGGTTGGAAATGGAGTTATTGGCTAAGACGGATTTTATTCTTGAAGGATAGAAGTCGCATTGAGTTCGCTCATATCTTCAGGGAAGGAAATGCCCTTGCCGACGCCTTGGCCCATCAAGGGAGTGAAACTCAGCACTCTACCTCTTTCGCTACGCTTGCTGCCCTCCCTCTCTGAATCCGAGGTCTTCTATTTCTCGATAAATTGGGACTGCGGGCGATTAGAGAGGTTTAATAGTGGTTTTGGTTTGTTGATCTGGACACCGTGTAGTAGGTTTTTTGTTTTGCTTTTGTGATATGATAGGCTTCCTCAGGTCCTTTTTCTCCAGCGAAACCCCAAAATCAGTCCCTTTGTAATCCTTTCCACATGAATGAAATACCTTTAAAAATAAAAATTAAAAAAAAAAAAATACTCACGCATGTTAAACATCTCACTGCATGAGACGTCTTTTTCCTTCAACAAGCATGTTGAAAGGTTGTTCAGTTAGGTACATGTACGGTTGGGGCCATTGTTATGGGCAGCCCAAGGACAATCAAATCCTGCCAATTCATGCCTGCCCTCACCACCGCATGGCAAGGAGCATTACCCAATCCGTTTCCTTCCAATCCGCAAGCACAGGCCCGACACCATAGTGAAAGGTTGAAATGAGTTGTTCATTGCTGGTCCCACGCCCGTATATACCTACTGGAAGCGGATTGGCTGGTGTACTGCACATCAGGTGGTGTGTTAACGTCACTAAGTTCCGTGGGTTCCATGATGAGGCATATGTTATATCCAAACCGTCCGCTTCATTTGGTGAGCTCATCATAAGGCTTAAGTCGAAAATTAAGACAGATCCAAAGATCAAGTGGACGACACTGCAAATAGCATTTGGAGATTGAGCGTCTACCATTAAAACCCTTTTAAGGTCATGGAAGTTTTTGATCAATATGATGTTTTCTTCTTCATCGAGGTGGGTGTGACCTTAAACAAATTGGATAGAAAATAAATGTTATGGTGGGCCTTAGGAATATTTTAACTGTGAGAATCACTATCCCACTAATATTTGTGGTGTGGTCCACTTGAGATTTGGATGTCTCATTTTTATGATCATACTTTAAAATGATATGGCCAAACGAAGATATAGATATAAAAAAATATATATATATGCTTTTTTTGGACCTGTAATCTAAGCAACCGAGCATTGATTAGAGGGAATGAAAGCTTTGTTTTCTTTATATATATATATATATATATATATAATATATATACTATATATATATATAGTATATATCTAGAGAGAGAGAGAGAGAGAGAGAGCGAGAGAGAGAGAGAGAGCTCACACACAACTAGATGGACGATTCATTTCATCCAACTAGCTGGGCATTTAATGAACAAGAATGGCCACCTCAAGTTGGAAACAGATATTTTGGTATGCTCACACACAACTAGTTGGAAACAGATATTTTGGTATGCCCACTGTTTCCAGTGGTATGATCCACTTGATATTTTGGTTAGCTTAATTTAAGGCTCAACACCCTTAATTAGATGGAAAAACAGATGGACGACGTGAAGTCAGATATACTAAGGAAACAGATTGGCTACTCCCCCTACCACCAGCCGATGGCTGGTGTTCGGTGCTCTGTGGGCCCCATCATGATGTATGTGTTTCATCCATGCCGTCCATCTATTTTTATAGATCATTTTATGGTATTATACAAAAAAATGAGGTATATCCTGATCTCAATTGGACCACATTACACGAAACAGTGTTTAATGAACATCGACCATTAAAAACTTTTTGGGGCCATAAAAAGTATTGGATCAAGATGATCTTTGTTTTTAGCCTTCATCTGGGTCTTTATGACCTAATAAACAGATTGGATTTCAGATAAACACTACAGTGGGCCTCAGGAGGATTTAAATGATGGATATCCAATCACTACTGTTTTCCTGTAGTGTGGTACATCTAAGATTTAGATCCCTCTTATTTTTAGGATAAACCTCTAAAATGATCTGTAAAAATGGATGAACGGAAATTATGAAACACATTGTGATTGGTGGGGCCCACAGAGCACCAACCACCAGCCACAGGGCTGGTGTGGGCCCAACTGAGTGTCAAATATACCTGTGGTGCGTGATTTCTTCCCTGGACCGACCATTTTCAAAAGAAGACAGAATGCTGATAAGGGGGGCCCACAAAATGAGTTGTGCTGGTCTTTCTCATGGAAACAGAGTGAGGAAAGGGGGTGAAAGCAACGGCAGTGAAAGCAGAAAGGGAGATGAAAGCAACAGCAGTGAAAGCAGAAAGGGAGAAGTGAGAGCTTTAGCCAGCCGCAGTGAAAAGTAGGGATATTTTCGTCCTAAAAATGGGTCTCCGCACGTGGAGGTCTAAGTTGCAAAAGAAGGTTTGTCTTCTTTCATAAAACCAGCTGGCTAAAAGGTGGGGTCCACAGTTCTAAATTTCTCTTGACCCTTCGCTCGAATCACACAGGGTAGAGGAAGAGAGAGCATTAAATGATGAGAGAAAGCAGAAAGAAGAGGATTGTTTAGAAAGAAAATGGTACAACTCGAGAAGTTGTACGTGTGTGATACATTCATGAGATACACAGTATATGTAACAAATTCGGTCAATTAATTAGGTACAGTTCCTTATAAGCATGTAAAGGATATAAAATATTATTTTTTTTGTAAGTAATAGCTAACTATTCTTTTACAAAAAAAGTGGCAGTTAGAAATCTATTCCAACAAGTTAAATTCAGCTTGTATATGTGTCTCTAATAATAAAGATCATTTACTAATTTTTGATAGATAAAATTAAATTAGTAAGCCCAATTTGATAAACTAATTAGATCTATGATATGTATTTCTATCATATGGATATAAAACTAGGTGTCACATAACCTCCGATAAGTGGACTTTACATGTGGATAAAAAAGATATTCTTACCATTTAATACACAGCTAGTTGGACCAATTTAAATGGTCCAACTAGTTGTGTGTGAGCATTACTCATATATATATATATATATATATATATATATATTATATATATATATATATATATATATATATTGTTGATGACAAAATCTGGACCACCCTCCCCTCCGCACGGCGTTCTTCCGAGGAACCTAGCCCTGCACAAAGGGTTAGCAAAGGAGACCTTGACTAAGCCGGGGGACCCTCCGATGCCTAAGTCAGGTCAAGGGAATCTGGGTCTAAGTTGAAGAGTAAGGGGAGAGTGCAAGATGTTGCGTACCTGTAGCAATGGAGTCTTACTGTATTTATACCTGACCATCAGATGGTCTGAGTCCGTTAATCTCAGCACAATTTGCTCAATCAATGGGATTTTCAGATCGTGAAGATATTGCACGCAATCCAGGGATCATGTAGCGTATCCGTGGGTGAAGTTATCGGTCATGTCTACTTAAGGCAATTTCTTAGTTTAGCGTTTGAGATGTCCACATTCTGCCCCGGCATTGGCTCGGGACATCTTTCTTTGGACGAAGATAAGGACGAGGAAGAGGACGAGGCCCTGGCTCAGATGTCCTTCTTCAGATGAAGATGAGAACGAGGACGAGCCCCTGGCTCGGATGTCCTTCTTCAGATGAAGACGAAGATGAGGACGAGGCCCCGGCTAGGCCGTTTCATCAATGGAAGTTCACCTTGCCTGGCCTAGAGTCGTCGTCTAGAAATCTATTTGCGCCTGACGTGATGTTCTTTTTCTAAGGCCTTACCGTTGATTTGTTATACGCGTATTATGTCATGAGTTCGAGCCAAGCTTCGGTCTGGACGGAGTGTGACTTAGCTTCATTTATCTGTTAAGCATACTAGAGGTCTTCCTTCCGAGCTCTGAATCAAGTGGCGGACCCGTCCCTTTGAGGTGAGTTTTCCCGCAACTGATGCGAGCAAAGGATCAGCCTGGAGTATTTGGTCCGAGCACTACACTATTTGTTCTGGTCTCAGATCAATCCGAGCCGATCACTAGTTTCGGAGTGGGAGAGCCACCATAAATCTTCCTTCTCCTTAGTAGTGTTCATTATTTCGGATACTCTTGTGTATCCGACCGGATTAAAAAGATGTCGGTCCTCGAGATTGTAAGGGGCTCGGATCTTCCCATAACAGAAGTCCCCTACTCTTCGAGTTCGGATTCGGACTCGGAGAGTAAACATGTACGGAAGATCAACGGTTTCTGCCGTCGCACCTTTCACGCATGCGTTTATCATTACGACTCTCGTGTCGAAGAAATGCGTCCTCGGGTCTTTCCATCCTTGGGTTAATCTCCGGCCGACGCGTGGCGACGGTTAAGATTTCAAATAATTGCTTGGCCTGTAGTTGATTGACACGTAGGCCCTCGGAGGCATCCTAGCGACGCTTCCCCTGCTCAGGCGCCGCTTCTGCTTGATGGAGCTCGTCGCTCGATGTCAGAACCATTCAGCCTGGCAGGGCTCAAACTAATAGTCAGCAGCCGCGTATGCTCTGAAGTCGGCTCGCGACAATTCGGTTACGGCCATCAATGCCTTACCATTAATGCAGAGATTCTGTGCAGTCTATATAAACCTTCTTCGGAAACGTTATTATTCGGAAATGCTCTATATCTTTGCATTTTGTATTTGAGTGGATATCGGAGGAAGCGATTTTCGGTGAGGGCGATTCCGGCCAGCTTGAAGTTTCTAGCAAGCGATTCCGACCGATCAAGGAGTTCCCGGTAGAGGAGATTCCCGGTGACCATCCAGTAAGTCCATCTTTCTTTTGGCATTCCTTTTTTCGATAAAATGTCATCCGATCTTGAGATGGTTTGAGGCGATTATGATGATTCTGAGACGGGAAATTCCCTGTCGAGGGCGGGATAGGCTACCTCCGAGGCAATCAGCGAGAAGCTCGGAGATGTTACACGATGGCAGTAAAGAAGGAGTAGGTTAAGCAGGCACTCACCATCAACATTCTAGACCCTAGAGGGCCTGTGGAAGGCTCATCCATGGAAGACTTGGAGAAGGTACCGCTCGATGAGGCTGATCCGAGCAGGACCGTTCAGCTCGGGACATCATTGAATCCTAAGCAATGACTCGAAATTTTAACATTTCTGTGGCAACATAAAGATGTCTTTGCATAGTCCCACCAAGATATGTCCGGAATTTCTTCGGAAGTCATGGTCCACAGGCTGAATATGGATCCAGATCACAAACTTGTCAAGCAGAAGAGAAGGTCATTCGATGTCGAGCAATACGAAGCGATAGCCGACGAGGTCTCCATTCTGCTCAATGCCGGATTTGTAGAAGAGGTGCATTATCCCGATTGTATCGCAAATCTAGTCCTTGTGAAGAAAGCCAACAGGAAGTGGCGGGTCTGTGTGGATTACATTGATTTAAACAAAGCTTGCCCAAAAGATAGTTTCCTGTTGCCTCGGATCGATCAGCTGGTGGACAGCACGGCGGGGTATGAATTGTTTTCCTTCGTGGATGCATACTCGAGATATAATCAGGCCGCGATGCACCCCCTAGACAGGCAGAAGACTACCTTTGTCACGAATAAGGGACTCTACTGTTACCGGGTCATGCCATTTGGCCTGAAAAATGCTGGGGCCACATATCAAAAGCTAGTGAATCAGATGTTCTCTAAACAGATCGGATGCACCATGGAAGTGTATGTTGACGACATGTTGGTGAAAAGTATTAAAGTATCCAATCACCTGACGGATCTCGGAGAAACGTTCGCCGTCCTTTGAGAATTCCAGATGAAGCTGAACCCCACGAAGTGCGCTTTCGGAGTCGGCTTAGAAAAATTCCTAGGTTTTCAAGTCAGTCAGAGAGGTATCGATGCGAACCCCGACAAGATCAAAACACTCCTCGACATGAGTTCGCCTCGGACTATCAAAGAAATATAATGCCTTACAGGGCGAGTCGCGGCACTCGGACGTTTCATATCCAGAGCAACGGATAAATGCCTCCCTTTCTTCCAACAGTTGAAAGGTCATAAGAAAGCAGAGTGGACGTCAGAGTGCGAGCAAGCCTTCCAGCAACTGAAGCAGTATCTGAGCTCACCCCCTCTATTGTCCAAGCCTGAAGAAGGTGAGCCCTTGTTCCTTTACCTCGCGGTCTCAGCCTCGGCCGTCAGCTCGGCTCTGATCAGGGAGGTCGGGGGCAAACAACACCCTGTTTATTATGTGAGCAAGACTATGGTACCGGCAAAAATAAGATACTCGCCCCTAAAAAAGCTAGCGCTCAGCCTCGTTGTTTCAGCTCGAAGGTTACGTCCATACTTCCAAGCTCATTCTGTGATTGTGTTGACAGACTCTCCTCTCAGACAAGTTCTTCAGAGGCCTGAGGTGTCGGGTCGGATGACCAAGTGGCCCATCGAACTCGGTGAGTTTGACATCCAGTTTCGTCCGAAGGCGGCAATCAAGGGTCAAGCTGTGGCCGACTTCATCGCCTAATTTACTACTCCAATCACAAAAGAGATCAGCACGGAAGTCGAAATGATTCTGCCTGATGGCCAGAAGGCTGTATCGGACCCATGATGGGTTCTCTACATGGACGGATCATCCAATGTTAAAGGGGCCGGAGCCGGAATCGTCCTGATCGTGCCAGATTCTACGACCATTCAATATGCAATCAGACTCGGGTTCAAGGCCTCAAACAACAAGATAAAATATGAAGCTTTGCTAGCCGAACTCAGATTGGCGGCAAGTCTGGGTGTCCAATTTCTTCAGGTCGGTGCGATTCTCAACTAGTAGTAAATCACATCTCTACCGAGTACGTAGCTAAGGAACAAGGATGATCGCTTATCTTGACAAGGAGAGGAAATTAATTAAAAGATTTTAGAATTGTACTATCCATTAAATCCCAAGAGCAGAAAATTCATGGGTCGACGCCCTAGTGCGGGTCGCCTCAGCCGTGGAAGGGAAGATCCCGCGAGTCATCCCCGTTAAATTCATAGAGCATCCAAGCATTGACAAGTCGGAAGAGAAGGAAGTCAATCCGGTTCGTGCCAGTACAAGCTGGATTGACCCAATCTTTAACTACCTAACGTCCGGCGAGATCCCCTCAAATAGGCTAGAAGCCAGGCGACTGAGGGTCCGAGCAGCTCGATATACCATCCTGGATGACATCTTATATAAGAAAGGACATTCCCAGCCCTATCTCAGGTGTCTCCGACCTGACAAGGCAGAATATGTCATATAGGAGATTCATGAAGGAATCTGCGGAAACCATTCCGGCAGTCGAGCCTTAGCCTTAAAGATACTCCGACAAGAATATTTTTGACCAACTATCAGGAAGGACTCCAAGGACTACATTCGAAAATGCGATAAATGTCAGTGCTTCACGACCATGCCGAGACAACCCACAGAAGAAATGACTCCTATGAGCGGCCCCTGACCGTTCGCTCAGTGGGGAATCAACATCATTGGCGCTCTACCTATAGGAAAAGGGCAAGTCAAGTTCGCTATCGTCGCTGTTGACTACTTCACCAAGTGGGACGAGGCTGAGCCGGTGGCCAAGATCACAGAATAGAAGGTGGTCGACTTTGTCTGGAAAAATATCATTTGTCGGTTTGGGATTCCACGCACCATCGTATCAGATAATGGTCGGCAGTTCGACAACGACAAATTTCGAAGCATGTGTCAGGGACTTGGCATCACAAACGCATTCTTCTCTCCTCGACATCCTCAGTCCAACGGACAGGTATAGGCAGTCAATAAAGTCATCAAGAACCATTTCAAGACGAAGTTGGAAAAAGTAAAAGGCAACTGGGCCAAGGAACTTCCGTTCATCCTCTGGGCTTATAGGACGACAACTCAGTCCTCAACAGGAGAGACCCCAATCTCACTCTCCTATGGTTCGGAGGCGATTGTGCCAGTTGAAATCGGTCTTCCCACGGCTCGAGTCGAGA
This sequence comes from Magnolia officinalis, assembly GCA_021015155.1. Classification (NCBI taxonomy): domain Eukaryota; kingdom Viridiplantae; phylum Streptophyta; class Magnoliopsida; order Magnoliales; family Magnoliaceae; genus Magnolia; species Magnolia officinalis. The sequence continues at coordinate 122,850,372 of JAJHSJ010000001.1, forward strand.
ACTACCAAGAAAACCAGAACTCCGAACAGATTGCAGCCAACTTGGATTTGCTTAAAGAAGTTAGAGATGTCTCGAGACTCCGAGCCGCTACTCGACATCAACAAGTGGCCCAATTTTATAATTCAAAGGTTAAGACTAGGCGGTTCCGACCAGGAGATTTGGTCCATCGTCGGTTATTCCAAAATACCGCTAAGCCAGGGGCTGGGACACTAGGGCCTAATTGGGAAGGGCCGTATCGGGTTGTCCGCTCAACCAAACTGGGCTCCTACCACTTAGAAGAACTCGAGGGTCGTCAGCTCCGCCACCCCTGGAATGCCGAGCATCTAAAAGTTTATCACCCGTGACGGAATAGCCTTTAAGGCTCTCAATAAATGTACGCCCCCAGGCGACAGGCCTTTAAGGCCCTCAACAAGATGTACACCTCCGAACGACAAGCCTTCAAGGCTCTTAATAAAATTCGCTTATTTGCATCTACACGAACGAATTATCTACTAAGCAAAAGTTGCCTCTCACATGCAGGGGCAGACTTACATTGTCTCACAAAAATTCTACATGGCATCCCCTTTAAGTCAGGGGTAAAACTAAAAAACTGACCCGACTCTCCCAGCATAAGAGTCGGCTCACGGACTAACGGGTGAAGCGGAAGGTTCTCGCCAATTGTGGGATGGGCTGACCTCTTAGGGATCCGGACTCAACAAACAGACTATAAAGGCCTCAAAACTTTACAAGGCAGCATTGAAAGAAGCTGACCTACTAAAGGGTCGGTACGGCCACACATTGGCGAAAATTGGCAACCAACAATCGGTAATCAACAATCAACAGCCAACATCCAAAAATTAACTACGGGTTAACATGTGAAAAAATATTATTCATAAACCTTCATCAGAAGGTCAAAGAGTAATCACAAAGAAAAAGTTTTAACTATTTCTAAAAAAGGAGAAAAAATAATCTAAGCTACGCAGACGGAGGATGAGCTTAGGCATCAGGGGCCTGATCCGGACGGATTTTGTCAGCAGGTATCTCTCCAGCTTCTTCGGCCAACAAGGAGTTAAGGTTAAGGTCAGGGTACATGCCCTGGACTGCCTCGATACAATCATCGTAGCCGCGGTCGTAAAACTTAGCGGCCTCGGCATCCCTATCCTTTGAAGTTTTGAAGGCTTTTATTGCTACGGCCATCGCCTTGGCTAGAGAAGCTTCGTCTTCAGCCCGTTGAGTCTCCTTCGCCTGAGCGACAGCTCGGGACTGCTCTTCTGCCGCCTCGACCTTAGTTCAATCAAGGGCCTCACCCAGTAAAGCGTTCTCCTGAGCTAGCGAGTCTGCATGAGCCCTGGCCCGAGTCAACTTGGCGGTCGCAGCATCGCATCGAGCTTTAAAGTCCTCTATGACCCCTTGTAGTCGCAGCTCCTTAGCTTCGAGGACAGTCGTGACATCCTGTATCTGATGCTCCCTGGCCTTCCCATATTTGAGCTGCCGATGTAACTCGCCCTGCTCCAGTCGGAAGAGAGTCACCTCGTCCCGCAAGACTCCCACCTTAGCTCTGAGTGCCTTCACTTCGACGTCTATTTTTCGACGCTCGCGCACTCTCTCCCAGGCTAGGAGGAGCCTCGGAACAGAATAAATAAAAGCAGAGAAAGAAATAAGAAGGTGCATATAAAAAATGGAGGTTAAGAAATACGAGGAGACAGGGAATACCTTGTAAAAGACTGCTGCCAGATCATTCAGGAAGGATTCATCCGACTTGGAAAGTAGATTGACGATCTCTTCTTCCGGAGCATGTTTGGCCGCCCAGTGAGCCAAACAAGACATATGGAAGCCCGGCTCGTACCTTACTCCGCTCATCCCCACATGCGTCGAGCCTCCCTCCTCTACGGCCCCAATTTTGCTACCGGCCGATGCCTGAGCCTCGTACCCAAGGGCATTCCCTACCTCAAGAGGGGATATCATCGAGTCAGTCATTTGGATGGCATCCTCCCACTTGGAGGATGAAGGAATAGCTATGCAGGGGGCCGCGGCTGCAGGACGAGCCTCCTTGTGGGGGGAAACGACAGTGGGCGGAAGGGAAGGAGTTATGGTCACCGGAAAAGGAGTTATGATTGCTGGAGTCAGAATAATGATAGATGGAGTCGGAACAATGATTGCTAGAACCCCGACTTCAGCAGGTGCCACAATTGCAGTTGTAGCCACAGCTAAAGTTATAGTAATAGAAACTGGAGCTGAGGGACCTTGTCCGCGAGGAGTTGTTTGCCTCCTCCAAACGGTGGTCTTCATTCAGAACTCAGCCCTCAACAATTTCTCTGCCGTCGGGGCTGCTTTCCTCCTCCGAGAACCAGATGCATTGGTCATGCCTACGTAAAGGAACGACAAATTAGCAACTAAATGGACAAGTCTGATCCCTCCAAAAGTAACAGAGGGGAAACTTATTGAAAGACGTTATGAGAGGTTGAGACTTGCATGGCCCAGACTAATGAATGTTGGTGACAGTAATCAGGTCCGACCATGAGCAAAAATCCCCCGACCGTGCCTTAGCCTTGGCAATGCGGTTCTTTTGGTCTGAATCGAGGAGGGGCGTGCCCCTTGGGAAATCTACAAAGGTAAAGAACGAAGGTTTTAGCTTGACTGATGTAACAAAGGAAAGCATAAAGATAAGGGGGATTAACTAAGTCCGACCTAGTTTTGAAAATTGGGTCGGAACCCGAGTCGTCAAAGTCCCGAGTTCAGCCGTTGGCGCCTCTCATTCGCCCGCAGTCCAAAACCATTTATTCTTTCAGTCCTTGTTGGAGGACGAAAGATTCATTACCAGCCCCGACCTTTTGCTGCCACGAGTTGCGAACTAATACCATGGTTCTTAACTATCATGTTTGACCAGGTACAGGCTCATCAGTTTCGCAAGGGTCAGCTCTAAGTTCCCGACTTGACGCTAGATTATGTAGGAAGACATTAAAACCCTCAAGGCATTGAGGGTGAATTGCCCGGGAGTAAATCCGAGGTGGGCTGTAATGGCTCGGACGAAGGGATGAAGAGGAAGTCGAAGCCCGCACTGCAGTGCACAGAGAAAAATAGCCACTTCTCCCTTAGCAGGCGCACCGGCAGTGTCAAGGAGCTCGGGGGCCCTTATCCATACGGAGTTCAGGATCTGATACTCCGAGCGAATCTATGTCATTTGAGACTCCGACAGTACAGAGCCTCTTCAGACTACCTCCAAGGCCTGCCTACTCGCGGGCATCTCAGTAACCTCAGCAGTCACGGTCCGGGGGGCTCGAGCGGTCTTCTTTCTGCCAGCCCTACAGTCCGGGCCCCCGTCTCCTTTTGCTTTCGGGGTGGAGGGAATAAAGGCATAGCTTCATAGGGGCCTTCAGAGGCCCCTCTCCCATTACTATAGCTCTCTGACTCGGAGTCGTCATCATAATCCCGAACAGTCTCCAGGTCGAACGACATCTTAAGAAGAAAAGAATGCAAAGAGACGCAATGGGACTCACCGGAAATCGCTCCTACCGGAAGTATCCTGCCAGTCGGAATCGCCTAACGGAAAATTCTGATTGGCCGAAATCGCTTACGCCGGAAATTGCCTCCTCCGGTACCAGCTCAAATACAAAGCGCAGAAGTGAACTGAAACCTTCAAAGAAGGGTTTATATAGACCTCACCAAATCTCTGCATTAATGACCAATAATGATGGCCGCAGCCGAATCATCGTGGGCCGACCTCGGAGCTGATGTGGCCACACACCATTGGCTCGGGCTCTGTCGAGCGGTATGCTTCTGACATTAATCGGCGTGCTTCGGATAAACGAAACGACGCCCGAATAAGGAAAGGTTCCATCCAGCGCACTACTCCAGGTATACGTGGCAGCAGATCATAGGTGGCTGGTAATTCGAAATCTTAACCGTCGCCACGCGTTCACTGCGCGTAGACCTGTGGGCGGGAAACCCTAAGAGCGTGAAGTTTTAAAACGTAATAACTCTGGCATGCTCAGGAGAACGGGCGGAAGAGGCGTTTGATCTTCCGTGTGTTTACTCTCCGAGTCCTTAACAGACCTCAAAGAGTAGGGGACTTCTGTTATAGGAAGATCTGAGTCCCTTGTAATTCCGAGGCCTGATGGCATGTTGATCCAATCAAACGGATAACTAACGGTTCGGCTCAGATTATGAGAACGGACAGTATCCGACAAAGATTTATAACCACTTCGACTGAGACCTTGCCTGCCTGAAGGTCCGAGCTGACTCCATATTCCGAGGTGGGCGCTCCTCATGCCGAACTTAGAAACTACCATAAGTGAACGTGGCCGGTTACTTCGCTCGCAAATACGCACGATGTGCATGATATGATACATGATCCTTGGATTACGTGCAATATCTCCATGATCCGAAAATCTCTCCTGATTGAGTGAATCGTGTCGTGATTAACAGATCCAGACCATCCTACAGCCAGGTATAAATACATGAGGACCCCATTGCAATAGGTACGCAATATCTCATACTCTCCCTCTACAATTCTACTTAGACCTCGATTCCCTTGACCTGACTTAGGCATCGGAGGGTCCCCCGGCTTAGACAGAGTCTCCTTTGCTCACCCTTTGTGCATGGCCAAGGTCCACTCGAGGAGCATCGCACTGAGTGGAGGGTGGTCCAGATTTTGTCATCAACAAATGAGATTTTCAGATCGTGGAGATATTGCACACAATCCAGGGATCGTGTAGCGTATCTGTTGGCGAAGTTATCGGTCACGTCTACTTAAGGCAGTTTCTTAGTTTAGCGTTTGAGATTTCTACATTCTGCCCCGGCCTTGGCTCGAGACATCTTTCTTTGGACGAACATGAGGACAAGGACAAGGCCCCGCCTCAGATGTCCTTCTTCAGATGAAGATGAGGACGAGGACGAGCCCTCGGCTCGGATGTCCTTCTTCAGATGAAGATGAAGACGAGGACGAGGCCCTGACTAGGCCGTTTCATCGGTGGAAGTTCACCTTGCCCGGCCTAGGGTCGTCGTCTAGAAATCCATTTGCGCCTGACGTGATGTTCTTTTTCTGAGGCCTTACCATTGATTTGTTAGACGCATATTAGGTCATGAGTCCAAGCCGAGCTTCATTTATCTATTAAGCATACTGGAGGTCTTCCTTCTGAGCTCCGAATCGAGTGGCAGACCCGTCCTGTCGAGGTGAGTTTTCCCGCAACTGATGCGAGCAGAGGATCGGCCTAGAGTATTCGGTTCGAGCGCTATACTATTTGTTCTGGTCTCAGATCAATCCGAGCCGATCACTAGTTTCGAAGTGGGAGAGCCACCATGAATCTTCCTTCTCCTCAGTAGCGTTCATTATTTCGCATACTCTTGTGTATCCGACCGGATTAAAAAGATGTCGGTCCTCGGGATTGTAAGGGGCTCGGATCTTCCCATAACATATATATATATATATATATATATATATATATATATATATATAGAGAGAGAGAGAGAGAGAGAGAGTAAAAAGAAAAAAGATGTAAAAAAAAAATACATTATTGTGGCGCCATGTAATTTTGATATCCGCTGGCCTTGACACAACACGTATCCACACCAGCCAGGTCGATGGTGTGTGGTACACCAACTAATCCACTTCCCATAATTGCATTTTTTCACAGCCGCTGGACCGGGTGCCTCTAACACGCTGTTGCCTATAGAGTTATACACGAACCTAGTTAGCTCGGTTAGCTTGCTCAACTTGACTTGAAAAAGCTTAATTCAACTCGGTTTGAAATTGAGTTCGAGCTAAGTTGATCTAATTTTTTGAGCTCGAAAAAATTTCGAGCCGAGTTCAAGCTTACCCGAGCTCGACTCGACTCCGATTGAACCAGTTCAGTGACTCGTTTATTTTGATATTGATGTTGCTCAGCAAGTGTTCGATGAAATTACTCAACGAATTGTCGGCTGGTAGCAAGGAAGGTATGGATATGAAACAAATACCCTTATATTTTGATTTTTATGTTCTCTGCTGAGTGTTTGATGAAATACCTGTAAATCGATGTTGCTGCTTTATATTCTATGAGAAATTGAAGGTGCACTCCATGTGTTTTTTAGAAAATGCCGCAGAGGCTCTTTCTTGACTCGAACTCGGCTCGAAGTGGCCCAAGCTGTTGATCGAACCGAACCGAGCTGGCCAGTCAAGTTCGAGGACCGAGCCAAGCTGAGTTCTAGCTGATGTCAGATAGTGGCTAAGCCGAGTCGAGGGGTTTGACTCGTGTACACCTCTAGCTGCACGGCGTTTTTTTCACCGACCCTGCACTGGGTGCATTATATGCTGTAGTTCGCATTCCTTTTTCTTCTCTCCTCTCATTCTCAATCGGAAGCGCCGAGGCGATTCGCGTGGATGCAGATTGAAAGAGACACGACCTGGCCACCCATCCGCGCTGCATACAGTGGACACGTCTCCCCTCGACCAAAACAAGTGGGCTGGTCAACCGTCAAGTAATACGGTGGACTTCACGTGTAAGAATAAAAACAACTCGTCATTGATTTTCCAACCGCTTTTTCTCTCACACTTGTGTGGCCCATCTGATTTGAGGAACGACCTGATCAGTGGAGCAGATGCTCACTGTCGGTCCCACTCGATGAATGCACGGATCTCATACACGCTTGTCAGCTTGGTACCTGTAGCGCGTTTGGTCTATGCATAGCTCTTTTAAATATGCGGACTTGAGTGTATTACGAATTTGAATGGAAGTTATCTATATAGTGAAAAATTCTCCACCCAGTGGGCCCACCACGGCAAAAACAATAATAATAACTTACTGTTTGGTCAATCTTAGCCGTTGGATCGATGATCAGTTGAACAGTTACGAAAATGGACTAATGATAACGGCCAATGGTCTGTGTGTGGCTAACAAACATCACTTGACCAGGACAGATGGTTAAGATTGTTCAGCTCTCCGAATTCGGCAGGCCAAGGTAGCTAGGGGTGGCAATCGATGGGGTTCGGGAAGTATGCAAGGTCATTTAGAGCACGGCCGGTTTACTAAATGGACCCGAAACTCCGCCCTCTATGAGCTGGGATGAGCTGACCAGGTCAACCCATAATAAGGTTCGTAAGCTCAGGTCCATTCACATGGATTATGAACCGTTTTATATCCACATGGATGAAAACACTCTCTTTTACATGTTAACATCATGCATATGCTAGCCACCAGCTACCTCAGCATAGCCCCAGATGACAGATAGATGATGAACATAAACAAAACGGGACCAAAAAGATAGATGACGAACATGTACATTTGGCATTGATAGCATCTATTTCCTGCATATGACATGTCATTCACACACCAACTGGATGCATAGGATGCACCGTTTGTCAATCCAAACCACTCAGACTGCAGGAATTCATGAAGCAATAAGTGGGAATTCATTATAAAAGAAAGGAAATTTTCCTCTTATTACCATAGATTCTACTTATAACTATTATACTTGTCCTTTAAAATTCTCCATGGCAAAAATTTCTTTAGTTTTCCATGGATTTTCACTTACTAAATAAACCTAAGAAATTACCTTTAAATTGTAGAAGTTTCAGGCTGGTTATCAAATTACCATTCAATTTTTTAAATAATCATAATAATTTAATTAAACTGTCCAAAATTAAGTATATCCGCATAGATATCTCATGACCCAAAAATTATGCTCATTGAATTATCTTAATATAAGATTGATGGACATTAATATTGGACAATTGTCTACCGATCAGACATTATGAATATTCAACCAATTTGACTCTTGGACCGTAACTTTTTTTTTTCTTTTTGGAGAAAGGTGGACAATTGATCCACCGCAATTCATTCAATAACCAGGATACACAGCATTTCAGGCGGGTCAAACAAAAAGATATTGACCTCACCTACCGTATAGCAACAAGGAAACCAAAAACATAACACTGCACAGGGAGCCTCAACAAAAATATACAAAACGCCCCAAGAAAACAAAAAATAAAAAAACCGCGAGACATCACACTGTGCTCCGGACCTCCTTTCTGGCAACCTCTCTTAGAGCACCCAAGCCAACCTTGTCCAGAAAAATGCTACTTCTAATTTTGGGCGGGAGATCTTGGATGGAAGAAAAGGAAATGGATGAATTCTGGGCACTACCCAGCTGCGCCAATCCGTCAGCAACAGCATTCCCTTCCCTTTAAATGTGACAGAATTGGAATTGCCCTTTCTCCTTGAACTGAGCAATCCTAGCCAACTAGTAATTCCACTTCCAGCTGGGAATGACAGACCCCGTCAGAATCTTCACTGCCAGTAGGGAATCGGACTCCACCATCACATTATGGTAGCCTTTCAACTGGCATTGTTCCATTCCATTAGTAATGGCCCTCAGTTCGGCATTCACGTTAGAACCCACCCTGTAACTAGCTGAGAATGCAAACAGAAAATTGCCGTTTTCATTTCTGCGGATCCCACCACCTCCTGATTGCCCAGGATTACTTAAAGCAGAGTCATCCACGTTGATTTTAACCCAACCGGCTGGTGGCCTTTTTTTTTTTTTTTTTAATCAGAAAGATTCTTTACACAGAAAAGGAGGGCACCACAAAATGATCGAGCCTCACCACAGAGGACCTAAATTCGGGCGGCAACCAGAAAAATAGAAGAGCTGGCCCCGCCTATCATATCATACTACACAAAAACTATTTCGGGCAGGAAAACAGGGCCAGGGCCTGTCCTACCTATCATATCCTACACTAAGGAGGACTAAATACATTCTGAATTGCACCTAAACCAGCTTTATCCAACAGGAAATGACCCCTGATCAGCCGAGGAAGGGCAGGGACGTCAATGAAAAACCTGTCAAACTGGCCCTTGCTGCCCACATTAGTTAAACCATCCGCCATCCCATTCGCTTCTCTGGGGATATGGGAGACACGAAAAGAGCCCCTCGAGTTAAGGGTCTTAATCTTTTTTATCTAATACTTCCATTTCCAGGCGACGAAAGACTTTCCCAGAATACAATCCACCACCCACCTAGAGTCAGATTCAATGAGAACATTCTCCGCCCCATGCGACAAACAGAATTTCATACCGTCATAAACAGCCAGCAGCTCAGCCCCGTTATTGGACGAGTTCCCATAACCACTGACGAAGGCGAAAATCAGATCCCCGTTGTAGTCCCTGCAGATTCCCCCACCGCCAGCGGGCCCCAGGTTGGAAAGCACTGAACCGTCAATGTTTAACTTACAGCTACCCTCTGTCGGCCTGTTCCATTTTACAATACTGAAACTGTGGGGATGACAGCCCTGACGCATCTGACGGAGGGCCACAGGAAGGGGGGAGGCTTCCAATTGATGGAGGGAAGATTGAATGAGGGGGAAACACGATTCCATCCATCATTTGAACTTGATGAACACACCTTGAACCGAAACACCTCTACCGTCGAATCTAGCTCCATTCCTGGCCTTCCAAACTTCCCACAGCAGGAAGGAAGGGGCTAAATGGAGACCAATTGGGGTGAATCTGAAAGGAAGAGCCCGTTGCCACCACCAGACGAGCTGACCCCGGACCGAGAGATGAGCAGGAGGTAAGGACACCCCGAAGAAAGTAATCAGCTTGCTCCACAGATTGACTACCGGCCAAAAACAAGTGGGATAGCGATTCCGTAGCAGGGGAGGATGACGAAACAGCCCCGCAACACTCACATTTAGAAGCCATGCTAATCCCCTTTTTCTAGATGCCTATGTCGATAGGCAAAACTCCATGCCAGAGCCTCCACAAGAATATGGAATTTTTTAGAGGAATATTGGGGTGCCACATCTTCTTCACCCAAGGGATCTTCTGACCACTCTCTCTCCCCACTTCCCAAGCAGATTTAACTGAGAAACTGCCTGAGGGGTCGCGGGGCCAAATAGGGGACACTTTGGAATCCGAAGTGCAGATGCCTCTGAGCAAAATCTGGTCTTTGAGCCAGGAAGGAAAGGCGAAAGGAACGATCGATTTTAGCCCATCCACTCCAATGAAATCTAAGATCGACAAGTCCTGCGGGATATCCAGGGATGGCAGAGAGATGAGGGGGCCCAGCCCGATCCAATTACTTCTCCACACATGTTGCAACGACCATCGCCCACTTCCCATTGGACGTTACTGTCTAAAATGGGGAACAGGCCCGCCAAAATCTTCCAGATCGGTGAGGCATTAGCTGGAAGACTGTTCAAAGAAGCTGATGCACCATTACGCTCGTATTTAGAGTGAATAAACTTAGCCCAAAGGCTCCCTTCCTTGCTGAACCTAACACCCCACGCCATTTTCATGTGGAGAGCCTTCATGATGTCCTTCAACTTTCTTATACCCAGCCCACCCTCCTCCTTAGGCAAGCACAAAGCACTCCATTTCTTCCAATGAAGCTTCCTTCTTCTTTTTTTTTTTTTTTTTTTTCAAGTTAGAAAACACCACTATCATTAGATTTCAACTCCATTTCCACAGATTTTGCAAGAGAAGAACTGAGTTCTGAAAATTTACAAGCTAAAGAAAGTAAAACCCTAAAACCAAAAGAGAGCAAAACACAAAGCCCTAGAATCACAACCCAATGGCTACTAACATACGCACCAGGCGCAGAAACACCCATAACCTCAACCCCCAAACCCATACAGAGTCCTCCCCTGCCTCTTGAGGGCATAAACCACATCCATGGCAGTGACCGTCTTCCTCCTCGCATGCTCCGTGTAGGTCACAGCATCCCTGATCACATTCTCCAAAAAGATCTTCAGCACACCACGTGTCTCCTCATAGATCAGACCGCTGTTGCGCTTCACACCACCTCTCCGTGCGAGACGCCTGATGACAGGCTTGGTAATTCCTTGGATGTTGTCTCTCAACACCTTCCGGTGTCGTTTAGCATCGCCCTTTCCAATGAAGCTTCCTTACACTGTCTCGCCAGCCCCAAAAGAAGTTAGTAAACAAGCATTCCAATTTATTCAGGACCTTTTTGGGAACTACCGTGGCCGCCAAAGTATGAACTGGAATCTCGCTGAGAACAAAGGAGATCAACGCTAATCTACCAGCCTGGGAGACGATTCTGGCGCTCCACCCATGAATTTTGGCAGCCATCTTGTCTATTAAGGGAGAAAATAGGCTGCACTTGATTCTCCCTTTCACTATCGGGACCCCCAGGTAAGAGAAGATTCCAGCTGATTTACCGAAGCCTAGGGATCGTTTGATGCTTCTGATCCTTGCCACGGATAGATTGGGAGAACAGAAGAAGGAGCTCTTCCTCTGGTTAACTTTTTGGCCTGAAGCGGCCTGGTAGGAGGAGATGAATGATCTCATAGAATCAACGGATTTTCGGGACCCATTAAGGAACAAGACCCTGTCATCAACATAAAGCAGATGGGAGACCTGCAAACACCCTTATTTCAGCTTAAATGGCTGACAAAAACCACTCAAAACTAGCCTAGACAGCCCCCTGCTAAAAGCTTCTGCCCCTAGGATGAAAAGACTAGGAGAGAGGGGATCTCCCTGCCTCAATCCTCTATTAGATTTGAAGAAATCGAACTTTTCCCATTAATAAGAATTGAGAACCAATTGTTGTTCCAATACCATTCCACCATTTTCACCTAGATAGAGCCAAAAACCAAAGTTAAGCAGGACCTGTTTCAGAAAAAGTCAATCAACCCTATCGTAAGCCTTCTCCATATCAAGCTTCACAACCAAATTTTCACCCCGAACTTTCCGACCGATGTCTCTGAATAATTCTTGGCTCAGTGCGATGTTCTCAGCAATGGACCAACCCCTAACAAAGGCCCATTGCTCAGTAGAAATCAGCTTCAAGAGTAAAATACTCAGCCTATCGGCTACGATCTTGGCGAAGATCTTGTAAACAACATTGCATAGGCTGATGGGCCTAAAATTAGCGAAGGATTTAGCCCCCTGAGACTTAGGCACTAGACAAACTAACGTGGATGTGTGAAGGCTCTGGGGAGACTGCTTCCTTGGAAGAACTCGACAATAGCTTTATGAAGATTCTTGTTGAGGGTCAAATATTGCATATTAGACCCTATTTATTACCTAGATTTACAAGCATGATACTGTTTAACGCCCGATTTTAACCGTGTTTTTAATGCAGGGTGTAATTGCGAGTATAAGACTGAAAAGGATGTTAAAAGCATGATTTAATGCTCCAGAGTCACCAGAGTAAGGGACGGACCTCAGGGGACCAAGATCGACAAATTTACACGCCAGAGACCCGAGAAAATCGAGAAACTAAAGCTCAAGTGGCCCGAAATTGGTACATAATGCAAGATCACAGGGTTCCCACCATCCGTTCAGCCTGAAACTTCATACACGGCCTGAAGACCTTAGATAAGCCGTACACGTCAAATTTCAGCCTTTCGATCCCTGCAGAAGTGACTAAATGGACAGATAAGCCCCTAAGATCTTGAATTAGGGCCCGCCTGATATCTAGATATGCCTCAATTTTGCTATCAACCCCGTAAATGGGGCGACAAAATGAATGGACGGAGCGGATTTTGGATATACATATTCGTGGGACCCACACGTACAGTGAATGTGCACCGTGCACAAGTGTCAGACGTCCACCGAAAATCCAAAGTCGGTCAGCGTGCGCTGACCGACTCCTTTTATTAGAAATTCAAAAAACAGCAGTTTCTGTTCTCAACAGAGACTTGCGGTTCTCTGTTGTGGGCCACCATCACGAGTCGAAGGTCTAATCCGAACCGTCTATTAGACCATAATGTCCCCTAGTACCATCGCCTAGGAGTCGGTTTTTCAAATAACAACAGAGATCGGTTTTTAACCGTTCAAACTCGGGATGGACGGCAGCAAGAACATTCCATGGGCCACAATGAATCCGAGTCAAATCAGTCCATCCCTGCCCAAAATTTCGACGTGAGTCTAGTGGGCGGCGTGGATTTCTTAAAACGGAAGTGAAATGGGCCCCACCTTCAGCACAGCGCACAGGTGCGCAGGCCCTGTTACAGCGTGTGCGGAACCTGGCCGATCCGGGCCGATTTAGAGATACGGCCAGGATCGGTCCGATGATCTGGACCGTTCAAAATCCTTCCATGGGACGGCCGACCACTCCCAAGAAGCCTGTCCGGATAAGATTTCGAAGGGGACGATTTATTTTATGTTTTTGCGGGTTGCTGCGCAGGGAGGTTTCCAGATTGCGTAGCCTCTACGCACCGATTTCCCTTATGCATGAAGCTTGCGGAAGTTCTCTCCACGTTCCGGGCCAACCTTCAGCAGATATAAGAGAGAAGATAGAAGCGCCAGAGGGGGCACGGAGAGAGAGAGAGAGAGAGACAGGGAGAGACAGGAAAAGAGACTTCAAAAGAGTTGTTTATTCTTTATTTTATTTTTTTTAATTCTGTTTGTTTGAGAGATCTAGCCCATCCATGTGTAGCTGAACCTCTTGGCTAGGGCCAAGAGGTGAAGCTTGTAGCGTGATGGGTGATTTTTACGGCCTGGATTCATAACTGAATTGATTTTTATCTTGGTTTGATTTTAAGGAATGCGATTAGTTTTTAATGGTTGTTTGTGACTGACATTACAATAGATCTGCAATAGCTTGAGCATTTCCTTTTCTCTTCTTGTGATTATGAAGCCAAGACGCCTTGTTGTTCACCATCGCCCCTTGGACATGGTGGAATGACGGAACTCTCCCTGACATTCATACATCACTCAGATTGGCTGTGAATTGGTTTAATTCTGTTGTTTACTTTGTCTCCTCGGCATGGTTATGTGATGGAATCCATTCTGATTTACACCCGTTTGATCTCCTGAAAACTAGATTAAATGAAGTTCAGAATCGATTTTCAAGTTATATCTTCCAACTGGACGAAGATGGGACTCGAAGTCCAGTTGAGTTTATGAATCGACCGTAGATCTCCCTGATCTCTACAAGTGGATCCTCTGAATCCCTAGTTCCTTACCTTTGAATTTTACATACTTTAGATTACTACTTCACCATTATTCACTCATATTCACTTGATTTAGAATTCATCTCATTCTAGTTCTAGTTCTGGTTAGTTTCAGATCACGTACAGGTTTCAGTCCCTGTGGATTCGACCTCGGTCTCACCGAGTTTATTACTACATCACAACCCTATACTTGGGGAGTGAACAAGTTTTTGGCGCCGTTGCCGGGGATTGACGGCTACGTTTTTTTGAAATTAACTGGTTTTAGGATTAGTTTAAGATTAGGATCTTTTTGATTTTTAGGTTTTATTTTTAGAATTTTCTAATTCCAAGTTTTCCTCTAATTTTTAGAAATTTTTCTTTCAAGTAACTTTCTATTTTAATATAGTTTTTCCCTTTTTAGAAACTAACCCAACTTTCCCGTTTTGTAGGATTTTGAGATAGGCTTCTAATTTGGTAATTTCTTTCTTAATTTCTTCCTTTCTATTTTTCTAGATTAGGATTTGTCTTCCTTTTTAGCAAGTTTCTAATTCTCACTCTTTTAGAATCTAACTTTCTTTCCTATTTAATTTTTAGAAATTTTCTATTTATAGACCTTCTGTTTAGAAACTAACTTTCCTGTTTTGTAGGCTTTATAGAAATTTCTAATTCAGTAAGCACTTTCTAATTTCTACTTTCTATTTTAGGGTTAGGATTTCTAATTTAGAATTTTCTAGCTTTAGGCTTAGAACTTTCCTAATTATTTTTTTTTTATTTTTTTTTTTAAATTTATTTTTTATTTATTTTTAGAACTTTCCTCTTTTGTTTTTAGAAACTAGGTTAGTTATTTCCCTTTTTTAGAGACTCTTTCTAATGTTAGAAACTAACTCATCTTTCCTTTATTTTATTTTTAGAAACTTTCCTTTTTAGGAATTAGTTATTTTTAGATTTTTTTTTTTTTTTTTTAATATTTATTTATTTTTAATTTTTTAGGTTTAGATTTTCTATTTTAGAAACTTTCAAAATTTAGGGAACTTTACCTTTTAGAAACTAACTTAGCTTCTAGGTTTAGGGAACTTTCCTTTTTAGAAACTAATTTTCTATTTTGTAGGAACTTTCTAACTTTAGACTTTCTATTTTAGAAACTAATCTCTTTTGTTCTCTTTTGCAGGATTTTAACATAGGAACTTCTCAATTGGTACTTTCCTTCTAACTTCTCCTCCTCTTACTTTCCATATTGCTGTAGGATCTTTTCTTTTTCCTAGGATTTGATTCAGGGTTAGGGTTACACTATGTATATGCATGAGTGGGAACGTCAATATGCTGAGATAGCTTTTGAGCATGCGAAACAGTGTGAAGAGGTGTATGATGATTACGATCAACATCAACCTATGTCTCAGAATTTTCCTGAAACAATCATCAAGAACCGACCTGAGCATAACACTCCATCTGTTAAGAAGTCCTTACGCGATCATATACGGGAGAACAATATTTCCACCCCACGGACAGTACGTGAGTGTTGGGGTTATCATAACTATGGGAGTGAGAATTATTATCACCCATCTGAGAAAAAGAAAACAATGCGTGATTATATTATGAGTGATAATAAGTATTACCAACCATCAGATTGTCCCACCTATGATCCGTATGACTATAATCAATGGAAACATCAATGTCGGGAAGCTGAACCAGCTATATATAGTGATAATTCTCTTGGGTCCTCTACTTTTGAAACCCAATCAGAAACAATCCAAGAGGATTCACTTCAAAAGCTCATGAAAGCACAAGAGCAATTCAATCAACTTGTCATACAATCATGCGAATTGCTCAAATCCTCAATTCCAATCATTCAGTCACAACTTATGGAGAAGGAAGAGGCTAGGTCATCCCAGCCTCATCCTAATCTAGAAGCAGAATGTGAAGAAAGTGATCATAACTTGCTTGTGGCAGAAACTGAAATTACGAATGAGGAATTGGATTCCATTAATGAGCAGATGGTTCAATTTTCCGATGAGTCGATCTCGATGACTGTCCAAAGGAATGATCAAGAGACGTGGGTATCTTTCAAATATAATGATAGTGGCACACTTCACTCACATGACACACATGATTACACTGATGAGGTAGAGGTTAGTTTATTTGAACCTCAACCCAACCTAGGAATAGAATGTGAGGAATGTGATCCCATCCCAAGTGCACACTGCACGGAACTGGACGATGATGAGTATTGGGATTCAATCTCAAGTGTGGCCCCTGCCAATGATCACGAGGTTCAGGAAGTTGTCAACCATAATGATCTACTCCATCTGCCTGACATGACTGATTTGAATGTGAAGAATGAACCACTTTCAACTAACCCTTCCAACCCTTGTGATGCATATTTGGACCACTGCCCTAAATTGAATGATGACATGATTCGGGCGATGGACGACTTGCTTGATATGACTCTGGAATTTGAAACTACCCAGTTGAGGCCACAATCTGAGCTACACACTTTAAACGATTCAATGCCTCCACTGAGTAGCTTCAATGACCAGAGTCTCCACATCAATTCTTCGCCTATTGATTGTCTATCTGTCTTTGAAGGGCAAGAGCAAGCGAGCATGCGTCCATCCACTTCAAAAGACGATGGAATCCTTAGACAAATCATCACAGACTTCGATGCAGGAGACGAGTCACTCTCAGCTGAATTTTCCAATTCTTTGGACGATTGCGCGGCATACTTTTCAGATTCGAATGATCCTATGATTAAAGAAATAGTGGATGCCTTGCAAGAGACTATCTCGGTAGTTGTTACTAACCGAGAGCACCCTCATTCTGAAGCCCCTCTTTCCCCAGAGCCTGAATGTTTACCATTACAGGAAGAGGAGCTGAAAATTGAACCGAAGTCTGGAACTCCGGAATGTGTTGAGACTACATTACTTTCTGAGAATTCTTTTGAATTTTATCTACCTGCAGTCTCTGAATCACCATGGGATACTAATTCTGAGACTTTTTCTGACATAGGTGAATCATATATACTTTGGATACCTCAGGCGAATCAACGACAAATCTTTGCTAAGGTACACAAGTTTCTCTGGACATTCATGCTCCAGGGCATTCAAGCTTATTGCAAGATGGGCTTTTGGATGATCCTGTTGAGGAATTTACTGAGAAACTTATCAAGATATTGGCCGGAGGAGGAACCTTGCAGCATGATTGAGTAGTTTTTCCCTACTTTCATAGGACTAGGGTAGTTTGCTTATATCGTTCTAGGTTAGATGGTTTTATGCCACTAGGTTAGTTTACTTTCTGAGTTGTTTTAGGATAGTTTGTTTTCGTGTTTTCTCTCTTACGCTGACTTGCTCTCTCGCTGATATCTTTGGAAAAGCTTCTTGAGTCCTTCGTCTAGGTACTATCTTTCCATCACTTCTCTTTCAATTTCATTGTCTCATGTGCATTGCATGCTCATATCTGTTACATTGAGGGCAATGTAGATTTTAGGTTGGGGGTGGGAGATTAGGTTTCCTAATCAGTGTTTTCTTGGTCTTGAGCAGAAATTGTGAAAATTTTTAAAATTTT
Source organism: Magnolia officinalis (assembly GCA_021015155.1). Classification (NCBI taxonomy): domain Eukaryota; kingdom Viridiplantae; phylum Streptophyta; class Magnoliopsida; order Magnoliales; family Magnoliaceae; genus Magnolia; species Magnolia officinalis. The sequence goes on from JAJHSJ010000001.1 coordinate 122,867,788, forward strand.
CTGGAATTTAGCACGAATTCGAAGCGATTTGGACAGTCATCTTGGATTTAGACTTACAAGATACATGATGTTGGTAATTTATGACTCTTGGATTTAGTTATCTGTTAAACTTCACAGTTAAGTTCGAACTATTAATCCATGGTTAGAGGTTTCAAAATATTGATTGAGTCATGATTGCACAAAACACATCTCGCTTGCGCATTAAAGGTTCAGTTCAATATTAAAGGATTAACTTGGTAATCATTAAGCATGGAAGGAACCAACCTGGGGAATTTGGCCATCATGTTCAATAAGAAGAATGAAACAAAAAGAAAATACCCAGTTACAAAAAAAAAAAAGATACCTTTGGAAAGGGTTGGGCGAATAATCTTCACTATAGGTTTGCTCCCTATAAGTGAGGATTTGATTCCCCATGGATGATATGTGAAAAAGGGTTGGGTGTACAGTCTTCACCATAGGTTTGCTCCCTATGGGTGATGATTTGATTCCCCTTCTTGGCGTTACTTTTAATGAAAAAAAATCAAAAACTAAAAGAATGAAAAAATGATGTGTGAGGCAAGTTAGTTATCATGAATTCTCTTATTGGTTACCAATGATATCCTGAAATAGAGAAGTGAATTTTAATGTTGATAAGTCGAGATTAGATTATACATCTATGGAATTCAATGTTTAGAATTGTTCTAATTGATGGATTAATACTTTGAACTTAATTATGAAGTTTACCGTGTGCTTGAGTCTAGGAGAGAACTATGCCCAACATTCATGAATCTTAGATTTTTCGTATCTGAATTGTTTTTCAAAATATCCCTGAGTTCATAGAAATTGTTCTGTAATTCTCAACTTATTCTTCGCATATTTTGCTCGGGACTAGCAAAATGCTGGTTGGGGGTTGTGTTGAGGGTCAAATATTGCATATTAGACCCTATTTATTACCTAGATTTACAAGCATGATACTGTTTAACGCCCGATTTTAACCGTGTTTTTAATGCAGGGTGTAATTGCGAGTATAAGACTGAAAAGGATGTTAAAAGCATGATTTAATGCTCCAGAGTCACCAGAGTAAGGGACGGACCTCAGGGGACCAAGATCGACAAATTTACACGCCAGAGACCCGAGAAAATCGAGAAACTAAAGCTCAAGTGGCCCGAAATTGGTACATAATGCAAGATCACAGGGTTCCCACCATCCGTTCAGCCTGAAACTTCATACACGGCCTGAAGACCTTAGATAAGCCGTACACGTCAAATTTCAGTCTTTCGATCCCTGCAGAAGTGACTAAATGGACAGATAAGCCCCTAAGATCTTGAATTAGGGCCCGCCTGATATTTAGATATGCCTCAATTTTGCTATCAACCCCGTAAATGGGGCGACAAAATGAATGGACGGAGCGGATTTTGGATATACATATTCGTGGGACCCACACGTACAGTGAATGTGCACCGTGCACAAGTGTCAGACGTCCACCGAAAATCCAAAGTCGGTCAGCGTGCGCTGACCGACTCCTTTTATTAGAAATTCAAAAAACGGCAGTTTCCGTTCTCAACAGAGACTTGCGGTTCTCTGTTGTGGGCCACCATCACGAGTCGAAGGTCTAATCCGAACCGTCTATTAGACCATAATGTCCCCTAGTACCATCGCCTAGGAGTCGGTTTTTCAAATAACAACAGAGATCGGTTTTTAACCGTTCAAACTCGGGATGGACGGCAGCAAGAACATTCCATGGGCCACAATGAATCCGAGTCAAATCAGTCCATCCCTGCCCAAAATTCCGACGTGAGTCTAGTGGGCGGTGTGGATTTCTTAAAACGGAAGTGAAATGGGCCCCACCTTCAGCACAGCGCACAGGTGCGCAGGCCCTGTTACAGCGTGTGCGGAACCTGGCCGATCCGGGCCGATTTAGAGATACGGCCAGGATCGGTCCGATGATCTGGACCGTTCAAAATCCTTCCATGGGACGGCCGACCACTCCCAAGAAGCCTGTCCGGATAAGATTTCGAAGGGGACGATTTATTTTATGTTTTTGCGGGTTGCTGCGCAGGGAGGTTTCCAGATTGCGTAGCCTCTACGCACCGATTTCCCTTATGCATGAAGCTTGCGGAAGTTCTCTCCACGTTCCGGGCCAACCTTCAGCAGATATAAGAGAGAAGATAGAAGCGCCAGAGGGGGCACGGAGAGAGAGAGAGAGAGAGACAGGGAGAGACAGGAAAAGAGACTTCAAAAGAGTTGTTTATTCTTTATTTTATTTTTTTTAATTCTGTTTGTTTGAGAGATCTAGCCCATCCATGTGTAGCTGAACCTCTTGGCTAGGGCCAAGAGGTGAAGCTTGTAGCGTGATGGGTGATTTTTACGGCCTGGATTCATAACTGAATTGATTTTTATCTTGGTTTGATTTTAAGGAATGCGATTAGTTTTTAATGGTTGTTTGTGACTGACATTACAATAGATCTGCAATAGCTTGAGCATTTCCTTTTCTCTTCTTGTGATTATGAAGCCAAGACGCCTTGTTGTTCACCATCGCCCCTTGGAAATGGTGGAATGACGGAACTCTCCCTGACATTCATACATCACTCAGATTGGCTGTGAATTGGTTTAATTCTGTTGTTTACTTTGTCTCCTCGGCATGGTTATGTGATGGAATCCATTCTGATTTACACCCGTTTGATCTCCTGAAAACTAGATTAAATGAAGTTCAGAATCGATTTTCAAGTTATATCTTCCAACTGGACGAAGATGGGACTCGAAGTCCAGTTGAGTTTATGAATCGACCGTAGATCTCCCTGATCTCTACAAGTGGATCCTCTGAATCCCTAGTTCCTTACCTTTGAATTTTACATACTTTAGATTACTACTTCACCATTATTCACTCATATTCACTTGATTTAGAATTCATCTCATTCTAGTTCTAGTTCTGGTTAGTTTCAGATCACGTACAGGTTTCAGTCCCTGTGGATTCGACCTCGGTCTCACCGAGTTTATTACTACATCACAACCCTATACTTGGGGAGTGAACAATTCTTAGCTATTGTGTCCCAGCAACCTGCATAAAAAGCTCCAGATATCCCATCAGGACTAGGAGCACCCTCCTTAGAGAGAGCAAGGACTGAATTCTTCACTTCTTCGATAGATGGAAGCCTCATCAAATGAAGATTGTCCTCCTCCGAAATGAGGGGAGGGATAACATCGAGCAGGCTATCAGCGCCTGAAACTGAACCTGCTGGAGGGCCAGCAGACAGCAGATCCTCCAGGAAAGAGACTGCTTCTGCTTTGATACGATCGGGGTCCGAAATGTTTTCACCCGATTCCAGCTGGATTTCCTGGATCCCTGCTTTCCTAAATTTTTCCATGGTCGAGAGATGGAAGAATTTAGTGTTTCTATCGCCTTCCACAAGCCAGTTATTGTGGGATTTTTTCTTCCAGAAAATTTCTTAGGCTAGCTCCATCTTAGATACTTCCAACTTGGCCGTTGCTAGAACCTCCGCGCTAATAACCGAGGAGGAAGATTGGGTGGGACACTCCAACAAGGCCAGGGACTGCTCGGCCTTCCTGAGATTGTTAAACACGTTCCCAAAAACGTCCTTGTTCCATATCCTCAATTTCTGCTTTACCTTTTTTTATTTTCAGCAACAGATTAACCATGGGCTGGTTGGACAGATCAGAGCTCCAAGCGTTAGCTATCTCCCGAGGGAAGGACTCATCCCTCAGCCACATTCTTTGAAACCTGAAAGGCCTGGGCACTAAGGGGGTTGGGCTGGGGAAGGCCACGAGCAGCGGAGCGTGATCAAAATTAATTCTCGGGAGATGGTTAACTTGGAAACTCGGGAATTTATTAATCCACTCCGCGTTGCATAGGATCCTATCAAAGCTGGCCCAAACTCTGGATGTGCCACTTTGATTGTTGCACCAAGTGAACCGGTTACCTCCAAAACCTGCGTCCAGGAGGCCAACTTTATCAACCACTTCTCTAAATTTAGCCGCACTCTGAACACCTTGGGTCCTGTAGCCCAACCTCTCCGAAGAGTCCACCACTGCGTTGAAGTCACCTCCCACGGCCCATGGACCATTCGAGGAAGAAGCCAGAGATTCCAAGGACTCCCAAAGGGACCTCTTGGAAAATTTGGAGCACTTGGAAACCTGGCTGGTGGCCTGTTTCATCTCACTAGAAGCGAAAAGAAGGAACGGCTGATCCCCCTAGCGACGCTGCCCTGTTGAGTTGTCTGCATACCGGTGCTGAGATTAGGCACCGCCACAACCCCGGAACCGCTGCTATCTCCTTGAACAGGGGCAACTAAGACCCTCGTTGCCTCAGAAACAGGCTGTCTCCCTGTCGTGCAAGTTGGTGAACCACCAAGCCACCTGCTGAATGGACGTTTGAATGGAGATGTTAATGTTGTCGTGGATAGCAGCGTTTTGATTCTTCCAAATAACCCAGAATATGAGGTAGGGAGCAATTCTGTGAGCCGTTAGATTTGCTGCTCGATGGATGGCCGAACCCCACCATTGCGAAAACCTGCTACTAATTGATTGAACTTCTGCTAGATGGATGTCGAATCTGTTGCTACAGAAAGCCTTGGCAATAGCACTGTTAATGAAAAGATGATCGTTGTTTTCAGTTTCATGTCTGGGCTGAGAGCCAGACGTGCAGCAGACACATTTAGACACCAGAGAGATGCCTCGGGTTTGGACAGCCTCATCAACCGCCACCACGCTCATAATAATTCACCAGGAGGGAGGTTCTCATGCCAAATACATTTCGCCCAGCTCCTATGAGGAGAGGAAATTCTGCATTTCTCCCAGGCCGAGGAAACCGTGAAATTGCTGGAAGAGGAAAAAGGCCAGAATGGGGCATCAGGCCCCTCTGAAGTGCAGAACCCGTTCTGAAAGATGTGATCAATAGCGTGTTGCGGCGTGAGGCCGAAGGCAGCTAATGGGGGGAGAGGCCCGGCCTTGCCCAGCACCTGGGTAGTTTTCATCGAAAGGAGCTATGCTGGAATGTCAGACTCTTGGACCGTAACTCAATGGTAGTGGTTGTCTTGAATTTAGTCCGTTTAATTCAAGTTAATAAATGGGTAGTGTACCATTTCTAAGTGCTTGTGCATCAAGTGGCATAAGCAGCCATAGAATCAAATAAGTCACCTCTCGTAATGACCCATCCATGGATGGACCCACAATTTGGACGGTTTAGATCAAGATATATTACTTAAAGCAGTGCACTTCACATATGCATATGTATATAAAATTACATACCCTCCCAGCGAACAGTATAAACCTAGTAGACATATAAATACAGGCACCACTGCACAACTACACAAGAAGCGATTGAAGGAAGGTTGCTTTCCTACTTTCCTACGAGCAGTAGCTACTGGCTACCTCTCTCTCTCTCATTTCTCTTCCTTCACATCATCCAGATCAAGATACAGAGGTGGTTAAAAAATCAATCAATCAAATCACAATCAGTCAACCAAACATGTCCTCCTCCTCTGCCTTTTCAATCGACCACCTCCCTCCCTCCGAGCAGCTCTGTTATGTCCATTGCAACTTTTGCGACACCGTCCTCGCGGTATCTTTTCTTTGTCTCTTAAATCCCTTCTTCGCCTTTTCTCTCTCCCTCTCTCTTATCCACAGTCACCTCTCTCTCTCTCTCTCTCTCTCTCTCTCTCTCTCTCTCTCTCTCTCTCTCTCTCTCTTGGCTTCTTTTGTTTCCATGGCAGGTGAGCGTTCCCTGTAGCAGTCTCTTGAAGACGGTTACGGTACGGTGCGGGCACTGCACCAACCTCCTCTCTGTTAACATGCGCGGCTTGCTTCTTCCTGCTGGAAATCAGCTCCATCTTGGCCATACTTTCTTCTCTCCTTCTCATAATCTCTTGGTATATTTCTCGGTTTGGGATTTTTTTTTTTCCAGCTGTCTTTTCGTTCTCGATTATCTGAGTGATTTTACTGCAATGAATTCCTATATAAAATAAATAAATTATTCCTCTTCTTTTTATTAATTGCATCCATCTTCCGAATCGCGATGATCGTTTCTTTTATTTTGTGTGTTTCAATTCTTTTTTTTACTTTTTTCTTTTTTCAGGATGAGATCCCTACGCCGCAGCCGAGCTTGTTGCTCGACCAGTCCAACCCAAATGAAACTCTGGTATCGGTAAGAGGAGTCGACGAGCCCCCGAGAACGCCCGTAGTTAACAGACGTGAGACTATTTACCTTTTTACCCTTGTCTTGCTTTCTCAAGAGAAAATCATGGCAATTTCCGTTAGACATCCATGCAATTTCGCTTTAGACTTTCGAATGAAATTTGCCCAATCAAAGATGCCTTTAAAATGGTGTTGCTAGAAGGGGTTGCTTGCTAACATGGTGGCCTTCTTCCGGTCTGGTATTGGAGAGAAAATAACCATTAATGCCTTCAATTACAACCCTACCCCTCCTCTGCCTACTTTCTCAGGTTTTGTTGGTCGTACCACAACCTCTCTCTTTACTAATGAACAGTCTTCAATCTCCTCACTTTTAATTTCAAATATACCTTCCAAAACCCATAAATCACAAAGAAGGCTTTTTAAAAAACAGTTAGGTTTCCACGAACAAATCACCAAAGCTAGTTGATGCTCCTCTCTTTTATAGTCTCCATCATTTCTCTCACTTCAAATAAATAAATAAAAAAATAAAAAAAATAAAATGGAAGTACGAAGAGACGGGTGATGGTGATGATGAGGTGATGATAATATAGAGATAAAAAGCTCTGCAGCAAAAGTCAGTGATGGGTCATGAGCTTTGTTTTTCTGTGTGTTTTGGTGCAGCTCCGGAGAAGAGACAAAGAGTTCCGTCTGCGTACAACCGATTCATCAAGTGAGTAATAATGAAAAGATCCACACAACTGAAAGAAAGAGCTGTTCTTTCTTTCTTACTAGCTATCCTTTCCCTGGCGGGCCATCTGGATTAGTGGACAGCATGCACCACCGCTTTCTCTAAACATGATCCCAACCATGGAAGCAGATTTTTGACCATTCGATGATCTTCTGTTCATAGATTGAATGGATAGGATTGCTCATCGGACTTCATGCTTAGCCCATGGCCTGTTCATGGTGTCCATAAACATGGCCCAGCTAACGGACAAGGGATTCATTGAATACTCCGGGGACTACAAGAGCAACCCTCGTTTTCTCTTCTGTTTTATTTATGGAGTCTGAAAGCAAAGGAGATGATTTTTGACATGTATGTGTTTTCTTGTGGGCTGAGACTGCAGGGACGAGATCCAACGCATCAAGGCTGGGAATCCCGACATAACCCACAGAGAGGCCTTCAGCGCCGCTGCGAAGAACGTGAGATCCAAGACATTTTTCTTCTCTTCCCTTTTTTTTTTTTTCCTTCTTCTAGGGTTTCTGCTTTCTGTTTGGAATTACCTCCTGATGCAAAAACTAGGGTTTTCAATTCATTTCTCGTGTTCTTTCTTGGTTTCTGGGCCTTGTCGTTTTTCAGTGGGCCCACTTCCCACACATCCACTTTGGACTGGTGCCTGATCAGACTGTGAAGAGACCTAGCGTGCGCCAGCAGGTAAGCCTGCGCACCCTCTCCTTTTACATGTTGGATGCTGATGTAAAGAGAATGTGTTTATATTGGATTTGGTTTTGGCAGGAAGGAGAGGATGTTCTCATCAAAGATGGGTTTTTCTCTACCGCAAACATGGGTGTCACTCCCTACTAGGCTATGCAAGCTTTGGACAGTATCAATGATAGTTCAACAACATTTCTGAAAGGTAATGACTTATCCACTTTATATGTGGCATGAATGTTTGGTGGTCAGAACCGCTTAAATCGTGAGCCCCACTGTGGTTAGAACATAACCTAAAAATCTCACTGATTGACTGATCCAGACCATCCAATCCATGGGTATCAAATAGATATTTAAATGAAAATAAACTTTGCAGCTGGCCAAATTCAATGAGATAAACTAGATGGTTGAGATCATCCAAACAGTATGACTGTGGGGTTATGCACCATCCACAATGGGGCCCCACGATACGGACACTCAGATCGCCATATGCGTGTGCCATGATGATGATGCACCTGTCATCACCATTCAGAAATGTCGCTGAACTATCAACTTAGTCTAGCATCGGGTTTTTAGACCCTTCTTCTTCGTCTAAGTGTTTAACAGGCTTTCTTGCTTGGTGAATGCAATCTCTACGGACCTGCAATCTCTTTCTCTTGCTTTGAAAGACCTTGTTCTAACATCTCTTTGCAAATCACTGTTCTTGTTTGCTTTATTCCCCGTTACAGTCTTGTATGTTTCCTCTGATCGGTGCATATGCTGCTTTCTCCTGTGGAATGCATGGTTATGAATTCTCTTGAGAAATGTGATGACAAAAGAAAGTACATTCATGGGCATTGAGCCACGTTGAAATAGTATTTGACATGACAAATCATGCTCATGCATATCTAACTTTCTCATTCAAAGGCATGCTTCCATCTCTACATTTTTCAAACATACATCAGATTTCACACGTACTTTTTGTCGGAGCATATAGAGACAGATCAATATAATTTGAAGCTGGTGTTTTTTTTTACTCGTTGGTTGTGGGATTTAATCCAGATTTGCATGTATTGAAAGAGCGTATAACAAATAAACTAAGATGAAACTCCATAAGTGAAGACATTTTTGTGCCTAGGCTCAAAAGAAGCAAACGTGTTCTTAGTCATTTAAGTAAGGAGTTAGTTCTTGTAAATAAATATTTTTAAAAAAAATGTATTTGAGCAATTTCTAATGAAAAAAAATAAATTCAAGAAGGATTTAGTTCTTGTAAAAAATAAATAAAAAATAAAAAATAAAAAAATAAAAAAAAACAACAACTTACCCATGCCAATGAATGGGAATCCAATTCTCATGATTAGAACTCAAGTCTTGAGAATAAGAAGGGCCAAAGAACTCATTATGCAAATTGTGATCCAGCATCCACAACAGATAATAGGGTAGCAACACATATATGCGTAGAGCGTCCGTCACAGCAAGATCTTTAACTGAGAGCAATGGGTTGTTGCTACAATAAATATCACCATCCCGAGTTACCAATGCGGACAAAGCTATCTGTAGAGGAGTTGGCCTCCCTGAAAATCTATTTATTTTTTGAACTTATTTTGGCTAGCTCAGTAATTAGTTCACCGATAATGTACCATGTTTGTCGGGGGGTTGGAGGATTTGAAGAGTAAGTCCATCAGTATATTTCAAACGAATTTGATTTCAACGTTGAGGCTGAGGTTTATACATTGCTTTATGCCATTAAGCGAATGAATAGTAGTAGGTTTAATGATAGGACTAAAGGTTTCTTCAAAATTGATACCTACTTTTACTAATACTCTTTGTTAACCAAATGAGCTTTGAATTTGTCTACTGAAAACACCTCGTCCTTGTAGTCAAATGAAAACACCCAGATCCACAGATCAACTGGCAGACTGAGTGGAAATGCCTCGTTTCAACACTTGAGGTCTTGGTATCGATCCCCAGAGGGGGTGGCTAACATAGAGTGTGTACTAACAAGCTAACCCAAAAAAGAAAAAAAAAAAAAAAAAAAAAAAAAAAGAGCTTTGAATTTGTCTACTGACCTATCAAACTTGAACTTTGTTTTAAACACCCATCTCAAGCCTACCACATTCATCCTGATAGTATGAGAACTAGATCCCAAGTTTAGTTGTGGTTAAGGCCATTTAGTTCTTTTTGCATCGCAGCAATCCACCTAAGCCAAGTTAAGGCTTATTGAATAGGAAGATTCTTTATCGTGTTGTCAATAGTTGCAGTCAAAGTAGTAGAAGAATTTGTAGCAGATTTAGATATAGTGATGACACAGGGATGAACGTGATGAGGTTAATCACCGTCTTCTTCAAGGATAACTACTCCAAATCCACAATGCTTCTCTGGACTCCTCATAGAGATTTCAAGAATCCATGAGGAAAAAAGCAAGGAAAATATATGATTAAAATAAGCGAGTCTACAACCTTTAAATAGGGATATTAAGCCATGGAAGAAATTTCGGAATCAAACTACAACTAAAAATCTTAGAAATCGCAGCTTACTATAAATAGTAATGTTACTATTTATAGTCGGTCAGCCAAAAATAGTAAGTGTCCTATTTGGCTTCACCACGTTGTTCTCCTAATTATTTTAAGCACTCCTAAAGCTCAAAATCATATATTTTACATCTGAGAATTAATTCTGATTTGCGAGATACATCCATTTTAAGTTCTAACGGTCCAGATCATCTCCATCTCCGATCAGGCCTTTTTTGGTCCACCTTGGCCATGAAATTATCCGCAACCGGTTCTACTTGATCAAGTGATCATGGGATAAACATTAATTACCAAAGTAGAAGAGGAACCAGCAACATTAGTAGCAATTTAAATAGTTTATGAAGTCCTTGAGTTGGAGTGAACTTAGAAGACTCGATCGACATATCATTGAATAACTATCCTGATAACCTGTGGAGAAATGTTGTTGTCTTTGACGGCAAGTCTATCTCTGCGCACTCCCTCACCGCCCGGGTGCGTTGGTGGATGGCTTATATATCAGCAGCCCCAAATCAGCACCATTGTTTTCAGCCTCTCCCAGGGCTGAGTTGCAGCCTTCGATGTTTTCTTCGGCCAGGATTTTAGCAAGGTTCAACTCTCCTTCCAAGCATCTATCAGTGGTTAAATGGTTGAAGCTGAACTCGGATTAGGTTAAGATTAACGAAGACGATTCGTCTAGAGGTAACCCTGCAAACTTTGGAGGCGGTGGTATCTGTAGATGAGATAAAGGCAAGTTCCTTTTTGCTGTTGCGGTAGGATATGGGGTAGGTTCTAACACTATCGCGGAACTTCGTGCAATCCATGATGGCCTCTCCCATTGTCTTATCTCTAGCCGCTTGAAAGTGATTGTTGAATCTGACTCCCAATTGGCCATAAATGTATTGAACGACCTTGTTCATCCAGGCTGGAAATGGGCCTACTGGCGCCACAAAATCGATAGATTAAAACGCTTGGGGCAGGTACATTTTGCTCACATCTTAAGGGAAGGTAACACTCCGGCAGATGCCATAGCTTGTTCGGGCAGTGGTAGTCACTTTATCGCACGCCTGGTTTGCTCAGTTTTCTACTCTCCCTCCTGATGTTAGGGATCTTCTCTTCCTTGACAAGGTGGGTCTGGGGTCCATTAGGGAGCACTAGGCCTTATTTCTAAGTTTTTCTATTGTTTTCCCTTCCTTGTTGTTACTCATGATAGGCTCCCAGGTATTTTTTTGTGCACCTGGTCAGCCCGAATGTACATCTGTTAATAGATTTGAAATGAAATCATAATTTTTACCCAAAAAAAATTCTTGATAACCTTGTTGAAACGTCCAAACCAAATGGACGGTTGAGATACTCTAGCAACTGCTGGAATTTTCACGTGACTGAAAAGCTAGACGTTATGGAATTTTCACATTTTCCACATGTTGTGGCTGGTAGAATTCCATTCGTTAGAACTTGAGTAAATGTAGTTAATGGAGTGAGGGTATTGTAGTCATTTCACGGTTGGTGCAAAAGCCTATAAAAGGCACATTGTATATCCGATTGTAGTATCAGTGCAGCAAGTGAAAAGCAAGTAAAATTATTTTTACATCTTTGTGGTGTGTATGGTTCTAAGGCTTTGTAAAGCCAACAAACTTGTGGTGTGTACGGTTCTAAGGCTTTGTAAAGCCAACAAACTGGTATCAAAGCGAAACAATCCCGTGGGACCGGGTATAGTTTGAAAGTTCAGATCATGTGATCAAGGTGTTGCCACTGCTACGTAAAAAATAAAAAATAATAAATAAATAAATAAATAAAGGCGTTGTTGATCCGTGGTGTGAAAAAGTGATAGCGTCCTCGATCCAGCCGCAGATTCCAAAGTTATCTAAGGATAACTATGAAAACTGGTGCATCCAGATGAAAGCACTATTCGGGTCTCAAGATCTATGGGAGATTATTACCGATGGGTATGTAGAACCCACAACGGAAGAAGTTCTCTACACCGCTGATCAAAGGGCAGTCCTCAAAGATCAAAGAAAGAAGGACAAGAAGGCTCTGTTTCTTGTCTATCAAGGGTTGGATGAGTCCACCTTTGAACGGATCGCTAAAGCGACAACATGCAAGCAAGCATGGGAGATTCTTAGCACAATCTTCAAAGGAGTTGATCGTGTGAAGAAGGTTCATTTCTAAACTTTTAGAGCCGAAATCGAGACCTCACACATGAAGGAAGGTGAGACCATTTCTGATTTTTTTTCAAGGTTACTTGTTATTGTTAACAACTTGAAAAGAAATGGTGAAAAGATCGAAGATGTACGGGTTGTTGAAAAAATACTTCGATCCCTCACAACCAAATTTGAACATGTGGTTGTTGCCATAGAAGAATCAAAGGACTTAGAAAATCTGTCCATTGAAGAATTGATGGGCTCGTTGCAAGTACATGAGCAACGAATGCAAAAGAATGCGGGTTCAATGCTTGAACATGCCTTAGAGTCTAAGTTGACTCAAAATTAACAAAAGAATGGTCATACACAACGAGGGGGCCATGACACTAGCAATCGTGCAAGAGGCAGAGGGCGTAGATATTATCCAAGCCAATCACAAAATTAACAAAAGACTATCAATTTCCGCGGAAGAGAAAATGGTAGAGGTCGATTCATGCGTAGACGTGGAAATACAAAAAATATTCAATGTTACAATTGCAACAAGTTCGGCCATTATGCTTCAGACTGTTGAAGCAAACCAGTAGATCAAGATGAGCATTCTAACTATGCAGAAGCATCAAATCATGAAAAAGAAGACTTTACACTTCTTCTTGCACAAGAGAAAGGATGTGATCGACCAATGTATGGTATCTCGTCACAGGTGCGAGCAATCACATGTGCGGGAACAAAAGCCTATTTGAAGAACTCACAGAAGGAGTTCATGGTAATGTGACATTCGGCGACTCGTCAAAGACACCTGTGAAACGTAAAGGCAAAATTAAAATCTTTCAGAAGAATGGTGTTCCAAATTAACTACATCTCCAATGTGTACTATGTGCCCAACATGAAAAGTAATATACTGAGTCACGGACAACTCCTCGAAAAGGGGTATGTCATACACATGGAGAATTTTTCTCTTTCCATAAGAGATATGCATGGACATTTGATTACGAAAGTCCATATGACGAAGAATCGTATGTTTCCGCTCCATATAAACACAATGCTCGAGAAGTGCTTTTATGGAAAAGCAATGAATGATTCCTGGACATGACGTCTTCATTTTGGTCATCTAAATTTCAGTGGCCTGAAACTTCTGTCGTTATCAAGCATGGTGCATAGCTTACCTACCATTAAAGCTCCAGAACAAGTGTGTGAGGCGTGCATACTTGGAAAACAGCAAAGGAACTCATTTCCGAGTGGAGTATCCCGAAGAGCAAGAGAACTATTGTAGTTGGTTCACACTGACATCTGTGGACCATTGGAGTCAATCTCTCTTGGAGGTAATAAATACTTTATTACCTTCATCGACGATTTCAGTAGAAAATTGTGGGTGTATGTAATCAAAGAAAAGTCTACTGCTTTTACTATTTTTTAAAATTTTAAGGCCCTTGTTGAAAAAGAAAATGGTTTTAAAATCAAAACCCTTAAATCTGACAGAGGTGGAGAGTACACCTCAAATGTCTTTCGAGAGTATTGTAGGGATCAAGGAATCAAGCAACAGCACACTGCAACCTATATGCCACAACAGAATGGAATTGCAGAATGAAAAAACCGTACCATTCTCGACATGACAAGGACCATGCTGAAGGAGAAAAGTCCCAAAGAATTTCTGGGCAAAGGCAGTTGCATGTACTGCCTATCTGCCCAATAGGTGTCCGACCAAGAGTGTCAGATTCAAGACACCGCAGGAAGCATGGAGTGGATACAAGCCAAGCGTAGCGCACCTAAGGATCTTTGGGTGCGTCGCCTACGCTCAAGTTCCAGAAGCAAGAAGAAGGAAGCTTGATGATCGTGGCGAGAAATGCATCTTCATCGGTTACAGTGAAGAGTCAAATGCATACAAACTCTACAACCCAATAACCAATAAAGTAGTGGTGAGTAGAGATGTAGTATTCTGCGAGGAAGAAGCCTGGAAATGGAACGAGGAAGATCCGGCCAAAGAAAATCAAGTCGAGGTTGAAGAACATGAAGAAGATAAGCATGAGAGCCAAGAACAGACACCTGCAACACCCTCTTCCGCCGAACCGTCTGTAACACCCTCTTCCGCAGAACTGTCTGCACGCAGAAGTCCAGCGATACGTTCCATCTCATTTGAAAATATTCCATCAAATCAAAATTCCGTCAGCACGTCTTCATCCAGTTCTCCCTCACCCTTGGCTCCTATCAAAATGAGGAGCCTAAACAATATCTATGCCGAAACTAAGGAAGTAAATTTGTTCTGCTTGTATGCAGACCACGAGCCTCTTATATTTGAGGAGGCTGTAGAAGAAGAATGCTGGAGGACGGCTATGGAAGAGGAGATCCAGGCCATTGAGAAGAACAATACATAGGATCTAACTTTACTTCCTCAAGGCCAAAGAACTATTGGCGTCAAATGGGTGTACAAGATCAAGCGAAATGTTGATGGTGAAATTGATCGCTACAAAGCAAGGCTCGTAGCAAAGGGTTACAAACAGAAATACGGGGTGGATTATGAAGAAGTCTTCGCTCCTATTGCTCGCCTTGACACTGTAAGGATGATTATCTCCCTTGCAGCCCATCACAATTGGATGATCTACCAACTAGATGTGAAATCTGCATTCCTGAATGGAATTCTGGAAGAAGAGGTCTATGTTGACCAGTCTGAAGGTTTTGTTGTTCAAGGGGAGGAACACAAAGTGTATCGACTGAAGAAAGCCCTTTATGGGTCGAAGCAGGCTCCTCGTGCCTGGAATGCACGCATCGATAACAATCTTCAAGAGAACGGCTTCGGCCAATGTCCATATGAGCATGCTGTCTACATTAAGAAAAATGCTCATGGCGACATCCTCATAGCATGCCTATATGTTGATGATCTGCTATTCACAGGAAACAATCAGGCGATGTTTGAAGAATTTAAGCATGCTATGTTCAATGAATTCGAGATGACTAATAGTGGATTGATGTCCTTCTTATGCATCGAAGTAAAAAAATAAGTCAGCGGCATTTATATATCACAGAAAAAGTATGCCAAGGAGTTGCTTAAAAAGTTCAAGATGGCAGACTGTAATGCCGTGAACACGCCTGTAGCAACGGGCCTAAAGCTGACAAAAGAAGGAGAAGGAAGAAGCATGGACTCGACTCTATTCAAGAGTTTGATTAGAAGCCTAAGGTACCTCACAATCATAAGGTCGGATATCGTCTACAGTGTTGGGCTTCTAAGTAGGTACATGGAAGCACCAAAAGAATCACACTAGCTAGCTGCAAAAAGAATCCTCAGGTACGTACGTCAAAGGAACAATGGAATTTGGTCTTTTCTTTCCATACGAAGATGAAGCAATACTGCATGGATACTCAGACAGTGATTGGGGAGGTGACTAAGATGAAAGGAAAAGTACCACGAGATATGTTTTCTATCTTGAATCGACTGCTTTCACATGGAACTCAAAGAAGCAAAGTGTTGTTGCTTTGTCCACATGTGAAGCAGAGTACGTCGCAGCATCGTCCACAGTCTGTGAAGCGATATGGTTGAAGAACATGTTAAAGGAGCTGAAGCATACGTAGGAAGGATCCACAGTTATATATGTGGATAACAAGTCAGTAATCGAGCTCTCAAAAAATCTGGTGCAGCATGGAAGGAGCAAGCACAGCGATACTCGATACCATTTTCTCAGAGATCAAGTGTAGCAGAAAGTGGTGAAATTGGAGTACTGTCAAACCACTGAACAGGTCGCGGACATATTCACCAAGGCATTACCGACTGATACATTCAGACGACTAAGATCGATGCTTGGAATGAAGCCTATTTTGGTTTGAAGAGAAGTGTTGAAACGTCCAAACCAAATGGACGGTTGAGATACTCCAGCAACCGCTGGAATTTTCACGTGACTGAAAAGCTAGACGTTATGGAATTTTCACATTTTCTACATGTTGTGGCTAGTGGAATTCCATCCGTTAGAACTTGAGTAAATGTAGTTAATGGAGTGAGGGTATTGTAGTCATTTCACAGTTGGTGCAAAAGCCTATAAAAGGCACATTGTATATCCAATTGTAGTATCGGTGCAGCAGGAGAAAAGCAAGTAAAATTATTTTTATATCTTTGTGGTGTGTACAGCTCTAAGGCTTTGTAAAGCCAACAAACTTGTGGTGTGTAAGGTTCTAAGGCTTTGTAAAGCCAACAAACCTGCGGAGAAAATACCTCAACCCGAGGTGTAGATGGTGAAAACCTATTTGGTGGAGTCGGTTGAGATGGAACACGATCATCATCATGTCGAGTTGACTAAGGGGCTGGTGTGATACGCGAGACTTTAGAAAGAGGTGATGCATTAGCATCTTGCGACAAACTTAAATCGATCTCGAGGTGTGCCAAAATTTGAGTTGCATCAACATCACTAGAGTAACGTGTGGATTCAACATCTGCAGCTTCACTTATGATGTTGATGCCCTCTAAATTGATAACACCAAGAGGAATAGACTCTCCCATAATAGGTGTGGCTGAAATATTATATTGTACTTGAGCTGGTGGTAAAGGTAATGTAACATTTTAAATGTTAATTCAGCATAGGTAAATGACCGAGCTCTCACTCTATGAAGCTGTAAATAAAGTAAGAGGATTAATATATGACACTACAGATTCATTGAAAATCACATGCCTAAAAATGTAGATCTTTTGTGTTGGTGGATGGTAGCATAAAAAAATTCATGTGGATGGAAATGTAACCAACAAAAACAGAAGGATATAACTTTGGTTAAATTTTAATTAACACTTGGTCTCTTTAGTATGAAAACCAGTCTTCTCGGAGCTGCTATTGTGAAATATTGCTTACCCTGAAGATTATAAGGATCATATCTAGTATTCAGAATTTGCCTTGATTT
The DNA here is from genome assembly GCA_021015155.1 of Magnolia officinalis. Taxonomy (NCBI): domain Eukaryota; kingdom Viridiplantae; phylum Streptophyta; class Magnoliopsida; order Magnoliales; family Magnoliaceae; genus Magnolia; species Magnolia officinalis. The sequence goes on from JAJHSJ010000001.1 coordinate 122,884,827, forward strand.
TTTATTTTATTTTTTAGAACATGATTTCATTAATGAGGCAAATGTACATATCTAGATTTTTCGGGCAGCAACCAGAAACAAATACCTAGCGCGCCTCGATTTGGTACTACTCTCGCAACCGGTATCGAAATAGTGCTTTACCCCTATATGCCCAATCAATTGTTTCAAACTATACCCTCTTCATTGACAATGGAGAGTTGTCACCCTATACAAAAAAACTCATACCGGAGTATGGAGCAAATGAATGAAAGGCATTGGGATCCCAAAGACTTTTAAAGCAAAATAATTTGGATGTTGTAAGACTCCTATGGACCACGCGTGATCATTGATTTAGATATGATCATTGGATTAGTCAAATTGAGCGATTTGATGGGCCCCACTATAGTTGTGATCATTACAGATAGATTTAGGGCAGGCCGCTTGAACTGTGGTCCCTATATACAGTTATTAAGATAGATATGGAAACCTATGGTGTGAAGACTACATAGGGGAGAAGTGTGATAGGTAAGTTTCTCTAGTCCTTTTTCTAATAAATACAAGTATTGGTCCCCTCATCCGTAGAGACAAAAAACTCTAATCCCACTGAGAGGTTTTTCTAATGGTATAAGATGCGGAAGACCAAGTATTCCTCTCGGCGATATCTGGCATCGGGAATGTACCTTCTCACACAGGTGCACATTTAAGATTACAATTTGGAATCTTCATTATTTATGTATAAATGATCTATTTATTCAATTAATTATTAAGATTACAATTGGTATCAGAGTTGATTATGCATTAATCTTGAGAATTCTAAGATTTACATCTGCCCCAAACCCGAGCACTACCGAAACTCTAATATGGGTACCCGATTTTGGTACTGGTGATCCAATTGCGGCATCTACGGCCAACAGAACACTCATAACCACGATCGCCGACCATATGTGAAAACTAACAGCGATGCAATAGGGATGAAAAACCCCGTTCGAATTGCATCCTCCAACCCTGTTTTGGACGCGTGGGCTAGGGCCGCTGGACCCATGAAAATCAATAGTCCACTTTCGTTGCCATGGCGATGTTTATTTTCTATCCGACCTGTTGATAAGGTCACACAAACCTAGATGAAGTGAAAACACAAAAGAAATGTAGATCTTTTGTGTTGGTGGATGGTAGCATAAAAAAAATTCATGTGGATGGAAATGTAACCAACAAAAACACAAGGATATAACTTTGGTTAAATTTTAATTAATGCTTGGTCTCTTTAGTATGAAAACCAGTCTTCTCAAAGCTGCTATTGTGAAATATTGCTTACCCTGAAGATTATAAGCAACGAGGGGATGGGCTTTGACCCCGTTATTTTGGGATCATATCTAGTATTCAGAATTTGCCTTGATTTTTTTTTTTTTTAGAACATGATTTCATTAATGAGGCAAATGTACATATTTAGATTTTTCGGGCAGCAACCAGAAACAAATACCTAGCGCGCCTCAATTTGGTACTACTCTCGCGACCCGTATCGCAATAGTGCTTTACCCCTATATGCCCAATCAACTGTTTCGAACCATACCCTCTTCATTGACAATGGAGAGTTGTCACCCTATACAAAAAAACTCATACCGGAGTATGGAGCAAATGAATGAAAGGCATTGGGATCCCAAAGACTTTTAAAGCAAAATAATTTGGATGTTGTAAGACTCCTATGGACCACACGTGATCATTGATTTAGATATGATCACTGGATTAGTCAGATTGAGTGATCTGATGGGCCCCACTATAGTTGTGATCATTACAGATAGATTTAGGGTAGGCCGCTTGAACTGTGATCCTTATATACGGTTATTAAGACAGATATGGAAACCTATGGTGTGAAGTCTACGTAGAGGAGAAGTGTGATAGGTAAGTTTCTCTGGTCCTTTTTCCAATATATACAAGTATTGGTCCCCTCATCCGTAGAGACAAAAAACTCTAATCCCACTGAGAGGTTTTTCTAATGGTATAAGATGCGGAAGACCAAGTATTCCTCTCGGCGATATCCGGCATCGGGAATGTACCTTCTCACACAGGTGCACATTTAAGATTACAATTTGGAATCTTCATTATTTATATACAAATAATCTATTTATTCAATTATTAAGATTACAGTTGGTATCAGAGTCGATTATGCATTAATCTTGAGAATTCTAAGATTTACATCTGCCCCAAACCTGAGCACTACCGAAACTCTAATATGGGCACCCAATTTTGGTACTGGGGATTCAGTTGCGGCATCTACGGCCAAGAGAACACTCATAACCACGATCGCCGGCCATATGTGAAAACTAACAGCGATGCAATAGGGATTAAAAACCCTATTCGAATTGCATCCTCCAACCCTGTTTTGGACGCATGGGCTAGGGCCGCTGGACCCGCATGAAAATTGATAGTCCACTTTCGTTGCCATGGCGAAGTTTATTTTCTACTCAACTTGTTGAGAAGGTCAGACAAACCTGGATGAAGTGAAAACACAAATATCAGCTTCTTCCCAAACTTTTGTGGCCCCGGGAAGTTTTTCATGGTGGGTGTTCAATTACCACTGTTTCATACATACAGTGTGGTCCACATGAGATTTGGATTTACTTTATTTTTTGGTTCAGGCCCCAAAATTATCTGGAAAAATGGATGGACGGCGTGGATAAAACACATATATCATGGTGGGGCCCACATAGCACCATCCAATAGCTGCTGCCTGCTTACTACTGACAGGGTCAGTAGGCAATCCGCTCTGTAATCCATTGCCCCTCCCGATATATACGTTTATCCATGCCGGTAATCCATTTTTAAAAGATCATTTTAATTTTTCAAAGTTCATTTTAGGGCATGAGCCCAAAACTGAAGGAGATCAAAGTCTCCCATAGACCACAGAAAAAAAAAAAAAAAAAAAAAAACAATGGTGATTGAATGAGGGTTGTTTTGTTATTTTATAAAATACAGTTTATGAACATAATATAACCCCATGAGTCAATCACGGCAAGCGGCTGGATGCTTAACGGTGCAAACCTCACGCGGTTATAGTAAAATAGCTTAAAAGATGGGTAATCATACCGAAAAATCCCTTTTAATTAACTTAAATAGCACTTAATCACTGTTTACACGCATCTTATATTAAAAATGGTATTATGTCATGTTTAACAAGCGTATACGATCCAACTGGACCATATTTAAGATAGACAGTCCAATCGTACTAATCTTCAATATGAATGGTCTGATTTAATCATTTTAATGATGAGCGGCCCAATGGTGAAGATTAACAGTGCGAGTGGACCCATATTCGAGATCAATAGTCCAGTCAGACTGATCTTCAAGATGAACGGTCGGAATTGGATTTGATAACAAGCAGCCTGAAGATTAAGTATCTGAGTGGACCCATATTCAAGATCAACGGTTCGATCAGATTGATCTTCAAGATCAATGGTGTAATTTCATTGATTTTAACAACAAATGGCTCGATGGTTCAGACGGATGGACCAAGTGGACCCATACTCAAGATCAACAGTCCAATTAGTCAATTGGCCGAATTGGATGGCTATTGGCCCACGCAACCATACTTCGATCATCCAATTCGTTTAGATGATTAACTCACTGTCGAATTGGATTGACCATTGGCCCATGCAACCAATATTACCTAGATTGGGAAATCCTGATGCTTCAATTGGTGGCCATTAAATACACATTAAAAAAGAAAAAAGAAATCCAAAGCAATTTGTACGAAAAAAAAAAAAAAAAGCATATAAACAAGAAAGATAAACAAAAACAACCCAGTAAGCACAGACTACCCGCATGGGTCACTGCGGTCCCTGCTTTGCAACGACAAAACACCATCAACGGAATGGCTGAAAAAAAAAAAAAAAAAAAAAAAAAAAGGCACAAAACAAGCAATAAAAGGCCAAGTAAATCTACATTGGGTGAGGCTATATGTGGTTCAGCGGCAAAGTTTGAATTTCTAACCGCAGCAGAATTTCCGAAAACCATGAAATAAAAGATATTCGTGTAGATACGAGAGACCTCTTTTTTTTTTTTTTTTTTTTTTAAACCAATACAAAGCAAAAGAGCCCCATTTCGTGATTTAGGAAATTCGATTAACAGTAGAAGCTTCAAAATCAATCGCATTCTACACCAATCCAGGCCATTGAAAGAACTTGAATATAACTCTACAGAGGCCCTTCACAACAGGATTCTGGCAGCTCTATTCCTTTGGGGAGAATACACGACTTATTTGCCATTCCATGTATTCAAGAGAAGCTGAGAAGTCTAAAATACACCAATCCAGGTGTGCCAAAGATGAGCTATTATCCAGAAATAGAAGCGATCGAATAACTCTAACCATCTGGTTGTTGTGGGTTTTGCTGATCGAATGCGGACAACTGCTCTAACCGATCCTTTTACAGGGCACTTACCGATGTCAGCTGGCCATGGTGGGCCATCAGGACAGTAGTCCCAGCCATCGTATGCGTTGAAAAATGTACTGTAACCTGCATATTAGCATACATCATACTCTTTCTTTGCCTTTGGTAACTAAGCTAGGATCGAACCCAAGGCCTCAATCTAGAAATGTAGGCTGTCAACAACAGCGAAAGGGATAAACATTTCCAAGCTCACAAGAATTGATGTTTTGACAAAATCTTGAGAAATATACCTCCGTAAAAAGCTTCATGATTTAGGAGACTCCATCCTTTCCATTTCCACATTAATTTAGACAATCTGCAGGAGAAAACAGAAGGAAATTGCAGGTCTAAACAAATTGTTCTTCCCCATAAAAAATTGTTCCCTGTCAGAAGAAAATAGAGGAGCCTGAGAGATGTTGAACAGGCAGAAATTAGAGAAGGATGGAGAGGTTGACACATGAAGAATTACAAGTCCTCCCTGAGACAACACCAACTGCAAAACAACTCTCAGAACAAGGCTGCGTTTGGAGGCACCATTGACAGGGATTGCAATTGCTAGTTATGTAGAAGGGAAATGACAAAATTGTAATTACCTTATCATTCACGTGGAACTAACCATCACATTACTGTTTCATTCTTTTCAAGCTTCAACTCTAAATTGAGAGTAGCATACTCTTAATTCAGTGAGCAATCCCTTTAATATGAATGCTAAGGCAAGTGCTGGAAGTTGCTCATATCAACTTTCTTTAACTAATTACCGCAATTCAATCAATGAATCCGGATCCTCTGCTGTTGGGAAACAGGGATTTCTCATTCCTGCATCTTCATTGAACCATGTCATCAGTGATGACATCATTGCAATAGTGCTGGTGTCATCACTGATGACATGGCCTAATGAAAATGCAGGGAACGGGATTTCCCTGCTTCCCTGCAGCAAAGGATCTGAACTCCTTATTCCGCTGCTACTTGTTTCTAAAGCTACAAATAAGGTCGTATATGGAACTAGAATGTATTCCAAAGGGTGTTAAGGCTTTCTAAAAGGGTTTTAGTGTTTCTAAAGGTGACTCTTGGGTTTCAAGGGAAGGAAAATGAGAGGTTAAGTGGGACATTCAGGATGAAGGATTGAGGAGTTGCAAAGAAGGTTCTCAGTGGTGATATTCATAAGACTGGAAGAGGAATAAGTTTTGGTAATCACAGGTAGAATACCTTGTATAGGTATTGATCAAGGATGTGATGGATCAGGCAAAGCCGGTGAGCGTTCCCTACCTGGCTCACTTCAAGTTTTCCTCAAGACATGTCTCAAAATAGATGAGAAAAAGTAGGATATGTCTCATGGTCCTTATTCGAATGTGGTTGACAGTGTATGCTATGGTATGTATTAGACTGGTTATTTCACAGGCAATCAGTGTTGTGAGCAGATACCCCGGCTAGTAAAATTGGGATGTGGTGAGATGGTTACTTCGATACATTCGACGTACAGAAGACTACATCTTACTTTTGGGAAAACAGGAGCAAAGGTAGTTGGACATGTGGATTCAGATCCAGCAAACATGCTTACCAAGGTTGTTCCTAAAGAGAAGTTCAAGTTCTATGCAACTTCTCTGGACTTGGCAATGGCGTAAAAGAATAACGGAGTGTGTATGAGAAGCGTTGATGGAGCTATGATGTGAGCCAGAGATAAGAGAAAAGAACAAGAAGCTACATGTTTAAAGATTAAAGACATGGTGAAAATTGTTGTTGGCAGATGTCTTCAACCCTGTCAATGAGCATTCGATGACATCGAAGCAAACTCGACGTCATCGAATTTTTCCTAGATTTTCGCCCCTGGTCGCTGGACAGTTTTAGGTATTCTTCGATGTCATCAAAGGATCTTCGATGACAACGAAGGTTTACGCAGATTCGTTTGGGGAAACGCAAATTCTGCTATTTTTGTTTCCTATTCCGTTTCTACTTGTTTCTAAAGCTATAAATAGGGTTGTATACGAAACTAGGAGGTATTCCAAAGGGTGCTAAGGCTTTCTAAAAGGGTTCTAGGGTTTCTAAAGGTGGCTCTTGGGTTTCAAGGGAAGGAAAAGGAGAGGTTTGAGGATTACTCAAGTCGGGTAAGTCCTTCGTCTTTGTAATCTGTGCTTTCATAGTGGAATTTTTTATCACTTTGTGCCGTGGTTTTTTCCCGTAGAGTTTTCCACATTAAATATTTATATTCTTTTGTGTTTGCTTGATACTCTTGGATTGCTATCTTAGATCCATATCTGTGTGATTCCGCAGACCAAATCCCAACAGAGAATTTAGTTACCGAATCCATATAGGCAAATTTACAAGAAATTAAGTAACTGTATATGCACCTGTAATTCCATAGAGATACGAAGAAATCATATGTATGGTTGTATAGGGTTTGATTGTGCCCCGAAGAGAAGTACGACTCTCGCTATGATGTTCACGGTTTATCATGGGAATCCAGAGTTAGCCATGACTCATTGTGATGTTCACGGTCGACCGTCGACTGTTGTGCGACCTCGATTTTATGTGGATTTATACAAATAAGGGAATTTAAGTCCATTTTTAAAATAGGGATTATGAAATATGAGCATTTTTTTTTTCTCAAAGGACAAGAGTTTTGCTAAGGGAAGAGGTTTCTAAACTTGTAAGGGCTCTAGGGTTTCCTAGAAGGTGTGCATCGCAATAGGAGATCAGATGAAGCTATAATTGAATAAGGTGAGTGTTGTACTCTAAGATTTTGATTATAGTGGAGATTTCTATCGATATGTGCAGTGATTTTATCTCATAAGAGTTTTTCACATTAAAATAATATATTTGTGTTGGTTTGCTTTGAGGTTGGTTATTTACTTTATTATATTATTTTATCTTCATTTATCGTGCTTTCACAAAGCACACAGCTTGACGATGGTGTTAGATTTGAATTTCTAATACTTCAGATTTGACTCGGATTTGTTGTGATTCAGGTTTACATTTGTGGTGTGATATTAAGTCTATTTACTCCAACAAATCGGTACCATAGCGTCAAGTTGGACGTTTAGGATTCAGCGAAGATGTCATTATTAAATTTTAATATACAAAAAATCTGATAGGAAGAACAATTTTAGTTTGTGGCAGTGGAAGATTATGATATTCTAGTTTCACAAGTGTTGAGCAATGCGATATTGGAAACAAAACCTAAAAGGATGTCGGATGATAACAAGAGTGATCTTGGAGAGAAAGCTATAAACACCATCCGTTTGTGTCTATCAAATGAAATTATGTAAAATATTCTAAATGAGAAATCTCACCTTGAGATGGGGAAGAAGCTAGAAGACCTGTAAATGTCAAAATACCTAACAAATAAGATATTTGTGAATAAATAACTTTTTTTTTGGCTAAAATTAAAGGAAAGATGGGATTTTTAAATACACTTGACATTGAACGACGGTATATTTCCGACTGTAAAACCTGGAATTACCGTAAACCGTACCTTCACCCTTATTATGGCACTAGCTGAATTCACTACAAGACTTATACGAGCAACATTTTCACATAATCCATCGGAAAATCGACCCCTTCCTCCATCTGAAAAATCCCAACCGTCAGATCAAAGGAGAACCCCAGCAGGGGTCGTTTGGATGCCAGTAAATGGTTTACAGTTTTACTCTCCATTTACAGCGTAACGGCTGTAAATGGAAAGATTGGCTCTCTATTTATAAGACAAAAATAATTTACAAGCTATCCAAATATAGAAAATCATTTACTGTTTACAGCAAAAAAGAAATGGCATGTAAATGATTTACACACGTAAATCATACACTGCTTGAACCATTTAGAGGCATCCAAACGATGTCGTATGGAGAATTCATAGCACGCTTGCCATGTTCACAAATTACTCTTAAAAGCGAGTTGTAGACCTCTAAGAATTTAACACTAGCTCCTTCTTGTTGTCCTCCAAATTCATGAAGAGATCAGATGACTCCATGTTTGGATGAATGAGCTGCTTGTACTTCTTCTCACAAAATCTCGTGAAATCGCAGTTAGATTTTCTACTCAAGAGCTCAGCAGCATCAACTGTGCCATGATCAAGAAATTTCCTAAGGAATTGCTTTCATCGAATACAAATCAGACGCAATTCGCATCCCTTCCAATCCGATAATCTACAAACCGAACTCTCCAAACATACCTAAATAAATATAAGCAAAAACTCATATCGAGAGTTCACCCGCTTTGCGTACTCGGTCCCCATATAAACCTGATTCACCACCAAATCCAAATCCCACTCTGCTTTCTTCATCAAATTGATCAAGATCTTGGTAAAGCTGTGTGCCACCCGCCAAGCATCTGGCAGCACCAGATGAAAGAGACTGACAGACAATAGAATTTCGGAAGACAGAGAGTCGAGACCATCCATTCTCTTCGCCAACCTCGATTCAATTCCTCGACCAATTCCAGACTCTGTTTCAGAACAGATGCCTCGGAATCTCTTTAGTCCATGTTGGATTGAAGCCAGTTGATAACCAGGTTGAACGCTCGGAGCAGGCTCTGGTTCTCCTGAACCTGCGCTTCAAGATGCGAGGTCGGGATAGGAAAATGGGGGTTGGAATTTGAGTCCTTGGAGTAGAAGTGTTTGAAATGGGAGAGCCTTTGGAGGTGGGACACAGCAGCGCGATTGGCATCCTGGATGACGAGAGCTTTGAAGGGAGCATGGACAGTCTGTGTTGGAGATAGGAAGCTTGGAAGGAGGAGACGATGGCGAAAAGGGATGAAATTAGGATTTGGAGGGTTTGGAAGTGTGGACTGTGATTGGTTATCATGTAGGTAGTCAGGTTTGATGACGACGATGCGCTGGCCAGTGATGATTTCTTCGGTGGAGATATATCGACGGTGGGTATGGAATCGTTGATACCGGAATCATGATCGTTGTAGTCGTCGGAGAAGAAATAGAAGGCTTTGGTATTGAATGCAGTTATACATGCATGGTGTATAATCTCCCTCTCGCTCTCTCTCTCTCCCAGATCTTATTTCCTTTGCTGTTATAATCAATGCATATTACACACAGTTATACATGGACCTGATCCAGACCCGACTAGACTCAACCCGGACACAATTAGATCTGATATTGACCAGGTCCAAAAGGTGAGACTTGAACCTAACCCGATTGCTTTTAACGAGTCCAATAAATGAGATTTGGGACCTAAACCCATTAAAATTGGTCAGGTTCATTGATTACTCGGTACCCATTGAGGGGAGCGGATGATACTGAACGTTCAGTAGCCAAAAGACTACAGAAGTGACGTGGCAAAATAGCATTGGTGGATACGGATAGGCTGTTTCCTTCCAATAAATGCTCTTTTAACGGAGATCCGTTAGTGGATGTTTTCCGTGGAGGCAGGCCATGAACGCACTCGACCACGCACAGTAACTGTTTATCTTAAGAAAAAAAGGATGCAGGAGGAACTAGGTGGGGTCTACTGTAATGTTTGTAAGAAATCCTACCCGTCCATCCAATTTTTGAGTCCAAATCAGGACATGAAACCAAAAATGAACCGTTTTCAGAGCTCAAGTGGGCAAAAACATGATAATTGAACTTCCACAGTTTAAATATTCATGGGCCATAGAAGTTTTGAGTCATGGTAATATTTGTGATTTCAGTTCATCACAGTAGGAATGAAGTTATTAACGGTATAGATGGCTGGTAAACATTACTGTCGAACTCAGGTAGATTTTAATGGTAGGAATTTCCGTAACCACATCTTCCTTTAGTACGGCCTACTTAAGATTTGGATATAGTTCATTTTCGGCATCATGTCCTGAATTGAATTCAAAAAAAAAGGACGGAAGGGGAGGATTTCTCAAAAACATCACAGTGGCCTCACCTGGGTTCCCATGGTAGGAAATCCGAGTCCAAAAAACGTACGTGGAATTCACGGTAGTATGTTAAGGGAAGCGGATTGCGTACTCAGAGAACTCTGTTGGGTCCACCGTGATTTATGTATTTTATCCTGTCTGTCCATCCATTTTATAAGATAATTTTAGGGCCTCATCTCCAAACTTAAGCATATGAAAAGCTAAAATCGACCACACCAAAGGAAACAGTGTGAATTGAATTTATACTGTTGAAAAATTCTTAGGGCAATAGAAGTTTTGGTTCAAGATTATATTTGTTTTTTACCTTCATATATGTCTTTTCATCCTTTGAACAGTTTGGATGAAAAATAAACATCACTATTTGGCCGGAAAGGTTTCAACGGTGAAAATCATTATTTCCACTGTTTCCTGTGGTATAGTCCACTTGAGATTTTTATAAGCTTCAATTTTGGGCTCAACGCCTAATATTAGATGAAAAAACGGATGGAAGGTGCGGATAAGTCACATAAATTCACAGTTGGCCCAACTAAATTTTCTCAGACAATCCGATTTCGTGGCCGAGTGGGTGCACGGGAGAAACAGAGAAAGGTCCGTTAACGAACATAACGGAGTAGCATTTACACCAAGGGAACATATCATTGCTATCTAAGCAATGGCGTTTTGCCACATCACTTCAGTAGCCTTTTAGCTAATGAAGTGTTCAGTATCCAATCCGCTCCCCCCATTGAGAGCCCCCCTTCAATCACATTTATGAGATGCCTAGCAGATGCGACGCATGTAGGTCTATAAGATGGCTAGCAGATGTGATGCATGAGTCATATGTGCTAACATACATCATTAATCACCCCACATGTGACACATCCAGGCATCACACATTTGCCACGTGCCAAGATTTCAATAACCTGTATGCCAAATGATCCTGGGTTTAATCCAGGTGTGTAATAAATGGCATAGCAATGAAGTCCAGAACAGGATGAACCAAGTAAGATTCCAGACATACAAGCCTACGAGTGCAGGTCTGTACTTTTTCTGTTTCCGTACATGCCTTTAGGTTCGCCAATTCAGTGAGGCTGTACAGGTCTGAACCTTTTTCTGCTTCCAAACAGCCCATTTGGTTCACCGGATCGTGAGCGGATCAGTGGGTGAGTCCTTGACCGTGGCCCCACCTTGATGTTTGTGTTGTATATTTTTATTCCTTCCATCATAGTTTTTTCATCTCATTTTAAGACATTGTCTAAAAAAATGTAGGTATATCCACTCTATCCATCAGTTTCCAGCTCATTTAAGAGCTTCCTCCAAAAAGAAAGCAGATCCAAACCTCAAGTGAACCACACCATAGGAAATAGTGGCTGTTGAACGCCAACCATTAAAACATTCCTAAGGCCCATTATAATGTTTATTTTCCATCCGACCTGTTGATAAGGTCACACAGACTTGGATAAAAAGAAAACACAAATATCAAGCTTGATCCAAAAAAATTATGGCCTACAAGAAGTTTTTAGTTGTCAATGGACCGTTGTTTCCCGCGGTGTGGTCCACTCAAAGATTTGGATGGCTTCATCTTTTAGAAAATTCCCTAAAATTAGCTGGAAAAAATTATAGACGGAGTGGATATACTACACATACATCAAGGTGAGCCCCACGGTCAGGGACTCACCCACTATGCTATTATACCAGACTCACCTAATCCGCACCCGACCGTATCAGTGAGACCCTGGTGCACGGAAGCGGACTGTGCCGTGAGTAACTCACCACAGTTAGCGTATTGAGTAAGCTTTGTGAGGTCCACCATGATTTATGTATTTTTGTCCACATAAAATAATTGAATTGAATGTCCACCGTTGAAAAATTCTTGGGGCCAGCCTTATATTTGTGTTTTCCCTTCATTCATGGCTTTATGATCATATGAACAGGTTGGATGACAAATAAACATCACTGTAGGGCCTAGAAAGGTTTCAACGGTGGAAATCATTGTCCCCACTGTTTTTAGTAGTATGATCCACTTGATTCTTGGATAAGCTTAAATATTGGGCTCAACCCCTTAAACTAGATGGAAAAACGGATGGAGGGCGTGGATAGAGCACATACATTCAAGGTGGGCCCAACTGAGTTTACTCAGTTCCATAAGAGCCTACTGAGTAACTCAGTACGCAATCCGATTTCGTGGTGCACGTTGTGTTATAAATATATTGATTTTAATATATATTTTAATAATATATTATAATAAAGTATTTAAAAAAATGTTTGAAAAAACACGTTTTTCAAGATTTTGGGAATAGTCCCACATGGGAAAGAGAAGAGAAAGAAATCGGGTTTAAATGAAAACAGTGGAGTATTATAATATTTACCTGCGTAGTCCGTGGACTATGGACCTTGCGTGTTCCAGTGCGAAGCACTGGAACACCCGCGCGCGCGCTCGGGCTCGGGCTCGGTCTCGGTCTCGGTCTCGGACTCGGACTCGGACTCGGACTCGGACTCGGACTCGGACTCGGTCTCGGTCTCGGGCTTGGGCTTGGGCTCGGGCATGTGAGGCAGTGTGGTTGTAGAGGCGCTAGTGGCGCACTTTGGCTATTTACAGAAACTGTTGCTAACAGTCATAAAACGGCTAGCCCAACAGCTATAAAATGGCTAGCCAGCTCTCTCACAACAGCCATATAACGGCTAGTTTCCAACAGCCATATAACGGCTATTTTCTCCAACAGCTAGAAAACGGTCATGGAATTTAATTCCCTGGACCATTAACCCCAGCCATCATAGCCTATAAAAAGAGGGTCTAGATGGGTTTCCCAAACTATCTCAACTCACTCCAGCAAATCCACAAGAATTTCCAGCAACAAAGCAAGGCTTGAACCTTAGCTAGAAGAATAGACCAGAGGTGTGGTCTAGGACTGTTAAACTGAACCAGTGGCTGACGAATTGAACTGACCAGTGCAGTGGTCAAACCTTTTTTCTCTCTTCTTCTCTTTCTTTTGGGATTTTTCTTTTATATTGTAATATTGCCAGATAGTGTGTAAAAGAGTTCCATTTGGTGGGCCTTCGTGTTTGCTGAACGCAGACCCACACCAGGCTTGTCGTATCCTAGAAGCAATTTGCCTGTAACCTATCAGCATACTCAATTTACTTGAGTAGGGGCAAATAACGCTTTAAGGACAGCGTTTCAGACGTGCTTCAGCCTGTCCTTAGTTCTGATCGTAGTAATTTTTGGTTTCCATATTATACAGATATTACATTAATCTGTATAAAATTCTCAACAATCTTAAAGCGTTATTTCTGTAATGGAAGCCGACAGTGTTTCATCCATCAAGCTGATGAATCAGGACTTAATACGTCTTGATCGGTTCGATGGAACCAATTTACGAGATGGCAAGACAAGCTAAAATTTCTCCTAACGGCGCTAAGGATCTACTACATACTAGATCCAAATTTGCAAGCGCTACCTGAAGCAACCGACGACGACACACCTGAACAGGTGGCCGCCCGCACCAAACGAGCCGAAGATGAACTCTTGTGTCGAGGACACATTCTGAACGCTCTCTCCGACCGACTGTACGATCTGTACCAACAGACGTCATCAGCAAAGGAGATCTGGACTGCTCTGGAGTTCAAATACAAAGCTGAAGAAGAAGGTACCAACAAGTTTCTCATCGCCAGGTATTTTGACTTCAACATGGTAGATAACAAACCGCTACTACCCCAAATCCAAGAATTGCAGCTAATAGTAAACAAAATCAAAGCGATAAAGATAGATCTTCCTGAATCATTCCAAGTCGGGGCTATAATTGCCAAATTGCCACCGATGTGGAAAGACTATAGAAAGAAGTTGCTGCATAAAACTGAGGACTACACACTGGAACAAATCCAGAAACATCTCAGAATTGAGGAAGAATCCCGTAACCGCGACAGAAAGAATGATAACGGGAATGCTTCGTCCAAGGTTCATGCAGTAGAGAACTCTAATAACAAACATTCCGAGAAGGACAATTCCCTGAAACCCAATAAAGGGAAATTCAAGAAAAACACCCAAAAGAAGAACGGAAAGTTCAAAGGCCCATGCCATGTCTGTGGAAAAACCGGGCACTATGCTCGAGTATGCCGATATCGCAAGTCTAAACAAGAGGCAAGTGCAGTAGAAGAAGGCGATATAGTGGCTATGATCACTGAGGTGAATACCATCCAAGGCAAAGTTCCAGGTTGGTGGTATGATACTGCCGCTACAGTACATGTGTGCTACGACAAATCAGCCTTCAAAACCTATGAGGAATTGACCGATGGTCAAGAAGTCCAAATGGGCAATGAAGTCCGATCAAAGGTCGTCGGCAAAGGAACTGTCGAACTGATATTCACATCTGGGAAGAAAGTGATTCTGACCAATGTACTGCACGTTCCAGACATGAGGCGAAACTTAGTTTCTGGGGACCTTCTGGGTAAACCAGGCATAAGGGTGGTGTACGAGTCAGGAAAACTGATCTTGTCCAAGAATGGGAATTTTGTCGGGAAGGGATATGCTTGTAACGGAATGGTTAAGTTTTCTCTGAATGAAAGTAGCACTTCTGCGTATATGGTTGAATCCTCTGGACTGTGGCATGATAGACTAGCCCATATAGGGTATAGTACCTTGAAGTTCATGGCTAAGAATGGTTTAATCTCATACACAGATAATGAAACCAAAAAATGTGAAGTGTGCATACGATCCAAAATGACGAAGAAACCTTTTCCAAGTGTTGAAAGATCGTCTCAAATATTGGATCTTGTGCACAGTGATATCTGTGAGTTAAACGGCATTCTTACTCGTGGAGGTAAACGGTACTTCATAACCTTTATAGATGATTGCTCTAGATGTGTGTATGTGTACCTATTAAAGAGCAAAGATGAAGCATTGAACATGTTTAAAGTATATAAAGCAGAAGTAGAGAATCAACTAAATAAAAAGATTAAAATTCTCCGTAGCGATAGAGGAGGAGAATACTTCTCCAATGAATTCGATAACTTCTGTGAAGAACATGGACTGATACATCAATGTACAGCACCATACACACCTCAACAAAACGGAATAGCTGAAAGAAAGAATAGAACATTAGTAGAAATGGTCAACTCAATGCTGATAAGAGCAAAGTTGCCACTAAATCTATGGGGTGAGGCACTGCTTGCAGCATGCCATATTATAAACAGAATTCCGTCTAAAAAATATAGAATATCTCCATATGAAACATGGAGAGGAAGAAAACCTAACCTAGGATATCTTAAAGTGTGGGGGTGTCTTGCATATTGTAGAACCCCTGACCCAAAAGAACTAAGTTAGGACCAAGAGCTATTAAGTGTGCCTTCGTAGGGTATGCACAAAACAGTAAAGCTTATAGACTTCTAGACATGGAGTCTAATACAATAATAGAATCAAGAGACGTTGAGTTCTTTGAGAACTCACTATCCTTGGAGTCTAAGGATAATGACATCCAATCTCCTAATAGAGAACAAGATAGCATAGCCCCACAGATAGTAGAAGCTCCTATTGAACCTCGTAGGAGTCAAAGAACAAGAATAGAGAAGAGTCTAGGAGATGACTACATAGACTCACAACGTATCATTTTTCATCTAGTAGAAGCAGATAGAGAAAATGTTATAAGACAAATACCTATAGTGATGAATATAGAAGATGATCCTAAATCATATAAAGAGGCTATATCTTCTAGAGACTCAGCTTTCTGGAAAGAAGCTATAAACGATGAAATGGAATCCATACTATCAAATCAAACATGGGAACTAGTAAACTTACCTCCAGGTTCTAGACCCATAGGTTGCAAGTGGGTATTTAGGAAGAAATATCACACTGATGGGACTATCCAAACCTTTAAAGCTCGACTAGTAGCTAAGGGTTTTAGACAAAAAGAAGGGATAGATTATTTTGACACATACTCACCTGTAGCTAGGATAACATCCATTAGGATATTATTTGCGCTAGCTTCTATACATCATCTTCACATCCATCAAATGGATGTAAAGACTGCTTTCCTGAATGGTGACCTCAATGAGGAGGTATACATGGAACAACCTGAAGGGTTCATTCTACCAGGAAATGAAAACAAAGTATGTAGATTAGTCAAATCATTGTATGGATTAAAACAAGCACCAAAACAGTGGCATGAGAAGTTTGATTCCAAAATACTATCTCATGGTTTCATGCATAATGTAGCTGACAAATGCATATACTCTAAAGTAGATGGTAGTTATATCGTTATTATTTGTCTATATGTAGATGACATGTTAATAATAAGTAACAAAATGGAAGGTGTGACTGAAACAAAAAGGTTTCTATCTTCTGTATTAAAATGAAGGATCTTGGACAAGTTGATACCATTCTAGGTATCAAAGTTAAAAAACATTGTGGGGGTTATGCTTTGTGTCAATCTCATTATATTGAGAAGATACTAAACAAGTTTAACCATCTAAATATAAAGGAAGCAAAAACCCCATTTGATCCAAGTATCAAGCTAAAAGAAAATACTGGAAGAACAGTTGCACAATTAGAATATGCAAGTGCTATAGGAAGTCTAATGTATGCTATGCAATGCACTAGACCAGATATCGCATATGCTGTGAGTAAACTTAGTAGGTTTACTAGTAACCCCAGTACTGAACACTGGAATGCAATCAGTAGAGTCCTTGGTTACTTAAAAGCAACCAAAGATTTAGGACTATTCTATTCAGAGTTTCCTGCCGTATTGGAAGGATATACCGATGCGAGCTGGATATCGAGTGCAGGGGACAACAAGTCTACTACAGGGTGGGTATTCACCCTAGGAGGTGCAGCTGTATCTTGGGGATCCAAGAAACAGACTTGCATAACGCATTCGACTATGGAGTCTGAATTCATAGCCCTGGCTGCAACAGGCAAAGAGGCTGAGTGGCTAAGGGATCTTCTATTAGAAATCCCTTTCTGTGTAAAGCCTATATCGGCTGTGTCACTACATTGTGATAGTGAAGCCACATTAGCTAGAGCCTATAGTGGCACTTATAATGGTAAATCTAGACATATCAGTCTTCGACATGATTATGTCAGACAATTGATTCGAGATGGAATCATTGCTATTTCCTATGTGAAATCAAGCAACAACCTAGCAGATCCTTTTACTAAACCTCTACCGAGAGAGGTAGTAAAGGCTACATCTAGAGGGATGGGGTTGAAACTCTTCAACCAAAGTTCCACCAGTGATGGTAACCCAACCTAAAATCAGAAAATCTCTAATTTTGGGTTTAATGGGTAAGAACAAGTCACTGATATGTGGAAAGTTTTTCAGCACTGAATAATAAAACCTCATCCATAATAGATAAGTGTTGAGCGTTACGTAAGAGGGTTGAGTCTGAGAACTCTTAATGAAATCCAGTCTATAGGACAAGTGTTTTAAGTAACGGAGACACTGGAAGGATTTCACCTATATGAACGTAGAGATGGTGCCGTCTCTCATGAGAGTTAGGAGTTTTCTCTCGGGATCGTTCACGAATTAGGATAAGCACATGGCCATTAAATGTGCTGAGCAAGATTGTGGGAACTCTAACAAACACATTGCGAATATGTGTGTAGTTTCTCCAACTCTGTTATCTAGGAATAACTGGTTCAAAGCTGCGGCTACCAGTAATTTCGATAGAGTTTTGAGATACTTACACTAAGGGAAGATTAAAATCGAAAGATATCTTTCTTTATGCATATAAGCTGATTATTCTGGCAGTATTGTTTAAACCGAGAAAATATTTTATAAAATCAAGTGGGGGATTGTTATAAATATATTGATTTTAATATATATTTTAATAATATATTATAATAAAGTATTTAAAAAAATGTTTGAAAAAACACGTTTTTCAAGATTTTGGGAATAGTCCCACATGGGAAAGAGAAGAGAAAGAAATCGGGTTTAAATGAAAACAGTGGAGTATTATAATATTTACCTGCGTAGTCCGTAGACTATGGACCTTGCGTGTTCCAGTGCGAAGCACTGGAACACCGCGCGCGCGGCGCTCGGGCTCGGGCACGGGCACGGGCTCGGGCTCGGTCTCGGTCTCGGTCTCGGACTCGGACTCGGACTCGGACTCGGTCTCGGTCTCGGTCTCGGTCTCGGTCTCGGTCTTGGGCTTGGGCTTGGGCTCGGTGCGAGGGCGTGGGCATGTGAGGCAGTGTGGCTGTAGAGGCGCTAGTGGCGCACTTTGCACTTCGCACGTGCGCATCGTGTCGCAGAGGGTCGCTCCCTTCGCGAACCGGAGCGAGACAGGTGCGAGTCGCGGTGCGACTAGTGGCTAAGGCAGATGGTTGGACGAAAATCAAGTGGACTGAATGAGAGTCCCTCTGATTATATAGAGGCTGGAAATATAGCTGTTGCACAAATGTGTAACAGCTATGGAGTTAATTACAGAAACTGTTGCTAACAGTCATAAAACGGCTAGCCCAACAGCTATAAAATGGCTAGCCAGCTCTCTCACAACAGCCATATAACGGCTAGTTTCCAACAGCCATATAACGGCTATTTTCTCCAACAGCTAGAAAACGGTCATGGAATTTAATTCCCTGGACCATTAACCCCAGCCATCATAGCCTATAAAAAGAGGGTCTAGATGGGTTCCCAAACTATCTCAACTCACTCCAGCAAATCCACAAGAATTTCCAGCAACAAAGCAAGGCTTGAACCTTAGCTAGAAGAATAGACCAGAGGTGTGGTCTAGGACTGTTAAACTGAACCAGTGGCTGACGAATTGAACTGACCAGTGCAGTGGTCAAACACCTTTTTTCTCTTTCTTCTCTTTCTTTTGGGATTTTTCTTTTATATTGTAATATTGCCAGATAGTGTGTAAAAGAGTTCCATTTGGTGGGCCTTCGTGTTTGCTGAACAGACCCACACCAGGCTTGTCGTATCCTAGAAGCAATTTGCCTGTAACCTATCAGCATACTCAATTTACTTGAGTAGGGGCAAATAACGCTTTAAGGACAGCGTTTCAGACGTGCTTCAGCCTGTCCTTAGTTCTGATCGTAGTAATTTTTGGTTTCCATATTATACAGATATTACATTAATCTGTATAAAATTCTCAAACACGTTGTTCACTAACTTTTACTTGTAGAGGCCCCACCTGAGCACAGGTGCAGGCCTGTTCATAGATTTTCAAGACCTTTTCAAACATTTCAGGGTCCCTAGTAAATGGGACTGGCCCACATTTTGGACTGATTAATTAATGGGTTGTGCTGGGCTGAGCAAACGACAATTTTCTAATATGTTAGATGCCCATGCTTTATACGCCTGATACAGCACAGGTTTTTTAATTCATCCCCGCCATCGGACAGCAGGTTTTGGTTTAATGATTGCTAAATATGGAGGTGTGGGGCCCACCCAGGCAAGTGCCTTCCTGTAGTATATGGTGGGCCCCACGACCTTGGCACCATCTTATTATGACACAATTAGGGTCGCGAGCAACAGTTAATTCTTGCTTACACTGCAACTCCATTCATTAAAATGAGTTGCGCGAGTGGGACGTGTTATGGGAAGATCCGAGACCCTAACAATTCCAAGGACCGACGTCATCGAACCGATAACTAAACGCGATGCCCACAGCTAAGCGAGTCATAAAGGTGTCTCGGCCTTGAGAGTAATGATCGGGATAAAACTCAACTCAATAAAGTAGGCCCGATATCCCGCTTCGGACCTCGTGAAAGAAGTCTTTTGGAACATGCAACTGGCGAGAGGTCAAGGCCATCGGACCGGCTCGGACTATGAACGCGATTGCTGCTCAACGAAGGCTTGTAATCACTCCGACTGAGGCCTCATCTGTCAACGAGGTTGAGCCGAGTATGGATCCCGAAGTGAGCGCTCCATGAGCTAAGCTTAGAAACTATCATAAGTGGACGTGGCCGGTTACTTCGCTCGCATATATGCATAATACGCATAATATCCTACACGATCCTCGAATTGTGCACAGTATCTCCACGATTCGAAAATTTCACTGATTGAGTGAATCGTGCCGAGATTGGCGGATCTCGACCATCCGACAGACAAGTATAAATACCAGAAGACCTCATTACTATAGGTATGCAACATCTTGCACTCTCCCCCTACCACTTGTATTAGACCCGGATTCCTTTGACCTGACTTAGGCATCGAAGGGTCCCCTGACTTAGCCAGGGTCTCCTTTGCTCACTCTTTGTGCATGACCAGGGTCCTTCAAAGACACATCACATGGAGTAGAGGGTGATCCAGATTTTGTCATCAACAGGCTGCATATATAGTCGGATGATCAGAATCATTCATATTTTGAGCGCTACCCCATAAGGGAAACAGTAGTGAACTCACACTAAATGGATGATTCTCACCGTCGAGGTGCATGGAAGAAATCTTTTAATTGTTTCCATATTCATCTCGGTAAACCAATGGTCAGGATGGACGCTTCTGATGCCCGCCCATCCCTCCACGTGGGCCCCATGAGAGTCGACACGTGCTGGTGGTCCATGATCACCTAGTTAGCTGCGTAAAGACATTTTACTTTTACTTTTCCTTTTGTCCAGTTCCTGTAAGCGTGCTGCGTGCCTGAAAGGACGAACTAAAAGCTGGTGGACAAAACACGAAAAAGCTGGCAAATAAGCAATATGACATACAAAAATAAGTTCCCTCGCGACCTCACCCCACAATTCCATGAGATCAGGCATGCCATCTCACCTTCATGCATATACTTTGACAGCAACATGCTGTCTGTCCAAAACCATGGTGAAAAATCTACACGGTCCATCCGTTTTTCTCCATCATTTTAGGGTATGACTCATAAACTGAGGCAGATCCAATGCTCAAGTGTACCACACCAGTCAGATCCATTTTACAGTTCAAAATTTATCCACCATTGAAGGGAATGGATTAGGTGCGACCCCGGATACACTTTTGTCGGTGGGACCCTGACTGTGGGGCCTACCGTGATGTATGTGACTACATCCACACCATACAACCGTATTGAAAGCTCATTTTAGGGAGTTATTAGACACTCTGGCAAAGTCGAATGGTTCATACGCTTGCACCCATCACTTACAAACGTGTCAAGGTGTAACTGAAAATAAACTGTATAATATAACTGTTCCTCCGTTCGTGGATATTTCCTATCCTCAAAATCTTCGTGCACAATGTCTAAGAGCATGCGTAAGACATTCTTTCGGACTCGGTTTCCGTGGCGACCCCGGCACTACCTACGTCGGTAATGGAAAAGCTGTGGGCCCCACCATGATGTATGTGTTTAATCCACACCTTCCATCCATTTTGAGAGCTCATTTTAGGGCATGAGCACAAAAATGAGGTACATCCAAATCTCAGGTGGACCGCACCACAGAAAACAGTAGTGATTGAAACGCCCACCACTGAAAACTTCATCAGGCCCTCTGTAATCTTTATTGGCCATCCAACCTGTTAATTAGGTTACACAGACCTAGATGACGGGAAAACACAAATATCAGCTTGATCCAAAACTTCCGTGGCCCCTAATAAGTTTTTAATGGAAGGCATTCAATCACCATTGTTTCTATGGTCTTGGATCTGCATCATTTTTCAGCTCATGCCCTGGAATGAGCTGGCAAAATGGACGGACAGCATGAATAAAATACACATCATGGTGGGGCCCAAGAGCCTTTCCAGCACTGAGGTCCGGTATTGGAGGGGTCACTATCCAATCTGTGTCCCATTCAGTAACTTCGAATCCGTGTGACATTCATTAAATGACTCACCAATAAGTTGAGTTTGAGCATCAGTTTGGTGTAATTCTTGGGGGAGCACGACTTAGCTGCGACCCTGACAGTTGGGCCCACCTAAGGCCCAAAAATGAAGCATATCAAAATCTCAGGTGGACCACACCACAAGAAACGTTGGTGAATGAACGCCCACCATTAAAATCTTCCCGGGGGCCCACAAAAGTTTTGGATCAAGCTGATATTTGTGTTTCCCTTCATCCAGGTCTGTGGGATGGGCGTTCAATCACCACTGTTTCCTGTGGGATGGACAGCGTGGATACAAGCCACTTACATCACGGTGGGCCCATCCACCAAAGCCGCGTCCAATTCTTGGTCTATGACCCAACTAAAGTGAGGCCATATGCGTGTATCGTACGTGCACAATTCCAAGTCCACTGGACAGATGTGGAACGACAATATCTGTTTCCCTGTTTCTCTACTCACAATCAAACACTGCAAGAGTCTTCCTTGAGCAATTGAACAGCGGTTCTAGTGAAGACGAAGATTACTACTAGAGAATTGACACAACCTCCCAAACAGTGCCACGACTAGCTCTGAGATCCACGACTAGCTCTGAGATCGCTTGTTGAGTCATCCAACGGAAAATATTTAAATCTTACTATTAAACTAGTTTTTAAAAAACACATAAATAAGAGTAACTGCACAAACAACGGCTCTCCATTGATGGAATTTCTTCCAGAAGTACTCTAAATTTCAAAGGTCGGAATTTCATGAGACCTAATATTTTGATAGATTCTTCTAGAATAACTAGGAATTTTCTAGTTTCTAGGGGAACCGTGGAAATAAAAGACTACCCTGGCAAAAAAAACAAAAAATCAGAATCATTGTTTTAAATATCGGCATTGCCCTCTATCCGCGCCTGGCCCCCCTTACCAATATGATATGGACCAATGCCTCCACATATAGGTAACTGAGGAAATAAAAGACTACATACATGCAAGCATTTGCTAGCTCAGCTCCCCTGGTAGATTATTATGGTTGGGCCAATATTGGTATTGGTATTGCCTCTATCGGTCCCCCCAGTAACCGATATGATATGGACCAATGCGTCCACATATCAGCAACCCATAATGCATGTGGGGTGGGGGCCAATATGGCTGATGAAATTTTTAAAACCATGACCCGAAATAATGATGACTCTCAAAAGCAAACACTGATCTCACTATGCATGCATAAATAAATCAAGATTCCTGAGCAACTGAAAGTACACCGACCAAACCAACGCCATTTTATTGTAATTGGGTTTAAAAATAGGATCACAATAAGTTGCATCTGAAAGAAACAGCATGATCCATGGCAATTTGGCATTCCATATACAAGTAGCTTTCAAAAGCAGAGCTAGAAGAGAATATACCGTTCAAGTATTCCTGCCCTTGAAAGATTTTTTGGATAAAATTAGCAGGGAATGTCATTAAAAGAGTAGGTAAAAAATGCCCATTCATTTCTTTTTCTTTTTCTTTTCTTAAAGCAATGTCAGATAAAGTAAGATGTTACCACAGTGAATTGGCAAATGGGAACAACACAAATCTCACCTAAATTGACAGATGGAACTGATACAGACAATCGAATACAATTGAAACCGGTGAATCATCACTACGTAAATTTTTTTTTTGTAGAAAGAATGGTAGTTCCCCTAGAACCCAAATTACAAGAAATTGGGGAGCATCCCGAAAGGTGGGTGAGAACAAACATGTTAAAATCGCTGCGAAAATTCATATCAACAAGACCGGGTTTGCAAACCTAAAACTTAACAACCAAAAGTACTTGAGCAAATCATGCTCCTCACAGCAGAAAACCCACCGGCAGGTCAATATTAATCATGGCCGGATGCTTACTGGAAGATGGCAGTTGCAGCATAGAGTAGCACCAATGTGAACAGCAGCATTCTTGCAGCCACGATTGATGATGCTGAAGACTTTGAGTGCAACTTCTGTGGCCTGAAAAATGTGAAATATGTAAGGGGGTTGATCTTTGGAGTTTACTGAAATAACTGCATTGCTAGGAATTGTATACATACTTCTGCAAATGTTCAAGGGCACCACAGTAGAGGGCATTATCTGGTTTAGGCAATTCGGTTTTGTTTGTGATCTCAGGATTGACAACCCTTACATACACTTCCTGCCCAAGATACCAAGTATCGAGATTTTCTGCACGAATATTCCAAAAACCCACGTTGTCGAGCGAGACTAAGATTGCAGTCCATGCTCCAGGGAAAACCTAAACAGGACATGTACAGAAGGGTTATGAAAAAATGAAGGCAACTGCTAAAACTTGATACCGAATAACACTTTCCCCCAGCATGACCACAATATAGGGGGAAAGTAAAACATAAGCTAACAAACACATTGTGTCCTTACTCATGCCTCAGTGGTAAACTGTCAAGACCTTTCAACACAAGATCATGGGTTCGAGCACCCAATAGATACCTCTCTTATTCACTTTACGCATTACACCAATTTTTCAAAGGACAACCAACAAAGATTCTCTACTCCAACATGGATTCTCAATCGAGGTTCTCTCTCTCTCTCTCTCTCTCTCTCTCTCTCTCTCTCTCTCTCTCTCTCTCTCTCAACTGGTACAAGCTGTACAGCCATGACAGTATACAATCATTCACTCTTTACAATTTGAAAACAAAGGATGTAAACATAAAGTTACTGAATTACCAGTCACACCAAGAGGAGAGACAATAGTCAATTAAAGATGAAGAAAGCATAATTTTATATTTAGATATCGATATCAGTGGAGAAACATCAGTATTGATGAAAATAAAAATAAAAAATCCATACAAATTTGAAGAAAATCTGTAATATCTGTTTTATCTACTACAAAATATTGGGTGGAGAAAGCATAATTTTATATTTAGATATCGATATCAGTGGAGAAACATCAGTATTGATGAAAATAAAAATAAAAATAAAAAATCCATACAAATTTGAAGAAAATCTGTAATATCTGTTTTATCTACTACAAAATATTGGGTGGAGAGAAGGTGGGTTTTTTTTTTAAAGAAAAGATGGCTTGATACAAAAGATGGGATGAGAAATGAATTTTTGCCACATTTAGAAAAGAAAGAAAGAAATGGTTCTTTAGACTATTTAACATCAATCAAGTACCTGAAAGGAAACATAAGTTCAAAAATAATGTATACACCATGTCCCACAGAGTAGTAATCTAATACATTTCTTAACCACTTACAATTTAAATAAATAAATAAATAAAGTAAAAAGAGATCAAATAATCTTACTACCAAAAAGATTCAGTCAAAAAAGACATGGACATCCCTGACCGCTTTCATTTCGAACAATCAGTAAGACTAGTAAAAAACACTAACCAACACATAATGGTTAAAAAAGTAAGATCTTCATGATAACTTTAGATATGGCACTAAAAGTACCACATGATTAACACTGACATACTTAATAAATTGAACCCGCATTAAAAAATGGACCCCTATTTACATAGTATTTCATCGAGTACCATACTGCAACTTGGTAAAATATGATTGAATGCTCCCATGATGGCAGTGGTGTAGACATGACAAACAGGAAATTTTATCATTGGAAATTTCTGATAAACATGAAGGAAATTTATTAAACAGCATAGATTAATTTGATTTGCACATATTTACTCAACTAGCCAACTCCAAATAACTCGTACAAGGCTATGATGATGGCGGTAGTTTGTACTCAATTCAGGAATGTGAACTGTATTTGCGAGCAGATTCATAGATGTCAATCACAATTGAAAAGGGACCATTGATAAAAGAGTGACTGGCACATTCAATAAAACAACAGAAAGATGGAAGTGATATCACAGACCAGCTAGGAACTCTGTATAGACCTTGTAAAGATTATGAGAAGAATTCAGTGGAAGTACCTGCGTTGTGCAGCGAGCAACTCCATCCCACTTATTGTATGTGCCCCTGCTATTCTCTGTCCACTCCCCAAAATCCATCCTGCAATTAGTCAAACTCCACCATTACATACACGACAAAAGATGCACAAGCATCACAGGGCACACAGAGTACTAAAAATGAAATCAAATCCATACCCAACAACAAAAAACGCATATCCATCCATGTGGTAACTCTGGACTGTGGTGTCATTGTTCTGGAATATGACTTCCATGAATCCCCTAAATGTACCATTAATTACAGATGTTTCAATCCGAGGTGGTCCAACAAGTGGCCTAGTGGGAAAATCAAGTTTGTAAACTCCTTGCACTTTATACTGGTCAGCAAGCCTCAGTGGTGTCGCAGCATTGGAGTATGAGATTCCATTGAGTGTAGTTCGACGTTTCCCATTAATAACCACTGGTGGTTTGTTTCTCAACACGTACACATCAGTCACATTGATCTGGCCATATTTAAAGGATCCCTGTGGGTTTGGGCGAGCAGCACCAGCAGACACATTCCACCTGATAAATTACAAACAGACACATCAGACAGATCAAAAGAACAAGTTCTTGGAAATGCTACTTTTAACCA
The DNA here is from genome assembly GCA_021015155.1 of Magnolia officinalis. NCBI lineage: Eukaryota > Viridiplantae > Streptophyta > Magnoliopsida > Magnoliales > Magnoliaceae > Magnolia > Magnolia officinalis. The sequence goes on from JAJHSJ010000001.1 coordinate 122,911,318, forward strand.
ACTTCCAACAAAGAAGAATCTAACTCAGGTTACCACCATCAAATGTCTGATCAGTACCATCATTCAAGCAAGATAGCCTAGTCAGGGTACTTCTTAAAGACTAGTAAACCTAGCAACCAACTAAAATGTAACAGTTGGCGAAGTACACTTGAGAAGTTCTCCCAACGAGAACAACATCCTAGACAAATCTAACAGGGACTTGGATCCTATGATGGTATCTAGAAGGGCCCATCTAAAATAACATATTCAAGAATCATCATCATCTAAGCCTCATCCCAACTAATTAGGGTCGGCTTCCTTTTTCCACCATTACACTCTATCAAGGGCCAAGATAACATATCCAAGAATATAAAAGAAAAGAGGAAACTGATCATAAAAATAAGAAACAATATTCTGATCATGCATTAGAAATCACAAACAAACCTGATTGATCGGGCTTGATTCATCGAAAAAGTCTTGTCATAAAAATCATTAGGTGGATCTGGCAGAGGACCACTTGCTTTGCCCTTAGAATTGGAATATTGCAAGATGGCGACACCCGTAACTCTGGTCCAGAGCGATTCATTCACAAACCTAGCACTTGCTACAATATAGTAATCGCTACTTGCATTCTGATCCATGGTAACCAAGAAAGAATACGACTGACCGACATGAATATCTAGGTTAGTATAGTTCTGTTGCACTGTGTATGATCCTTCGGTTTCTACAAGAAGCATGTTATGGTTCTGGATTCTGAAGTTCAAACTAGTTGATAAACCAACATTGTGTACGCGAAATCGGTATGTTCTACCTGTTCCACAGACAAGTCCTTGTCATTAGCTATAAGGATATTTTCCATATGCAAAAATATGAATCACTGATAGTAATTGGGAGATGAAAGATTAAATAAACATAAAGTGCTGAGAACACTAGTACATTTATGCCACAATGGACTAGCAAGCACCACTACCCAAATGCAATGAGAAGCACGATTGGACCATGGGCATGTGTAAGTGTAAATTGTAAGTATGGTTCTAGCCCACTATGGTTTAAGCAATAAGTATTTTGCATTATGATCAGTACCTGGGTGGACATGGATGGTCTCGTAATCAATACCAACTGGAACAAGAGTATCATTGTACCGATAGGGACCCTTCCCATTCATGAGAACTCCATCTGGCATCCCCAGGTCTTTGCCATTGTCAAGGGCATTCCTCAGATCCTAGAGCCCAAAGATACTAACTAATATCAGACTATATTCGAATTCTTAATTGGTCTTTCCATCACCAATTCTAATCAAACCTGTATTCAAATCAAGGTTTAAAAACTCAACTGGCCACATAATGGACAAGGGCCCCAGTTCAGGTTGACTTGAAAGTTGGCCGAGTACGTCCAAATCCCGATCAAATCAAATCAACTCGGAGATTTTCTCAGAACAGGCAATTAAGTTTCTAAACCTTGATTCCAATCACAAAAGGAAACTGGGACACTGACCGTATGGTTTCTGTTGAACCAATCACCAATGTGGAGGGTGATGTCCCCATCTGGCTTACCAAACGGCACAGGAATAATGTCACGGTTATTTACAATGATGCCCCCATACCCACCAGCCGCTCTTTGGAAATTAAGCGATGGGAAATAAAAGAAGCTACCGATTTGATCCTTCACTTGAAACTGGTAAGTCCAGTTCCAACCAGCGGGGATGGGGCAGTTTGTACCACGAACCCCATCTTGCCAAGAATTCCGACGGTGTTGGATCCCATCCCTGTCATGACAAGAAGAAGAATCTTCAAATTAACATTGAATTTCAATCTCAAATGTTCCTGAACACAATTGTGGTAGATTTATCAATTTTATGTGGATTATACTGACCAAGTAATCAGTACAGACTCGTCCAAATTGTTTACAACATTGACAACGACATTATTATTCGTGGTCACATTGACAATTGGCCCAGGGAACTGCCCATTTATCGCAATCACCTATGATCAAGAACAAAAGGAAAATAAAAATTATATTCTTTCCATAAACAATAAATAAATGGAGTCAGCAATTTTCAAGTACTTGTCCTTGAAGAACATGAGAAAGACCACAGCTACTCGCAGAATCGCACTCAAGTCATACTCTCCCAACACCCGATCACACACACGAGCCGACGCTTCACATGCAAAATCCAGATCGTTCATAAGGTTCCCCTCAATTTGTTCCCCGACACAAAAATTAGGCATGTCTGGTCAAGAAAAGGGTGGTTAAAATAAATTGACCAATGAACCACATTCGATGTCTATGCAAGAGTTGCCCAACGGCCGATCAGATTGGCCTATTTTCAGACCATGGAGTAGAAAGTGGGGACCACTTGATGAAAAACCTAGATCTTGCACACGAGTGCCACATTGGCACGTGTGGAGAGTCGTGGGAGGACAGTGGGGGTAGGGGCCTTTTTGTTCAGACAATGAAGTGAAGAAAGTGGGGACAACTTGATGGATAACATAGATCTTGCACACAAGTGCCACGTTGGCACGTGCGGGGGAGTATGATTCAGAATCCTACTCTCGCGAGTAGCTTAGCTGTGATCAAAGAAAGTTATCACTGCAGAGTCTTAAAGTTCCATAGAAGAAAGGGAACGATCCGCTACTACCCATTTTACAAGCATTTTTGCCCTTGAAAATAATATAATGTATTTTCATACTTTCAAGGGCAAAATTGGAAACAAAAAATCGGAAGATCAAGATATAAGAAAGTTGCAGCATACAATCGGTTGTAGGTGATCAATCCTCCATCAAGAATGCTTAAAATGAGAAGGGTTCAGAAAAACTAAAATAAACAAACAATCAAAAAAAAAAAGCAGAAACGGAATCCGCATTTTAACAAACGGATGGTGATTTTTCAAATGGAAAAGAGAAAACAACGCATTTCACATCGATTTCAAATAAGCAAGATTAGAGTGTAAATAAAGATCAGATTACTGAAAATCAGATCCAGATAAAAGCAATCTCAGCATCTAAGCTTATTTAGTAGATCCACGACAGATGAAAATAAAATGCAGTGTAAAAGAGAACGAAACGAAGGTCGGATGCCAAAATCCCCCAAGAAAACCAGCAGACAAGAACCGATCTACTTCAAATGCATTGTTTCAGTAACTCACTCTGCCAACTGAACCTTACGATTTTGCCCAAACCGCGGCTAGAAATTACAAAATAACCAAAGATAGGTGTCTGGTGAGAGAGAAAAAGGCAAAAGAGGTCTGAGGTAGAGAACCTGTTGTTTGACGCCCAACGGAGAGGCGGTGATGTAAGAGACATCCCAGTCGTAGAAGAAGAAAGGATCTCCAGCCGAGCAGAGGCCGAGAAGCAGTGAAATGCAGAAAGAAAAGGCAGCAAAGGACCGTAACAGAGCCATTTATCGTTTTTATAGAAGATAATCGCAGGTTTCGGCCGGACGTCGGACGTTTTCTCCTTTACATGATCAGCTATCCGACTCGGAGGGGCGTACGGACAACGGAAGAGCCGAGGGGAGGAAGAGAGAGAGAAGAGATTGGTCCTGAGACCCTCTAACTAATAAGTAGATAGTGTATATTGACCAGTACCGAGTACAATTGGGCTACTCGGTTGCCCTAAAAATAAGAGAAAAACTTTGATACACTGGAAGAGTATAATGGATGATAAGCAGGCATTTACAAATTGCACAGATGACATAGAAATAATTCAAAATTAAACTGTCCAAATAATGGGGCCCACTTTTAGATGTATTATTAGTTATATATTTCTTGTATTCGATCATCTGACTTTCCGATTTCTAGATATTTATTGGACGGTTGAGAATGAAAAAAATCATTGGTCCTGTTTCAACAATCAACTGGCCACGAATCACATCTTTAGATTGATCAACAACTTAAATTTTGGGATTATCGCTTGATAAAGGCTAAAATATAATCGGTTTAATTTGATTTTATGGTGTGTGGTGTACAATTTCTGAGTGCCTGCGTATTAAGCGTCATAGTCTCGCAGAGTATGAAATAACCTCTGGTAAAAAAATAAACGCACAAAACCGAGAACATTTGACTCGCGCCTTTACAGGCGGCATACGTGCTAAATTTGCGCATGTGTGAACATTTGATTAAAAATATTTCATCACCGTCATATGACCTGGTGCGAAAATCAGGCTCCACGTCATTAGTTGGATTATCCTGTACGGAAACGGCCGACGGTTTTTTTTAAAGAAAACTCACCGACGGTCCACTTTCAACGGCACGCCTATCGAGTGGACCAGCCCGATTTTGGCCCCAGATCAATCTTTATGGTTTATCCCATCAAAATTACTTGAGATATTCGCCCGTGTGGCGCGTGTGGAGAGGCCGTGCCTGGAGAGGACGGCGCGGACATAGAACACATACATCAAGGTGGGCCCCATGGCAACGGCCTCACCGAAGGTGTTTTCCCGGCTTCACTGAATCCGCGTTCACCGAGGGGCGAGGGAGGTTAAGCTGCGGAAGCGGATTGCGTCCGACCCCGCCCGGATAACAATCCGTCCGACCAGGGGCTCCTGTGGGTCTCACCTTGATGTATCCGTTTACCCACTCCGTCCATCCATTTTCGAAGATCATTTTAATGTACCATCCCAAAAATGAGGTATATCCAACGCTCAAGTGGACCACACCAAATAGTGATCTTGGGTTGTATTACATGCACTGTAAAAGTCATCTCTGTTGTGGTCCACTTGAGCGTTGGATCAGTTCAATTTAGAATTCTACCATTAAAATGATCTGATAAAATTGATGGACGGCGTTGATAAACAGATACATCACTGTGGGCCCCACAAGAGCCCCTAGTCGTACGGATTATTGTCCGGGCGGGGGTCGTACGCAACCCGCTTCCGTTAAGCTGCTTAGCTGTCGGTCACGTGAGGACCAGAAAAATTAATGCTACTCTCGAGAGTAGAATCTGCTGTCATATTCTCCCCATGCGCGCAACGGCAAGTTTCCGAGAGATCCAGGCTGTTCATCGTGTGGGACCCACAGTTTAGTGCCCCGGCCAGAAAATCAGGTGGGTAAGCTCATTATTTAGACTACACATGTGTAAAAGAAAAAAGAGGAATAGAAAATTATACCAGCGGCCCACATTTAATGTACAGTTGTATCCACCTAGTTACCAGACCATTCTAGTTTTCTAGCCAATTTACATTGCACGGTGGGTCCCACGTAATCAATGTCCGGCATATGGGACACACGTGCCACATCTGCAGGTGTAGAGAGAGAGTAGCGCTGAAATCCTACTCACGCGGTTAGCCTAGAAAGCAAGCTCATTGCCAGGCTGGTTGTTTTTTTATGCTGCGGACACGAGTGCGCTGTACCTGGTGCGAGATGATATGGTGGAGCCGGAGGAACCGGAAACATGGCAGAGCAATCTATCTACAGTGCACGTAACGGTAGCGGTGTGATATGCGAATCGGGCTCATACTCATCTCCCGTAGCTAGGATGCATACCAGGCTGTCCTGCTTATACTTGGCATGTACCTCAAATCCAAACCGTCTGAATGGTAGGACCAGTTGTGCATTGGTTATATACTAAAAATAGATTTGCTTAGAGAATCCTGATGTCTAATTTTTGTTTAATTTGGACCGTCGACTTCTATCAATTTTCAACCGTTTGATATATGACCATCGATAGATCAGCTAATGACTTTTGGGTTGCAATCCATCTAACCTGGAAGACGCCATCTAGACGGTCTGGATTTTGATGTGCATGGCACGTGTACCTAGGGTAGCCTCGTTTGTATGTAGCTACCAGAAATCTTAGCCCTGTCCTCTCTGGCCCCTACACTGAGGCATCCAGACCTCTTGTGGAGCACAGCTCCACCATTAAATATATAGGAAGAAGAAGAAGAAGAAGAAGAATCCACATATACTTGAATTTCGTGCAATTAGCTGTCTGGCCCCAACGTTGCTCGTGAATGGCATCCATCTCGCCCAGTAGGATGCAAATGGGTTTCCAAGAATCAAACCAATCCAAATGTCAGGCGGGACGCATCGTAGAAAAATATAGCCCCACCAAAAAACTCCCAATCGCCGCAGACCGGGGGTGATATCTAAGTAGACGAGGCCCTGACTGTGGACCCACCTCGTTGTAAGTTTTGTATATCAACCCGTCTTTCTATTTTTCTGGACTATTTTAGGTCATGACCCTAAAAATGTGTCAGGACCAAATCGCAGATGCACCACACGATGAGAAAACAGTGGGTGATTGAATCCCCAATTTCCCTGGGCTTACTGTAATATTTATTTGCCATCTAAACGGTTTAGGGTTTAGGGTTTAGTATTTTATTTGCCATCCAAACGGTTGATAAGATTATACTGATTTGGACGAAGGGAAATACAAATAACAGCTTCATCCAAAACTTTTATACTTCAGGAAGTTTTTAATGCTAGGAATTCAATCCGTACTGTATGATCCACCCAAGATTTACATCTTTATCTTTATTTGTTCGAGCCTTAAAATGATATGGAAAAAAAAAAAAAAAAAAGAAGGAGAGGATATACAACACATACATTGATGGGTGGATGGGCCTAGTTTTTGGGGTTGTCCCATGTTTACGGTGGGGTAATCCTGAGGAACGGTTGGATGACATTCACGCACGGGGGTGATCTCCATGTGCGGCTAGTTGCACGAAAATTCTCATCGACAATCAGTTGTATGTGAGCAACCACGACTATACAGATTCAAGTGCTATTAAAAGGCTTGTCTTACGTGGTTAGTCGAAAGCGTATGCACGTGTAAATGAAGTCCCTGTCACGGCAGACATGGCGGACTTTTCTTTTGCGAAAAACTGCTTGTGCTAAATGCACCACCTACCGTCCATGTGGACCAATCTCTTACCGTCCATCGACGGTGGACGTGCATCCCCGCAAGCATCTCAAACATCTAAAAGTGCATCCAGAATGCTGCTGGGCGTATGCACTCGTAGCTTAACTAAGGTGCTGGTTGGACTGGATGTTCATATTTTCAGTTTCCACACGTGTGGCTTTTAGTTTTGTGGTCAAAGCGCATTAGTAAGAGTAAGACATGCGACACTATCTATGGACTCCATCTTAAGTAGAGAAATAACTCGAAGATCATATTAATTAGATTATTTTAATCTATATGAATTAAGTACATTGATATTGTATCTTAACTAATGTAGTTTTAGCCATTCATTTGGCAGCTACACAACACGGTACCAACCATTGTGTTGTGTTCTACACTGACACAAATTCGGTAGTGACACTGGTAAGTATCAACCTTGGTACCTATCAATACAGGAAAAGCTCTATGGCCCCGGTGTGATGTATGTGTTTTATTTACTCCGTCCATCCATCTTGCAAGCTAATATTATTGCATGAGCCCAAAAATTAGGTAGATCAAAATCTAAGGTGAACCACACCACAGGAAAAAGTTGTGATTGAATGCCCACCATTAAAAACTTCCAAGGGCCCTATGTAATGTTTGTTTGCCATCCAACCTTTTAATTAGGTCAGGCAGACATGGTTGAAGGAAAAATACATGAAGGAAAAACATAAATATCATCTATATGTAAAACTTTTGTGGCCGTTAAGAAGTTTTAATGATAGGCGTTCAACTACCATTGTTTCATATTGTGTGGCCCATGTAAGATTTGGGTCTGCTTCATTTTTTGGGACCATGCCCTATAATGATAAGGAAAACTTATATACAACACATATATCGAAGTGAGACCCATATTCAGGACAACACCCACTAGCGTATTACAGGGTAATAGTCCATCTGACTCACTTTTAAACGGATTATTGTATACTGCAGAACAAGGCACCTACGTCTATATTATATTGACATAGCAAAGTTATATGGGGCTAGGGGTAGATATCAAGTTAACTGGCCTCAACTTGGCTTGGCCACTAGCTGACCTCAGCCCGAACTCAGCTTGGTTCAGTCCTTGAGATTGACTGGCCAGCTCAGCTCTATTCAGTCAGTAACTTGAGCTAGATCGAGCCGAGTTTGCTTGTGCAGCATTTTCACAAACATTTGGACTGCACCTTCCAAATCTCACTATATTTAAGACAACTGTAATGGTTTTACAAGTATTTTATCAAACACCTTCTAAGCAACATAAAAATCAAGGAAAAAAATAAAAAGGTACTGGTTTCATATACATACTTTCTTTGCCACCACCCATACTTCGTTAAGTCATTTCATCAAACACTTGGTGAGCAACATCAATATAAAAGTAATTGAGTCACCGAATTGATTCAATCTGAGTTCAATTCGAGCTAGGTTCAAATTGAGTTGAGTCGAGCTCGGGTCAACTCGAACTCAACTCGAACTCATTTTCGAGCTAAAAAAACCAGCTCGACCTGGCTCGAACTCAGCTTCGAACCAAGTCGAATTAAGCTTTTTCGAGCCGAGTCAAGCTAGCTAGCTCGGTTCACATACACCTCTATATGGGGCCCATTATGATGACCACACCATTCATCCATTTCGTTAGGTTATTGTGGCTCAATCAATCCCGTTTTGAGAAGATAATCTATGGTGGGTCCCGCATTTCTCGCAGGTGTGTAAACCATCACGCTCAGACAAAAAATAGCCGTTGGTTTGATGTGACTGCTGTCGAGGCGACTTGATCACAGTAGCCAACTAGCCGTTGCGCAACTACTGAAAAAGCTTTAACTGACTTTTCATTTTCTCGAGATACGATCGTACTCTCGTCTCTTTTTTTTTTCTTTTTTCTTTTTCCGTCGGCAAACTGGGAAGCGGATTAGGTGCGGCGCCAGCTTCATCCCCACACTGTGCGGCCCTGGGGCCCACCTTGATGTATATATTGTATCAACAACCGCGGTTCACCCGTTTTCCAGCTCATTTAATGGAATGATACAAAAAAATGGGACGCGGATTTCCTCCTGAAGCCTAAGTTTCCGCGCAAGGATGCTGGTAGGGTCTACCGCCATGTTTATGGGAAATCTATGCCATTCATCCGCTTGGCGAGCTCATTTTAGGACAAGCAACCAAAATTAGGTGGATCCAAAATTCAAGTAAGCAAGCAAGAGGGAAAATTGGGAAAAGAAACCATCACGGGCTACACATTGATGTTTATATGCCATCCAAACCATTTGTAATGTCATTATCACTGAGATGAAGTGAAATTACAAAAAATTTAGCCTTAAACAAAACTTTTATTGTCATAAGAATGTTTCAACGGTTCTCGCTGAATACACACTGTTTCCTCTTGTATGGCCCACTTGAGTTTTGGATCACCTCATTTTTTTCATCTAATGTCATAAAATAAGCTCTAAAAACGGATGAACGGAGTAGATTTCCCACAAACATGTAGGTGGGCCTCACATAGCATCCTTGCGGAGGAACTACATGCTAAAGGCTTTAGCAGGAAATCCCCGTCCCCATAAATGAAGCCGATCCAAATTTCGGACGTTTATTTTGACCATTCAAAACTTCTTGGAGCCCACATTAATGCTCCCCAGTTGGCGTTTATCTTCCATCCAACCCGTTGATTAGGTCGCATAGAGCCAGATGAAGGGAAAAATGTATCAACTTAGATCAAAACTTTTGTGGCTCATCAGAAGTTTTACTGGTCAATCATCACTGTTTCATGAGGCATGGTCCATCTGAGATTTGGACCCGCTTCATTTACAACATTATCAAAAATGCGCCGAGAAAACAGATGGACGGCGGGAATATATATATATATATATATATATATATATATATATATATAGATGAAGTTGGCACACGGTCAGCGCCGCACCGTGTTGGAAAGAAATCCCCTCGCGTCTTGTTTTTTTTTTTTTTTTTTTTCTCTTTTCTTTTTTCTTTGTAACTTTTCCCTTTGGGCCGACCTCCCCCGAAGGTAGACATGAATTTCCTACACCCTCTTTCGGGCAGCCGTGTAACCAAAAGCTCTGTGGCCCACGGAGATGTTTGTGTAAAATCCACTCCATTCATTAGTAGCGCCAACTCATGCTAGAACGTGAACCTGAAATTGATAGAGATCCAAAACTTAAGTGGGCCGCATCACAAAAAACAAAAAACAAAAAATAAAAAATAAAAAAAAATCAGTAGAGATTGAAACACTCACCATTGAGACCTTCCTAGGGCGCACCATGATGCTTAGGCGGTCGAACATGATCACAGGGAAAATGGTAAGGTAAGATTGTCACCGCTTATTAGTTGCAATGCTTTGTCTGGCAAATGTGAGGCCTAATGGGTCACAGGGAAAATGGTCAGGTAATCGGGACCCTCTATCAGTCCATCTTCTTGGATCTTCACACTTCAAAAGTATCCGTGTCTTTGATTTCTACGATTGAGGGTTAACGTAGATAGTTTTGTTTGACTTGCTCACTTTAGCATTTTTACCACTGAAAATTTTCTTTTCAACGATGGATGATCACCATTCCTCAGTAACACTCAAAAGAGGGAGCGGATTAGGATTGTCCCTGACAGTGGATCCCACCTTGATGTATGTATTGTATAGCCACTCCCTGCATACATTTTTCCGGTTCATTTTATAATGTGAAACCAAAAATGAAATAGATCTAAAGTTTATACATGTTTTTCCCTTCATGGAGGTCCTTGTGAATTCATCACTAGGTCGTTGGACGATAAATAAACATTATAGTGGGTACTAATGTGGGCCTTAGGTAGCCCCCAACACTAGCCAGCTAACTAGTGACAAACCTCTATGATCGTCGTAATGTATGGTTCATTCATTTTCCTACTTAATTTAGGGCAAGATTCCAAAAATAAAGTAGATTAAGTCTCGGGTGAACCCATGGCAGGAAACAACAGGGATTTCTTAATATTGAAAACTCTATGGGGCTGCATAAGTTTTAGATCAAGCTGATATTGTGTGTTCCCTTCACCCCGGTATGGGTGACCTTATCAATAGATTGGATGACAAATAAACATTGCAGTGGGCCTTAGGAAGTTTTTAACAGTGGATGTTCAATCAATACTGTTTCCTATGGTGTGGTCCTCCTATGATTTGGATCTCCCTCGTTTTTGGGCTCACGCCCTAAAATAAGATGGCAAAATGGATGGACGGCATGGATAAAAACATATATATGATTGTGGGGCCCGCAAAGCTTTGACATCACCAGCTGGGGTCACTAGCCAAACCACGTCTGGCCTGGTGGGAGCCATGTTGGGAAGTTTAGGTGACTGACAACATGACTCTCCTGTTTGGACGGGAAGACGGATTGCCTAGAGTACCACACACCAGCTATTTAGCTGGTCTATTCACATCAGCAAGTCCTGTGGGTCCCATCATGAGGTATGTGTTATATCCAAACCGTCTATCCATTTGGAGAGCTCATCATAAGGCTTATCAGAAAAATAAGATAGTTCTAAAGATCAAGTGGACCACACTGAAAAAAGTAGTTGGAGATTGAATGTCTACCATTGAAACCCTTTTGGGGTCACGGAAGATTCAGATCAATATGATATTTGTTTTTCCTCTTCATTCAGGTCTTTGCGACCTTATGAACAAGTTGGATGGAAAAGAAATGTTATGGTAAGCCCTGCCAATGTTTTAAAGGTGAAAATCATTCTCCCTGCTGCTATTTGTGATGTCTTCTAGTTGAGATTTGGATATGATTCATTGTTTGGCTCATGATCTAAAATGAACTCGAAAAATGGATGGACCATGTGGATATAATAAGCACATTATTTTGGGCCTACGTAACTTTGATCTCCTTTGAACCGTTCATACAACTTAGAGCTCGAGGAGCGTCATCTCTAGTCTTGGCAAGACAACAATTACCCACACCGGTTATATCTCCGGTGCGTGGTACACCAGCTAATCCACTTCCACTTGGATAGGGAAGCAGATGGCTGGTGTACTACACACTAGCTATATATTTGGTGTACGTGCGTGTCGTGTGAAGAGTGCTGAGGCTTGAGTGAACGGTTCAAAGGAGATCAAAGTTACATGGCCCCACAATGATGTATTTATTATATCTACCCTGTTCATCCATTTTTCGAGATTATTTTAAAGCAATATCAAAAAAATGAATCATATCCAAAAATTAACTGGACCACACCACAAAAAGCAATGGGGATAATGATTTCCACCGTTAACAAATTAGCAAGGCCAACCATAACGTTTATTTTCCATCCAATCTTTTCATAAAGTCATAAAGACACCGATGAAGAGGATTTAAATTTAAAAAAAAAAAAAAAACTTATGAGACCCATAAAAGGGTTTCAATGGTAGACGTTTAATCCCCCACTGCTTTTTGCAATGTGGTCCTCTTAACAGTTAGATCTGTCTTATTTTTCATCTCAACGCTTAAGATGAGCTCGCCAAATGGATGGAGGGTTTGGATATAACACATACCTCATGATGAGACCCAGAGAACTTGCTGACATCAATACACTAGCTATATAGTTGGTGTGTGGTACACAAGCCAATCCGCTCCCCTCGGATGAATGGAAAACACGAATACCAGCCTCATCCAAAACTGGCGTTCCATAGGAACGTTTCACTGGTGGGCACGGGCACCATCTCCATTGTTTCCTGGGGCGTGTACCACTTATGTTTTGGATCTGCTTGATTTTTGAGTCCACGTCCTATAATGACCAGGAATAACTGATGGACGGAATGGATGTCACATGGACATCACGGTGGACCCCACATACGGTTTTATTGCACGGACTCCCTGCTATTCCCTTCCAAGCTGAGGGGTATTTCCATCATCTTAAAAAACCCGAAGGACGGTGGTATTGGGGTTGTGGACTGAAAATGAGAAATCTCATGGCCTCCATTACTCTATAATATTTCCCATGTGTGGAGGTGTTTTCTGGGAACCATTTGAGGCGGAAGTTGAGGATTGGGATTAGAGTGGGACCCACCTAATCGACCGTTGGTGTGGAAAAAGGTAGTAAAAAAAAGGGGCGAGGGGGAAAGACAGCTCATGTTCGAGTTAGCATACCTCCTTTTCGTTTGAAAGTTTGAAATTGAGTGGCTTCAAAAGCATTTTCTTTTTCTCGCTTTTCTTTTTATGGTGGATGGGGAAGTGTAGGTGGGTCCCACACTTACATTACACACGGCCGTGTGGAGTGGGTGCATGTGGGGCCACCCATTAGTCCTCTTTCCGCTTCTTTCGGGGACGCGGATTTGTACTGCCCTGCGAGACCACCGACGGACGCGGATTGGGTACTCCCCCGCTGTCCGGAGCTCGGAACAGACAGGGGCTCGAGGGCCCACCGTGATGTATGGGTTTTATCCAAACCGTCCATCCATTTTTTTGTATTATTTTAGGGTATAAGCACAAAAAATAAGGTTGTATGGCAAATAAATATCTTAGTTTTACCTTAGAAAAGTTTCAACAGTTGGTGTCATTGTCACCCTAACTCCTGTTGTAGCATTGGATCTACTTTACTTCTTGGTTTATATCCGAAAATAATATTGAAAAATGAATGACTGGTGTAAATAAGCCCATACATCCCGTTGGTTCCTTTATTGCCCGAGTTTGTTCGGAGCTTAGGTCGGGTGGTACCAATTAGAGGTGTTAATGAGCTGAGCTTGGGCTTAAAAATCAGAATTTTGAATTAGCTGAGCATAAACAGTTCAAAATCTGGGCCGTGACCTCCCTCAGGTCTAGCCTGTTGACAGCCCTACCCCCCACCTGTCGGCTCAAGGGGCCACCGATGATGTATAGCTTTTATCTACACTATCTATCTATTTTGCCATGTCATGGAGTGTCATGGAGGTCTAGCCTCTATAGCTTTTATCCACTCAGGTGGTAGACTCTCAGGAGTTTCAACACCGGATCGAGGGTTTGAGTGCCCATAGGTGGTGAAATTCCACCACGGCGTGCGTGCATGGGGTGTGTGTGTGCGTGTGTAAAAAAAAATAAAAAATGAAGGGAAAACACAAAAATCAGCTTGATGCAAAACTTCTGAGGCCCTTACAAAGTTTTCAACTTTAGGCATCTAATCTCCAATGTGTGGTCTATGTGAGCCTCGGAGCTGGCTCCTTTTCTGAAGTTATACCCTAAATGATATGGCAAAATGGATGGACGGTGTGGATAAAACCTATACATCACAGTAGGCCCTGCCTGTGGCTTGCTCAGGACAGAAATGGATAGTACCCAATCCACGTCTCCTTGCCTACTCGTGGCTGGATTGGGTACAGCCCCCTCTAACAAGTATACTCGATTGCGGTAGTACCCTTCCAGGACCTCAGTGCTGGTTGGTGTTGCAAAACCTCTGTGAGCCTTACAATGATATATGCGTTTTATCCCTACTATCCATCTACATTTCCAACTCATTTTAAGGTATGAGTCCAAAAATTAGAAAAATATCTAAATGTCGAGTGGACCGCACACCATACCAAGCAGTGGTGATTTGATGCACACCTTTAAAATCTTACAAAGGCCCACTGTAATGTTTCTTTACCATCCAACCTGTTGATTATGTTTGCTCTAGATGAAAGGAAAACACACATATCAACTTAATCCAAACCTTTGGTAGCTCTTGAGAAGTTTTTAATGGTAGACGGTAAATCATCACTTTTTTCTTTTTCAATGTGGTCCACTTGAGATTTAAATCTATCTCATTTTGGATTCATGCCTTGAAATGAGCCGGTGAAATGGATGGACAACATGGATGAAATACATACATCATGGTCATACCCACGTAGCACTGAGCAATTACCAACCTAGGTATTGGAGAGGTTACTACCCATTCTATGTCAGGACCAAGCCCCCTTACATGGCCAAATTTGATTGGATAGCAAGTCAAGTCACTGTTGGAGATGAGGTCCGTTGAGTATGTACTTGATTGAATAAATTTCAAACATGCTTTCGGCTCTCACCATTTTCTATCTTAACCTTCTGCTTGGATGCTTCTTAATGTTCAGTTAATTTTATTTTTGGGCTCCCATGCATTGAAATAGGGTTAAGATTTTTCCATCATAATTAAACTAAGGCTTGTTTGTAGCATAAAGAATAGTTCTCTTGTACATTTTTTATTGATTGAAGCTTCTGATTGTTGTTGTTTGCTTGACATCAAAGAATGATCATGATCTTGCACGTGATGTTTGTAAATAAGCACATGTGGCACATGGAGGTACTTGTAAATTGATGAAGGAACGTAGGAGGCACTTAAAGAATAGTGCACATGTGGGGCACTTGAAAATTGACAAGGTTACACGTGTCACATGTTGTGCATGTACACATCAGACATTGGCGCATGTGGTGTAAAGAGGTGAATGAAAATAGCGTGTGGACCATGTCAAGAAATTGAAATTGGACGACGATATGCTGTGAGGTTATTTAAGACATTGCAAAATTGTCACATGTTGTGCATATATGCATCAGACATTGGCTGATGTAGAACGGGTCATGGATAGTTTCATGGCCAAGATGGATCAGAAAAGGCCCGGCCGACGACAGAAGTGATCCGGACCATCGAACCTTAGATCAGGCGTATCTCGCAATCCGGAATGAGTTACCTGACGTACAATATATGATTTTGGGGTAGAACGAGCTACTTTAGCCAACCAACCCTACTATGCCAGGTTATGACGCTCGAAATTGCGAGAAACCCCTGGATCGACAGTCGTTTTCCTGTTTTAATTTCGTTTTTACTATAAATAGTAAGTTTTAGTTTGATTATAACTCTTCATCCGTCGGGCTTTAGGAGTTGCGCCCAACGTGAAAAGAGCTTAGAATAATTAGGAGAATGGTTTGGTGAAGCCAAATAGGACACTTACTATTTTTGGCCGAAAACCTTGCGCACTGGTAGACATCACGACCGTCTATAAATAGTAAGTTTACTATTTATAGTAAGTCGCGATTTCTAAGGGTTTTAGTTGTAGTTTGATTCTGATTTCTTTTCCATTGCTTGGTACCCCTATTTAAAGGGTTGTGAACTCGTTTTTATTCATTCATTAATCAAGTTCGAATTTATTAGAATTTATTTCTATTTTATGCTTTCTTTCTCGTGGATTCGAGAAGTCTCTGTGAGGAGTCCAGAGAAGTTCCGTGGATTCGGAATAGTTATCCTCTTGAGGAAGACGGTGCTCGACCTCATGTCCTCCCCAGCGTCATTGGCGCATGTGGTGTAAAGAGGTGAATGAAAATAGCGCGTGGACCATGTCAGGAAATTGAAATTGGATGACGATATGCTGTGAGGTTATTGAAGACATTGCAAAATTCTACCAAATGTAACTTGATTTGGTATTTGATAAATAAATTAATAATATTGATGGAGCGGGTCTCAAGTCCAATTGTTGGACTATAAGTTATAGTGCACCAGTGGATAACTTCCAACATTTTTTGTGTGTGACATCCAACCCATCTAGTAGGCTAGCGTCACCATGAGGATCACCTTGTGCACAAATCCACCATATCAACTAATTAAGTGGACCATGCTTATATCTTGTTATTTATCAATGGCTACATATTGTTTTTTAGTGTGGCTCAGATGATGAGTTGATAGGCCTAATTTCCACACCAGGTGATCCTCATGGTGGTGCCAACCTATTGGAAATGTTGGATTTACATGCACTTAGTAAGCTGGATAACTGACGTAGAGATGAACGTGGTGAGGTCGAGCACCGTCTTCCTCAAGAGGATAACTGTTCCGAATCCACGGAACTTCTTTGGACTCCTCATAGAGGGTTCTCGAATCCACGAGAAAGAAAGTAAGCAAAATAGAAAATAAATTCTATAAAATTCGAAATTGATTAATGAATGAAATAAACGAGTTCACAACCCTTTAAATATGTATATATATCAAGCAATGAGAAAGAAATCAAAAGCAAACTACAACTAAAACAAGTTATTCTCCTAGAATTTACAACTTACTATAAATAGTAAATTTACTTTTTATAGTAAGTTTCATATGTGGCTTAACCACGTTATTCTCCTAATTATTCTAAGCACTTTTCATGTTGGACACAACTCCTAAAGCCCCAACGGATGAAGAGTTATAATCAAACTAAAACTTACTATTTATAGTAAAAACAGAATTAAATAAGGAATTTGATCGTCGATATAATGAAATTTTGCAAATCCTACGTGTGGGGTTGATCACCATCTCCCTCAAGGATAACTACTCCCAAGCCATGAAGCTTCTCTAGACTCCTTAGAGAGATTTCTCAAATCCACGAGGAAAAAAATAAAAATAATTTCTAATCATTCGAATTAAATTGATTGATGATCAAAAAAATGAAATTACAATATTTTAAATAGTGAACTCAAACCTAGGACAGGGTTTTAGACTCGAACTCCCTAAAAATGTGACTTACTATAAATAATAAACTTACTATAGATGGTCATGATTCCTACTAAACTTCTTGGTTTTCGGCCAAAAATAGTAAGTGCCCGATTTGGCCTAACCACATTATTCTCCTAATTTTTCTAAGCCCATTTCATGTTAGCCATGACTCCTAAAACTCAAAGGATAAGAAGTTATGATTGAATTAAAATTTACTATTTATAGTAAAAACGGAAATAAAATAGGCTTTCGACCATGGATATTGTAACGCCCTGAAAATCGGGGGTCGAGCATAAACTCAACTCCCGAGTTCCAGAACATCACTTATGCAACAAAATGAATGATGATTGAATGTTGACTGTATTCGTGCATTGAACATGAGTGAGATTAAGCCAAAATAACATATCATACTCCAGAGACAGTTAAATTGCAAGCGGAAGACTGTGATAGATAGATAAAATATATAAATTATGATGAGTCTCCAGAGTGTGATAACATTACCAGGTTAAATAATTACAAGTACGGTTCTAAAATACACCAAATGTGAGGAAGTGTAATGTCTCCTATCCCAAGTACCATAGCCCTGCCAAAACAGTATCAGGTTTTCATTGACCAGCCAGAGAGATACAGATAGGAGAACTCCTCCTATCATCATAGAAGTAGTCCGGCTCTGCTTCACAAGCATCGCTATCAGCTGAAACTCAACAAATCTGGTTGGTGTGTACAACACCGTCCCGTAACGTGGGAGTGAGTGATCAACTCAGTGGAACAGTAAAGCATAGGTTAACCTGTTATCAACTCAGTCAAGCAGTAATGATAAAGCAGTACAATCAGTATGAAATGACATGATGATGTATGCCCTTGCCAAACCACCCTCATGCGACATCATCTTACGTTCGCGAATGCATACCTCCCTCAGTGCTCCACATCTACTAGGCACATGCGGTACGATGATGAGCATGATTACCGAGTTATTATTAGTCTATTTCAAACAGCAGTATTGGGAAACTAAGGTACCTCCCTTGTATCATTCCCAAACATGATCCATTCTAGGGTTGTCAGTCTTAGTTAATCTCATACGATATTATGGTTTAGGAGGCATCGCGAAGGCATCGCAAAGGGCTCGTCACCCGTCAGCACGGATACAGATCTCACCGTATGCGGCTCAATTGCTGACCATCAGCTTGAGTACAGGTCTCACTGTACTCGGCTCAATCGCTGGCCGTCAGCTCGAATACAGGTCTCACCGTACTCGGCTCAACTCATACTCTAGTTGCTGTGAATGGCTCGTCGCCAATCACAGACCTTGGAGTATCCTCGAAGATACTACAGAGGACTCGTCGCCCGTCAGCACGAGTACAGGTCTCACCGTACTCGGCTCTCGCCGTAAGTATCGACAGCTCGAATACAGTGTCCCATACCACCGTATTCGGCTCACGAGTTTGGGTTGCTCAATGGTCACTACGGGGAGGCACGTGGCCCCAACATAGGGCGATAGCTTGGCCACGGTATCTCATACCACCATGTCCGGCTCATGAGTCTTAGCGGATCGAGGTACCATGGTTAAAAAGGATTTCACTGATAAGTTTGGTACCCTAGGTTCAAGCAGAGGCGACCAAATATGGTGAACATATATTAGACAAATCGGGTTACTTGACGAGCTCGGTTAGCTCGAGCGCACAACAAGTTGAACGGCATGAAGTGCATAAGCACTTCGCGTGGCCAACCACTATCGCCAACCGAAGTACGACTCGGGTTCGTCGAACACATCTCACGTGGCAAATGAATCACAACCACAAATTCAATTCTGGTACCGATTGTCTGGACTATAATCATAGCCCCAAACACAATCAATTGCAAATAGATAAAGCAGTAATGGATCAAGATTCAACTCATACAATCAAGGTCTGGTATTATCCGTTTAGGGCTGCCAGGGCTGTTGCACGCACTCGTTGCTCCGCTCCCCCATCACCCATGACGGATCATACAACCTAAATATAAATTTAAACATATGCATTACATAGTTAAAATTATAAAGCAGTTGAGCATGTTATGAATTACAACACAAGCATGAGTTTGTACATGTTCAATTCCTAATCACACAACTATCCAAGGAGATCATATACATAATTAAAAGAGGTTGAGAATCATATCTCAACACCCTTATACATTACAATTTGCTAACTACTACTCGTTCAGACATTTCAAGAAACACTTAAACAAACATACATCAACGTACTTGACATATGTCGATCACATAGGCATTAGGCCAAATCCTTTCACTAGGGAGTTGCCCTAATCATAACACGCGTACACCCACGACGGATAGTCATAGCAAGCAGGAATCCAAGTTCCATATTCACTCAGTCATTTCCACAAACACTTGGGCCACACATTTTTGCCTATATAGTGTATATTGGCCGTGGCGTGATTTTGGGCAAATCCTTTCGTCAAAGGGGGTATCGCCAATACAACAATCATGAATCTATGACAATTAGTCATGGCGAGCACGAATGAGAATTCTATACTCATTCAGTCATTTTCACAAACACTTAGAATACACTATTACAACATACATGGTGAATGTTAACAAAACATGTATTAGAGCTATCCTTTAGCCAAGCGAGTATTTTATCCATGTATAATATATTATTATAACAAATAATCATGATAAATACATCTCCAAAATTTATACGTTTACAATATTTTCTAGAATACGCAATTTCAACATGCATAGTGTATATAAGTAAATCATATATTTAGGCGAATCCTTTTGCCAAATAAGTATTTTATCCATATATCGTATATCCATATAATAAATAAACATGTCAAAGACATTTCAAAAAAATATACGTATACCGTACTTTCTACAAATACCTAGAGTATGTAGAATTCCATATTTTTCATCTTTAATCGAAACAGAAAACAGACAACCCTTTGTACATGTACAATTGCATGCAGATCATGAATCTATCATTATCTGACATTGAAAGCGTTGAAAACCATAACCTATACACCTAAAGTCCGCACCTTTTGTCGTAGAATCGTAACGGAGTCGATAGGTTTGCTAAGCTTCCGTATTCGGCAGTTTGACAATCTATAGAACGAAATAGGTTAGCTATTTCACAACCTACAACAGTCTAAACCCCAAAACAGATTAGGGTTAGGGTTTCTTACCTAGAAATGAAGCCGGAAACGCCAAAAAAGCGATGAGAATCAGGCAGTAGAGCCCGAATAGCGGCAGGGAAGAGTGGCAGGGAGATTCTCCCACTGCTCCCACACTTTCTCTCTCTTTTCTCTCTCTTTTCTCTCTCTCAATGTAACACCCTGAAAATCGGGGGTCGAGCATAAACTCAACTCCCGAGTTCCAGAACATCACTTATGCAACAAAATGAATGATGATTGAATGTTAACTGTATTCGTGCATTGAACATGAGTGAGATTAAGCCAAAACAGCATATCATACTCCAGAGACAGTTAAATTTGCAAGCGGAAGACTGTGATAGATAGATAAAATATATAAATTATGATGAGTCTCCAGAGTGTGATAACATTACCAGGTTAAATAATTACAAGTACAATTCTAAAATATACCAAATGTGAGGAAGTGGAATGTCTCCTATCCCAAGTACCATAGCCCCGTCAATACAATATCAGGTCTTCATTGACCTGCCAGAGAGATACAGATAGGAGAACTCCTCCTATCATCATAGAAGTAGTCCGACTCTTCTTCACAAGCATCGCCATCACCTGAAACTCAATAAATCTGGTTGGTGTTGCAAACACCGTCCCGTAACGTGGGAGTGAGTGATCAACTCATTGGAACAATAAAGCATAGGTTAACATGTTATCAATTCAGTCAAGCAGTAATGATAAAGCAGTACAATCAAACAATTCTAACTACTCTTATTTAATGCAAGTATGAAATGACATGATGTATGCCCTTGCCAAACCACCCTCATGCGACATCATCTTACGTTCGTGAATGCATACCTCCCTCAGTGCTCCACATCTATAAGGCACATGCGGTGCGATGATGAGCATGATTACCGAGTTATTATTAGTCCATTTCAAACAGTAGTATTGGGAAACTAAGGTACCTCCCTTGTATCATTCCCAAACATGATCCATTATAGGGCCGTCAATCCTAGTTAATATCATACGGTGTTATAGTTTGAGAGGCATAGCGAAGGCATCACAAAGGGTTCGTCACCCGTCAGCACGGATACAGATCTCACCGTATGCGGCTCAATTGCTGACCGTCAGCTCAAGTACAGGTCTCACCTTACTCGGCTCAATCACTAGCCGTCAGCTCAAGTACAAGTCTCACTGTACTCGGCTCCACTCATACTCTAGTTGCTGTGAAAGACTCGTCGCCAATCGCAGACCTTGGAGTATACTCGAAGATACTACAGAGGACTCGTCGCCCGTCAGCACGAGTACAGGTCTCACCGTACTCGGCTCTCGCCGTAAGTATCGACAGCTCGAATACAGTGTCCCATACCACCGTATTCGGCTCACGAGTTGGTTGCTCAATGGTCACTATGGGGAGGCACGTAACCCCAGCGTAGGCCGACAGCTCGACCACGGTGTCCCATACCACCATGTCCGGCTCATGAGTCTTAGCGGATCGAGGTACCATGGTTAAAAGGGATTTCACTGGTAAGTTTGGTACCCTAGGTTCAAGCAGTAGCGTCCAAATATGGTGAACATACATAAGACAGATCGGGTTACTTGACGAGCTCGGCTAGCTCGAGCACGCAACAAGTTGAACGACATGAAGTGTATAGGCACTTCGCGTGGCCAACCACTTTCGTCAACCGAAGTACAACTCGGGTTCGTCGAACACATCTCACGTGGCAAATGAAACTCAACCACGAATTCAATTTTGGTACCGATTGTCTGGACTATAATCATAGCCCCAACCACAATCAATTGTAGATAGATAAGGCAGTAATGGATCAGGATTCAAATCATACAATCAAAGTCTGGTATTATCCGTTTAGGGCTGTCAGGGCTGTTGCACGCACTCGTTGCTCCGCTCCCCCATCACCCATGACGGATCATACAACGTAAATATAAATTTAAGCATATGCATTACATAGTTAAAATCATAAAGCAGTTGAGCATGTCATGAATCACAACACAAGCATGAGTTTGTACATGTTCAATTCCTAATCACACAACTATCAAAGGAGGTCATACACATAGTTAAAAGAGGTTGAGAATCATATCTCAACACCCTTATACATTACAATTTGCTAACTACTACTCATTCAGACCTTTCAAGAAACACTTGAACTACATACATCACATACATGACATATGTTGATCACATAGGTATTAGGCCAAATCCTTCTACTAGGGAGCTACCCCAATCATAACACGTGTGCACCCACGACAGATAGTCATGGCAAGCATGGGTCTAAGTTCTATATTCATTCAGTCATTTCCACAAACACTTGGACTACACACTTTAACATATGTAGTGTATTTACCGTGGCGTGATTTAGGGTAAATCCTTTCGTCAAGGGGTTGACTAGTATATTTCAATCATGTTCTTACATTCAATACACATGACAAACATAAATCATAAGTCCATATTTACTTAGTCATTTCAACAAACACTTAGAATACATTATTCCAACATACATAGTGTATGTTAGCAAACATGTATTAGGGCGAACTCTTTCGCCAAACTAGTAATTTACGCATGTATAATATATTTATACAACAAATAATCATGGCAAACACATCTCCAAATACATACGTATACGGTACTTTCTACAATACAGTATTTCTACATACATAGTGTATATTAGTAGAACATGTATTTGGACGAATCCTTTCGCCAAATTAGTATTTTATCCATATATCATATATTCATACAACAATTAATCATGACAATTGCATTTCCAAAATCTATACGTATACGACATTTCTAGAATACACAATTTCATCATACTTAGTGTTTACAAGCAAACATGTATTACAGCGATTCCTTTCGCCAAACTAGTATTTTATCCATATATTGTATAATCATACATTAAATAAACATGTCAAACACTTTTCTAAAAAAAATACGTATACGGTATTTCTACGTATACCTAGAGTATGTGAAATTCCATATTCTACAACGTTAATCGAAACAGAAAACGGAAAGCACTTTGTACATGTGCAATTGCATGCAGATCATGAATCTATCATTATCTGACATTGAAAGCGTTGAAAACCATAACCTATACACCTAAAGTCCTCACCTTTTGTCATAGAATCGCAACGGAATCGATAGGTTTGTCTAGCTTCCGTATACGACAACTAGGCAACCTAGAGAAGGAAATAGGTTAGCTATTTCATAACCTACAACAATCAAATCCCCCAAACAGGTTAGGGTTAGGGTTTATTACCTAGAAATGACGCCGGAATCGCCGGAAAAGCGACAAGAATGAGGTGGTTAAGCATCGATAGCAGCAGGGTAGAGCGACGGGGAGATCTTCCCACAACTCCCATACTTTCTCCTTCTTTTCCATCTCTCAAATCTCAAATTCGTATGACTGCCATGAGAGAGGGTTTAAGGTCCTTATATAGTCTCAAAACTCACCGAAATAGACTCCTGTTCAAGGGGTACGACTATTATAGGTATTTCGGCATTTTTCCAGCTCAAAAGAGGGTTTCTGGTGGCCCTCCTTGAGTCAAACATCAGACTTAAGCTCTCAACACATGGATCTACGTGGGATTACGCTTTCGACTCGATCGGATTCCCAGATCGCACGTGGCGGGCCATTTTCAGTTTAATGGTCGGTGGGCCACGATCCGAAATTCCAAGTACATGTAAATGTTCCTGAAATATTTCCTGAACCGAGGGTGTAATCTGGTCTGATTCTGACGGTTTGGTTGCTTAATACTGATCCGCAAGCAAATGGTGCCAGATCACTATTCCAGATATTTATTTTGTAAAGGAAAGAGTGATTTTCACACTCCCTCGCTCCGGACTCAAGCGAATGGCCGTGGGACATCCGCTGGACCTAATTTCTGAGGTGGTTGCTAAGCCCAGTGAGGCGGTCCTAGTTCCTTAACTTCGTTTGAATCGGACTTCCGATGTGCGGTCTAGACCTAATACGAAGTTTCAAGTCATTCCCGAGAGTAGCTGGGTAATAAGTTTGATCCTAAACTTTAGGGTAACCTAGAGTTAATGATTCTACAAGTTTTAGGTCTTGCAGATCGTATTTAAAGCGATTGGTGCTAATTTCACAGGCACTCTAGTTTAACACTAGCTAAATCTCGCCAAATTTCTAAAGGATTTAGTCCTGTAAGATTTCTGTCTGAGGTGGTACTTAGTCATTTGTAGTTTGTATATAAAGTGATCCAAGTTATACTACTTAGCTAATTTAAGATAGTGTCTAGGGCGAAAGTGCTTTGAAAAATTGCAAGCACAAGGTAGTGAAGGGTGGGATTTGTGAAGAAAATGGTTTGAAAAGGGATTTGAGGCTTTAATTGAGCGTTTGGGAAGTTAAACCTATGTTAGGATTGACTCATCGCCTAAGGACGTCTAATTGCAGGTTGCCAAAAATCCGGGATGTTACACTCAATCTCAAATTCGTATGGCTGTCATGAGAGAGAGTTTAAGGTCCTTATATAACCTAAAAATTCACCCAAATAGACTTATGTTCAAAGTATACTTACATAATAGCCAAATCGGCATTGTTTCAGCTCAAAAGAGGGTTTTTGGCGGGCCTCCTTAAGCCAAAGGTCGGACTTAAACTCATTAACGCTAGATCTACGTTCTATTAAGTTTTCATTTCAGTGGGATTTCTAGATCACGCGAGGCGGACTAGTTTCAGTTCAACGGTCAGCGGATCTCGATCGGAGATTCCGAGTACATGTAAATGTGTATGAAATTTTTCCTGATCCGAAGGTGTAATTTGGTCTGATTCTGACGGTCTGGTTGCTTAATACTGATCCGCAAGCGAGTGGTGCCAGATTACTATTCAAGATATTTTATTTTGAATTAATTTCACATTTCTCACACTCTTCACTCCGAGCTCAAGCGAATAGCGCTGAGACACTATCTGAATTTGATTTCCTAGATGGTTGTCAAGCCCAGCGAGGCGGTCCTAGTTCCTTAACTTCGTGTTAATCGGACTTCCGACATGCGGTCCAGATTCGATACGGAGTTTCGAGATGCTCCCGTGAGCAGCCGGGTAATGAGATTAATCTTAAGTTTTAGGGTAACCTAGTATCAATGATTCTACAAGTTTTGGGTCTTGCAGATCGTATTTAAAGCGATTGGTGCTAATTTCACAGACACTCTAGTTTAACACTAACTAAATCTCACTTAATTTCTAAAGGGTTTAGTCCTGTAAGATTTCTGTCTGAGGTGGTACCTGGGCCTTTGTAGTTTGTATATAAAATGATCCGAGTTATACTACTTAGCTAGTTTAAGTTAGTGTCTAGGGTGAAAGTACTTTGAAAAATTGAAAAATCAAGGTGGTGAAGGGTGGAATTTGTGAAGAAAATGGTTCATAAGCGATTTTAGCCTTTGGGACTGAGTTTTGATAAGTTGATAAGGTGTTAGGGTCGACCCATTGTCTAAGGACGTCTAATCCCAGGTTGGCAAAAATCCGGGATGTTACAGATATGATGGAATCTAACGAATTTGACGTGGGCAGCCCGACGTAGCAAGGTTGGCTGGCTCAAGTAGCTTCTCCTACCCCAACATCATATATGGTACGTCGAAAAACTCATTCTAGTTTGTGAGATATGATTGTTTTAAGGTTCTGACGGTCTTGATCACTTCCGCCTTTGATCGGGCCTTCTCTGGTCCATCTTGGCCATGAAAGTGTCCGCAACCCGCTCTACATCAGTGACTCAGTTGGAGTGGACCAAGTTAAGGGTGAGTTGTAATTTGATTAAGGTTGGATCCACTCTTATCTCTCTTTTTGTGAAGCTATGTGAAAAGAGTTATTGAGGCAATACTAAAATCTATTAGAGACTTTTTTATTTTTATTTTTTATTTACACATGCACACACCCCACACACTCACGCTAGGGGAATTTCACCACCTATGGGTAATCGAACCCTTGACCGGGAGTTGAAACTCCTGGTAACTCCTGGTCAAGATAACTCACATAGACAACATCAAGTTCCAACCTCGACATAGCAAGATAACTCATAAACCTTTTTTTTTTTTAGCTTGTTAGTGCACCCCACTGTCAGTTCACACTTCACTGTTAGCCACCCCCACTAGGGAGCAATAGGCCTTAGCTGTTAGCCACCCCCACTAGGATCGATACCAAGGCCTCAGCTGTTAACCACCCCCACTAGGGATCGATAACTCATAAACCTAACCACAAAGCATGCATGTAAAAAAAAGTTCTGACATGTATACAATGATTTTGATGCAAATACTTTAAAAATACATGTCTCATAAGTTTAACATATGTTAAAATCATCAAAATGAATTGTACATGGATGCATGTGCATAGACATATGGATGTAGACATTAGGTTCTACAATATGTAAATAGATTTTTGATTTATAATTAGCTTTATAATTAATTAAAATTTATAATATTTTCTAGATCATGTGTATTTTATTTCAGCCCTGTATCATGTCTATAAAAAAAGGTTTCTCCATTTCAATAAAATGTAAAGAGAATTTCTCCATTTTACATGGTATCAACACAAATCATCTAAAATCTTTACTATTCTCAACCCATCTAAAACCATCTTCGCCTGCAAAATATTTTACACTGCCAAACCAAATAGCATATATCACAAAATCACACATTTGGTGCATATATACCTAAAGATCATATTGCAACATATAAAATTATAGTACATATCATGAGATCCAACATCTTTCATGTTTAAGTGGAAACAATGTTCTCAACCTTATTGGTGATCATTTTGATGAACAAACCAACTTTAATTTTCTCAACCTTTGTACCACAAAATGTTAGACAAACAAATGGTACTTCCCAAGGCCTGTAGGCATCCTGCACCCAAACATAAGTACATGATTGATATGACAAGTCTCAATATATTATTATTGTTGTATTTGATGTCTTAAATCTAGTTAGATATAGGGCCTGTCGATGAGATCGACATCGAGCTGCTCGATGTCACCTTCGATGACATCGAACAGTTCTCGATCCCATAGAGATTTTCTAATTTTTCTCCAGTTGTTCACTGAAATATGATCTGGGGGTTGCAAGGAGATTCTTGGCATAAATATTCATCTCCGTGTGCTTCCATGGTCCCCCAACAATTATAAGATGGTTAAGGATTATAGTCATAGGATCTGCGGTCCATTTGACGATTAATGAGATACATAAATGCCTAAAAAATCTTCAAGATTAGAAGATCGTTAATTTTAGATCAATGGCCCAAGAAACAAAGGTTAAGTAAGAAGATAATTCATATTAAAACGAATTTTTATTTTAAAAAAAACATTAATCATATGTGAATCTTAAAATTATTAGCTCATATCAAATAACTGTAGTCCCAACATATCTTATAACAATGCATTGATGGATGTGCTTAAGTAAACCTGCCCAGGCCGCATTTGAAAATGTGTGGATTACTAAACCATGAACCACATTTGAAAAAACTTAAATCTAGAGCAAGTCACAAAATCTGACTTCGTGGGTTGTAACAATCATCAATCTTAAACTTCTTTTTTTCTGCATAATATGGACCACTGTTACATTTACTCTAATCGTCCATTGGCAAGCCATCGATTGAAGGGTTTGGATTGTCCAATCATAAGGAGTTTCAAGCCAAATCTTTTCCCTGTTTCACACTAGAGCTTAGCACTTGGTTTCTCAAAAGTAGCAGGATTTTTGTGAATAATTGGCTAAGGGTGCGTTTGGTTGTACCAACTGTCATAAAATTTCATGGTATATTGAGAGGTGGGGTGCACCACTCTTAAGCGAACCCAGTGAAGTAATGAATTTTGTTTAGGGTACGTTTGGTTACAGCAAATGTTATGAAATTTCATTAATTTGGTGGGCCCAAATAGAGTGGTACATCCCAGCTCTCAACATTTAAAATGTGGATCACTGAACCATGGTCCAAAAACCAATAGTTTGGATCACTAGATCATGAAAAGCCACGTATACAACGTGCATATCTTTGGGTAGATGATCCTGTATTTCCATGGTTGCAAAATGGGCCTAGCTTACTCATTTTAGTGATAGTATGAGTGGGAACGATATAATTTCTTTTGCAATCTTCGAGAATTATTTCATCATATCTTATTCAGTTATCATCCCACGCACTGAGTTGGGTTGTCCCAGGAAGAGAGGTGGGCCTCAGTAATGATGGCATGTGTTTTTCACCTTTGATTAAACTGTTGTAATCATTGCCATATATCTAGATCAATCCAGACCGTCAAAATCGTTGAGTCCATCACGGATTAGGTATAGACTGAAAATTGCACTGGTTGGACAATCCTACTTATCCAATCAGTGGACATTGAATGGACGATTAAAAGTAAAATGACATCTGCTCAAACTTGATTGTGAAAAATCAGATGGTTAAGATGGTCCTGTCAACGTCATCATCAAGGACAGGCTACGACCATTATTTTTTGTGGATGCCACGCATAAGGTACGAAATGTGGCCCATTAGTTTTATTTAATGAAAATACATAGAAGCAAGAAAAGGCAAAGCCAATCATAAAAATATTGAAATAAGCCAGCTAGATGAAGTTGTGTCTTACAAGTTTAAAATACAGAAGAGGAAGAAGAGATTTCGGCTTCGAGGGATACTCCAACCCATGTAGTGAGTAAACTCTGTGGGGTCAACCCTTATTTATTTATTTTATTCACACCGTTCATTCATTTTAGAAGATAATTTTAAAGCTTGATCCTTAAAATGAAGCATATATAAACATGAAGTGGACCACACTACAGGAAACAGTGTGATTAAATCTCTACCATTGAAAACTTCTTGGAAGCCACGGGAGTTTTGGATCAAGCTGATGTTTGTGTTTTATCTTCATCCATGTCTTAGTGATCTCATGAACAGGTTGGATTACAAAGAAACATCACTGTGGACCCTAGGAAGGTTTCAATTGTAGAAATCATTATTCCACACTGTTTTCTATGGTATGGTCTACTTGAGCTTTGGATTTACTTCAAATTTGGGATCAACCCCTAAAATTAGCAGAAAAAATGGATGGACGGTGCGGATAAACCACGTACATTCACAGTGGGGCCGAACTGAGTTTACTCAGTACGAGGAAAGCGTACTGAGTAACTCAGCACGCAATCCGATTTCCCCATGTAAGCCATCCGGGCCATTCATCAGGTGGGCCCGTGGCCATTAAATTATCTGCGTCGGGTGAGAAGGTAATCGCAGTCACATGTGTGCGAACTAACGTGGAGTTGGTCATTCTTTTCACCGTCCATTTCTTTATTACAGGTGGGGCCCACCTGAATCTAGATACGTTTCAGGTGGCAGATGGGTCGAATGAAGACTATCCGCATCGGGGCTTTGATTTTATCATGCACATGGGGTGACGTGGAATGCGTGCCCGACAACATCGTTGGATTACACCGGCCCGAATAAAAAATATACTTCTTGCTCCGGTTTTTTTAATTTGTACACCTGTAGTGCCCATGGTTCCTTGATCCAACCATTGAAATGGTAGGCCCCACATTGTATGTCTCGTTTACCAAAAATCTGCCAAACTCATGTAAGATCAAAACCTTTTAATTGGTGGCTAAAAATAGACGGTTCCAAAATAAAAGGCAACAATGTCCACATTTAATTAGAAAAGAGCAAAGATTCAATTTCTTATGGTCTTCAAATCCAGGAGATTATGGTCTATGTGGCATCCAAAGTGAGGCCCACCACATCCATGGTTTGGGTCACTAAACCATGGGTCCCACCCATGAAAGAATCTGGGGTTCTTTGTCACGCAAGTCATGGACAATCGCGGCGCAAATCAAGCAATCGTTTGCTCCAATGGGGTGCATGGTTCAAAGTCATGCCTGACCTTGGGTCTTTTATTTTTGTTTTATTTTTATTTTTAAATTAAAAAGCACCAATACAAAAAGCATTTTGTCAAAGAAACGGATTCCCATGATAGTTTATCACCAACTAAGAAACAATGGTGGCTCTTTAATGGTACACGTCGCATGGTTATACTGCAATCCAGACTGTCTGATTCTCTGAATCAATTGTCAATGGAGCATAAGACAAAAATTACACTGCGATGACGATAGTAACCATCTGATTTTGTGCTTCAAATTAGGACCACTCATTATCTTAATTATAAATATTTATTTGATATCCATCAATTGGATGGTTAGGATTTCTTAATCAGTACCATTTTATAAATATGCTCCATCCACAATATGGCCCATAGCAAGAATGGTCTGGATAGATGTACAGAGTGTGACATATGAGGAGGATTGGTCAACAGCATTTCCAAAATGGTGGTGAACTATTACAGGAGTCTAAACTGTATTAAAGGAGCACCCATGTTCACCAGCGGTTAATCAATATAGGTAGACGGTCAACATCATAATTATAATGATATAATAAGAAAATCTTAAAGGTCTTAATCATATGGCCGGTGCTGAGTGTCCCATCCTCCAGATTTATTGGCCAAATCCAAGCTTGGCCAACCAAAGAAGAGAAAAAGGACAGAAGATGAAGCTGGAAATCCCATCACCTGTGGAACAATAAAATAACAAGCTGAATCATATGATCGACGACGCATGTCTTCTAATATTATATGTGAGTTTTCACTTCTGGCAAGTGGGTCAGGCTTTTATGTGATCAAGACAATTGATTTCATTGTGTCCCACTGTAGATGGGCTGTGCTTCAAAAATCCCCTAGAATGGAAGATACCTTCAAGAATTCTTGGACTTTTTGTCTTTTTTATTAACTCAAATGTGGATTTTTATTGTATCCGTAACTGTTCCTTCGTAGACCCAAAAACTAGAATGATATGAGTCTTATAGGGGTGATTTTTGGTGTATGGTTCATCCACACTCAGTTGTGATAAGCTGATGGTTTGGATTAACCATTACAGAGCCCATTTACAAGCATCCAAACTACCCCTAATCCACGCAGTTAGTCTACAGACTCCGAAAACATCTAATAACTATAAATATGGTTGATAAATTATAGTAAGTCTGTTTCCTGTCTTTCCAATAGCAGCCAAAACATATTTAAGTAATGAAATTAGCATAAGAAATTAAAGTCTTGTAAAGAGAATTTTAAAAGAGAGTTATTGTACTGAAAATCTGGATGCTACAAGGTGTAGAACTCTTGGTGAACTTAAAAGGGGTGTTTTAGCATCTGCTTGAAGGCTTCTAGTCACCATACGTTCAGCAATCCATGTAATGGACACTTTGGAACTTTCATGTTACTAATGGTTAACTTAATCAACCGTCCAAATAGGGCACTACATGACCAGGTTGACCAACTCAATCAAATCCCCTTTGATTAACTGCCCCAGGCCATTGGCTAGACCCATGGGTCAAGTTGGGCTTAAAGCTAATTTCGAAAAAGTTTGAGGCTCTACATTGTAATTAATCATTACCTATATTCTATTAAGGAGAAACAGATTATATAAGGTACGTTCTAAAATATGGGTACAGATACGTATCAAATCCCCCTGAAAAAAAAAAACAAAAACAATGCAAGTTCTCAAGCAGGGGTGTGATGATGGGGTTGGAAAGATGCATACCGGTGATTAATTTTGCTGAAATACACGATAGGGAATTGAAGAGTCTTATTTCTTTGAGCCACACACCACTCGTATTTATACGAGAAATGGAGGAGAGCTAAAATAAAAAAAACAATGAATAAGATAGATCTACAAAGATTACAGAGCTGGAATATCACGAAGAATCGGCAGATGAGTTGGTTGGATTCAGACTCCTTGTTCCGTCAACAAATTTCTCATCCATTTATAATGTGAGACTGAAATTTATGTTCCATTTTTGACACAATTGCATTAAATGGAATATTTAAAAATTAAGATATTTCAATAAAACAAAACTTGTATCTTTTCCAACTTTGGAATACATCCCCTTATTTAATAGGTTAACAACCAAAGAGAATTCGACATTCATGAAAGTTGCAGCGTGACAGAATTTTCTCTGGCAGTTACACGCATTTTCAGGAGGAAAAGGTCAGTCAGCCTTATTTCTTCAGTGGTAGTGTTTGGGCCACGCCCATTTATTTACGGGCTGGAAATCCAGACCTCAAATGAAAATAATGCCAAACGTGGGCCCATCGTACCCATTTACCTGACGGAAAAAAGGGCTTTGGTCAAGAACCGGAGGCCGAAC